>QEPC01009590.1:576194-615650 GCA_003113815.1 Sphenodon punctatus
CCGGAACCGATCCAGTTCCATAAGTCTCCGGGGGTGGACCGATCTAATATGTGTTGCACCCCGTTGGGGGCTCACATGCGCCAGGATGCAGTTTGCAGGGATGCACTGGCTCCAATGCAGCCCTGTAAGCTGTATTTCTCATACGTGTCCTCTAAGATTTCCATATCTCGCCACCCTAATTAACAGCCAAGCCAATGATAATTTTGTGACATATAAAAAATATGAAAAGACTCTTCCATTTATCTGGGGTGTCCCATTTATCATTTATTCGGGGTTGTCTCGAAGTGGGGGGTTACTTCACTGTCCTTTATCCCCTTTCCTCTGTTTTATGTCCCTATATAGTCAGGACAGTGAGAAGAAAACGATACTCTACAGGAAGCCTGCTGCCAAGGCAGTTTTCTAAGATGTGCTGTGATTCCCTTTTAGTTGCTTGTCTGAGCAAATGACAAAGTTTGCCCTTAGCAAGCTGCTGGTTAGAACTTGCTGCTGTAACCCAATAAATGTTCATGTGCTAGCTAGCTGGCTTGAGGCTTACAGGTTCAACCAGTCACCTCTTTTGGTGTTCTGTTGAGCCGTACGGAGGGATTCTGTTTTCGTATTTAGAGGGGAAAGGGGGAAAGGGATTTCTTTTGGTATATTAGAGAACCTCCAGTCCATGCTAGCCACAACATGGTACAGTGCTCTAGCTTTCTTTACAATCAAACAGAGGAAAGGCAGTGAATTGAGTTTATCGCCTTGCTTTGCTAGGCTAAATTACTTGAGTCTTCACGTAAGTCTATGGGACTCTCTAGGTCATAGTGACCTTCAATGCTCAATTCTTTTGCAGGATCAGTCCACCATGGCCTTTTCTAAGTATTCCTCCTTAGCCCGTTATATGCTGAATAGAACTTCATAAATCACTGTAATGTATTTTCTAGCACTAGACTTTTAAAAGACAGGTTCTCAAATATCCTGGATGTATTCCTTGCTCTCTCAAAACACTTCCAAATTGCTTTAGCCATCAGCATCTTTGCCAAATGTCCTGTGTCTGAAAACACATTTTCTTCTGCCAAATTGTAGAATTCTGTCAGTGATACAGTCTGAAAGTAATCAGGAGGCTTCAGGGGATGTTTTTCAAAACATGAAAACTTCTTTTAACAATTCCAAAACACAATCACTCTTATTTAAAATGTCTCAGATCTTAAGAGTGAGCTCCCTGTGCTCAGCTTGAGGAAATCAACATTCAGTCATCTTGGACTGGCTTCAGTTTGAGACCATTAACCAACAATGTTCTTCACTTTCCACCAAAGTTCTCTAGTGGTGGGGATGGGGAAATGTTGGCTGTTCTTTCTATGTATATAAATGCTTGTGTGGGTGCCAGAAAATTAGAGCAAGTTTTCCACTTGAAATTAGTTAATCCAATTCAGTGAAGAACAAAACTATCTGAATGTCCAAATCAGAATTTCCAACCTTTTTGATTCTGCCAAATTTGTTAACTTGCCATTTTCCTGCCTGCCCCAAAGAGTCCACACAGAATTGGTCTAATTCACCCACAGGTTGGATGCCGCACAATCGACACAGAATTAAGTTCAATATAAATATAAGACTGGGCAAACAGGTAAATAATAAATATGAAAATCCAATGCAATTAAAAAAAAAAATCCCTTAAATCTCAACTTCAAATTGGGAAATGCAAATCTGATTCATATGGCAAGGTCAAAATTTACTTTGAGTATTCATTACCAAAACAAATTATAGTGCTGCACTACAAAAAACAAACAAATGAAAAATAAAACCTTTCTGCACCAGTGGTGATGGTGACAAATGCTTTATCTGGCTGGGTTCAGTGTTTTTGCCAGCTGTTTGCATCAGCTGACTTCTGAAATCAGTCTTTAATTTATTTGGCACTGCTTCGCATATTGTGGGTGCTATATTTTTGTACTTGATTTTGAAAACTGTGATGACCTTGCTGTTTTGGATCACTTGATTTACACCCTTTAATAAAAGAGACCTGTTCCTGCAAGCTCACCGTGTTCACTACTTTCCAAGACTTATGTGAGAGCCAGATGCAAATTTGTGAATTGAAGGTTTTATCAGGAACAGTCTGGGACAAAGGTGGACTTCAGAATTGGGTCTGGACATGGGGAAGAGGCAGAATGGGGTCCAGGCAGGGCAGAAGCAGGAACAGGCTTGGGTGCAAACTGGAATGCACTCAGGCCAGGAACAGAACAAGGTCAGGTCAGGCACAGAGTAGGATCAGGAACATAAGGGATACAGAAACAGGAAATCACATTGTTCTGACCAACTTCCAGTTCCTGTTGGCCACTCCTATATATCAAAGGCAGTCTATCAGCAGGAACCGGTGTGGGTGCGAATGTGAGAGAGAGAGGAATAGAGGGTGCTCAACTTAAATCTAGGGCCTAGGATTGAGCTATGGTAGTGTCTCAGTGGCACACAGCCGGCGAGCTGGCACACAACTGGCATGGGGAGCATTTCGCCAGTTACATCTGGTGGACGACTGCGGCCGTATGTCTCCAAGTCGGACCTGGCAACCATCATCCATGCTTTCATTACCTCTCGACTGGACTACTGTAACGCACTATACGTGGGGCTACCTTTGAAGACGGTTTGGAGGCTGCAGCTGGTGCAGAATGCGGCGGCTCATCTGCTAACAGGGACGGGTCACCGTGATCACATTACACCTGTGCTTTGTTCTCTGCACTGGCTGCCTATAGTCTAGCGGGCCCAATTCAAAGTGTTGGTAATGACCTTTAAAGCCCTAAATGGCTTGGGACCTGCTTATCTGCGAGACTGCCTCAGACCCTGGGTCAGTTCGCGGCCCCTGCGGTCGGTCGGGGAGCCCAACTCGAGGTCGCCCGGGTATTTCAGGTGGCGATGGCGGGGAGGGCGTTCTCGGTGGCCACACCTAGACTGTGGAACTCCCTCCCGATAGAGACCCATTTATCCCCAGACCTCCCCTCTTTCTGACGATCATGTAAGACCTAGTTGTTCCACTGGGCCTTCAGGGAAGGAGGGGTAGGGGAGTTGGGAGGGTATTTTTATTGCCTTTAAAATTACTATTTTAATATTATAATAATTTAGTTTTATGTATTTTATTGTATTTTTATATGTTGTTGCCACTCTGAGCCGCCATTGTGTGGGAGGATGCGGGGTAAAAATGTAAGAAATAAAATAAATAAATAAATAAATAGTGTACAAATACATTGGAAAAAGTCAGACCCTGCTTCCTAAAGCTTTCAGTTTAAGTATATGTATAATGATCAGTGGTAGGCTGAAATAATTCTTTGCAATGGATTCCAGTTCCACAGAAACCTGCTGTTTTAATTTGAGTACTTTGGAATACGGGCTGGCCACAGTTGGGTCCCCATTATGATGGAAATCCAAATTGGAAGCTCTGCTCCCCCTCTCCTTGCGCATTGCCATTACATACTCTACAACCCCCTCAACTTTTTGTGCATGCACAAAAGTATTTTGCACAATGTGTATGCACAAAATGGCACTGCACTATTCTATATAGCACAGAGTGGTGCCATTTTGCATGTGTTCATTAGCCAAAATATTTTTTATGACCATGCGCATGCACAAAATGGACCCCTCCGAATGGGCCGTGGAGATCTGGCACAGGCATGCCAGATATCTGTAGCCTGTTTAGAAAAGATGGATTTAATACATGAAGAAAAAAGGGACGATCTACTTCAGCTGTAATGAGTGGTGTCAGCAAACTGGCAATCTATCTATTGTTGATACCTTGAAGACCTTATGGCAGAGCACAGTTTTTAAGGATGGGTCTTACAGAGGACAAGATATCCTTTATTGCTAATGCCTTCTATAAATAAATGAACAAATAAACAAATTAAATTAAATTAAAGGTTACATGGGAGAAAGTCCAAAGGTACTTGTTGGAAAATTTGACAAACAGGCAATGACGACTTGCACTTCTGGGAAAGCAGACCCTGGAGTCAGTAACAGACAATACCTAAGTTAGGAAGAGGCGATGATGGGTCGTAAGAGTGAAGACAAGTTGTTTATGTTTGGTGTAGTGGAGAATGGGAGAGTCAGCAAAGGGATGCAAAGGGATGGGGGACAGCTGAAATTATGAGCCAAGAAAATGATCTTTGCAGAAGCTTATAAGTTGGGGATGATGTCCTCCGTAAGGCTGGAAAGGAGGCAGCTGCAGTAGTTGAGGTGAAAAATTAGAAAAAATATAAAGCATGCTTGAGGCAGGGAGTTCCATGTTAAGAGCTCTATTTCGGCCATGTTCTGCTTAAGCTGATAGCTGGGCATCTATGATGAGATGACAGAGAAAAAGGCCAATATTATAGTTTTACAGAAGAATACAGGTCCCCGAGTGAAAAGTGAATTCTAAGTATAGAGATCTGGGAATCATCAGCATAGAAATGATATTTGAAGTTAGATTGGTGAATGACATTTTCCAGAGACACAGGGTAGAGAGAGATGAGGAGATGGTCAGTGATGAAGCAAGTTTTAGAACTAATAAAAAGCTGGAGGTTAAATGTTAATCCCCATAAAACCATCACTACAGATTCCTTTCCAATTCGAACAAGTCTATTTTATGGCTACTCTTTGTTTCCTGCCCTTTAGCCAATTTTCAATCTAATGAAACAATTTTCTTCTTACCCCATGACTTTACAATTTAGATAACTTATGCTTCTGCCAGCAGAAAAACCCTAAGCACCAAGACACTCTGACTAAATATTCAAACACATTTTAAGGTCACTCACTTTTTTTACCTCCACTTTCATGCTCAGAGTTCAAGCTGCGAATCAAACCAGCTTGAAGGTGGAGCATGAACAGGTTATACAAAGAAATTGCAGATGGTGGGGCTGATCCCAAGCCCCGCAGACTGGCACATGCCGCATATGCAGTGTGCACACATCCCCAGCACGCGGCATGCAGCATGTGTGCAAAATGTGCTGTAGCATACAGGAGGTTTGGGACTGCACCCCCTAGTGTATAGAGCATTGCATCTATACATCAGGGTGGGGGGCAGGGGGGGACCTCAACTGGAATCACTGGGTGGCATAGAATAATTGGGTTGGCTTCAGCATTGTGCTTCATGTGTTCAGAAAAGGATCTTCACTGCAGGAAGGGTTACTTGATTATCAGATGAAAAGTTGTGTTTTTTTAGTGTGTTTTAAAAAAAATTATTCAAGGAAGAATGAAATTCTGAATATTCATGCCCTTGAGAATTGTCTGACACTTCAATTTTGAACAAGTGCCCTGTCTCATTATGGAAAAAGTTAGTGCCAAGTGAATACCAAATTTCATATGTCCAAGTTAAATCAAATGTCATAACATGCCCAAGTTAATTCTAATGCTAAGATTGTATACTTTCAAGAGATATATAAGCCAAACGATATATTCAGAAGTGCCCCAAATACTCAAGTTAAGTCAAATGTCCAAAGTAGTTCTGTCACGGGTTTGAGGTCCAACACCACACTTTCCTGGGTTGAGTGACTCAATTTCCCTCACCTGCAGCCCACCTGAACCAGTTTTCTCTTAGGCTGATCCAGTCCTGCAAAGGGGAGAATCATTTTGCCACCCTCAACTCCCAGAAAGCTTCCCGTTCACAGACTCTTTCTCTGGGTTCGCAAGAGTTTGGAAACTCAAGTTGCTTACTTGTGTTCCCCAATGGTAGACCACAGACACTTCTTAATAAAGATAAGAAAGTTTATTAATAACATAAGCTAGAATAGTTGATACAAAGTGGCTGATCAAATGAAAAGTAACATAACGCATTCCTATTCTATACTGGGCAATTCCCTATATAAGATCTTACCTTACAAAGAGCACATTTTCAGTCAGTGATGTAGAATGACTGGGCACTGATCTCTTAGTTGGTAGACAGCAAAGTCTTTCCTCTCAGTCTATAGTTCCAGCAATCTCCTTGCTGGCAAGCAAGAGGTGGATGAGTTTTCTCCAAGAGGTAGAAGAAGATGGCTTACTCTTTGTCTTGGCTCCTGGCTTAAATATCCTTTTCAAAGTTTTTGTTTGCCTTTTCCCGCCTTGGGGAAAAGCTGTTGAGGTCATGCCTCTCCGCACATAGGCAAAGCCAGCAGGTAGGTACACAGGCCAACCTAATTTGCACCTGAATGGATTTCTGTCTGGTGTCAATCCACAACCTTTCTCTGTCTCTACTTCCGGGAGTTTCTCAACTGTCAGTTTACACTACATGATTACATGACTTGAGTTGTCGGTTCTCAACATTACATCCATGTTTAACATTTAGCTTTACATATATGCTAGACTTATAGTTCAGTATCTCTCTTGTGTGGTCTTAGGTTCCTCTGTGACAAGTTCACATATCAATACGCACACTCCTCGCTTCTTTCACAAAGATGCACCAGCTCTCTTCCTCAAACACAAACATACTCAGATACACAGACTCTCTCTGACAGACTTCCTGTCTCAGGCGAACATAGAAATAAAGAGGCACACACTCTTTCTGACACAGACACTCTCTGACACAGAGAGAGATACACAGACTTTTTCTTACTCTTTGAGACAGAGTGGGAAGGCTATCACACGTTGGGTAGACTTACCCCAATCCAGGCAGCTGGGTCACGTGATGCAGTGCATTGTGTGTCTGGCACCCGCCAGATATTCCCTCCGCCTTGGTGTGGGGTACTGGACCAGTTGGTTGCTATGTGATGTGTCCTCGAAAAAGTTCTGAGGACACATCACAGAGCAGCCTTACCCAACATTTATTTATTTATTTATTTATTTATAATATTTCTATACTGGTCCCTCCTGCCCAATGGAGCCCAGGGCAGTGTGCAACATATATAAAACATTCAATATAAAATATATAATAAAATATTACAATATTACAATAAAAAATCCACAATAACAGGGGTCTGGTGAAAAACCCATTATTTAAACCAAAACCAACAAAGCCCGCAACCACTACCTGTCCCCCTCACTAAATGCCTGGTGAAACAGTCAGGTCCTGCATTGTCTGTGGAAGGAAGGGAAATCCGGAGCAGGGGCGTAGCTAGGGTGGAATGGGCCCCTGGCCAAGAAGTCAAGATGGGCTGTGCCCCGGCCCCCATAATCAATTCACACTGTCCCCACCCCATAACCAGTTAATTTGCGCCCCTGCCCCCATATAATAAATTTATGCTGCCCCCCCACCGATAACCATTCCTGCCTCCAACCCATAACCAGTTCCTTTGCACCCCCGGGGCAGCATGAATTGATTATATGGGGGCACAAATGAACTAGTTATGGGGTGGGGGTTTAAAGACAGTATTCCTTAGCAATAACTTCATTAAGAAGAGTTGGTGAAATAGCAGCCATAATCATGTCAGAACCATCTTTGCAGATTTCCCAAGATAGAATAGATATTGTTTACATTCCTTTAAATTCCTACCTAAGATAGTATAAGTAAGACAGTTGTGAGAATGGGGCCATTTTTCCATGGGCCTCTCCCACCCATGAACACGCAGATTTCTGTGTGTTCATGGGTGGGGGAACCCCATGTGAACAATGTGGTGCCTGCGGTGAGTAGAGGTGCACGCACCCGCCTAACATGCATCCCCACTCACCTCATGCATGGAGCAACTAGGGAAAATAGCAGTTGGTCCATGGGTGCGGATGAGTGGGGTGTGAGTGTGGATGCATGTGTGGCCATATGCACACCCTGCCCATGCACCAGTATGCCCATGAACCCCCCCCTCAACCCAGTGGAGCTGTGTAAAAAGGGCCTGTGAGGAGCCACTTAAAGAAGAACAGAAGGTTGCTCCCTTGTAAACAAGGTTCTTCGAGATGTCTCCTAACATTCATACAACACCCACACTTCCAGCCCCACATGGAATGTTCTTATATTCCTAGAAAGGGTTGAAAGGAACTGTCATTCTGAGGGGGAGATTGCCTTTTATACTAGAGGAGCTCGAGACCATCACATGGTCTATTATTTGAATATGGTGAGCATGCACAACCCAGTTGTGAGAGTGTTGGGACCCGTCTCGAAGAACCTTCTTTACAAGTCAACAACCTTCTGATCACTCACATGGGGAGGAGTTTTTTTACAAACAGCTTTATCTTCCAGTCCGTTTACAAACAGTATTATCTCCCACTACTAGCAGGCAGAGGCAGGTGAGGGATGGGGACCCCCCCATGATGAGGGGGTGCTCTGCACCCAGGCCTCCTCCAGCCCAGCCCAGCCCAGGTGTGGGGCTGCTCCCGTGGGGCTAGGCAGCGGCCCCTGGGACCTAGAGGCCCCCATCTTTATGCTGGGTTCGCTCAATGGACGCTATGCCTCTGATCAGGAGAGAGGCAAATCTCCACCAGGAGGGAACTATGTAGCTGTGGTGCAGCCACCAAGAACACCCACTCTAACGTGGCCACCTGGGAAACCCAGGGAATCTCCAAAAAGGCACCCCTGGCCAACCACAGGGGCTGATCTAGGACACTAGGGGCAGGTGATCCCACAAGTAAGTAGGGCTCAAGCTGTATAGGGCTTTAAAAGTAATAACCAACACCTTGAATCGGACCCAGAAGACTATAGGTAATTTCAGACGTGATGGGCTGATCGGCCCGCCACGCTGAACCATAGTCCGACAGGAATCTGCCTGGCCGTCCTTTAGACGTGCCGGCAGATTCCTACAGGGGATTGGGGAGGGGACAGGGCTGTGCAGTGTTATGTGTGACCGCGCAACCCCGCCGCCCATTCTCCCCTGGCTGCCCGCCCCCCGGAAGACGGGGGGTGCAGCGGCCAATCTGGCCACTGTGCCCTATACCGCATAGTGGTCTGGGCCATGATCTGGCTGGAAGAAGGTAACAATTGTTACTTTTGCTGATTCTGGACTGTGGCCACCATGACCACGGTTTGGGCCCGATCTCACCACAATTCTGGACCTCTGGGCAGCCGGAGGTCCAGAATTGTGGTCAAAATTATTCCTTCACCATGGTGAACATCTGGTGGAAATCATTTAGATGTTACAGGACTTTTGGTCACCACAGGGGTTTCACTGTGGTTGACCGTGGTCTTGTAACGTCTAAAATTACCCTTTAGGTGCTGAAAGATGTAACAAAATCAGGAGAGTGGATCGACCCCAATCCAACTCTTGGCAGTCCAGATCGTCAACCAAGGCCACAGGTGCAGTCTTGGTGCCATACCCCGGATGAAAGCCAGACTGCGAGGGATCAAGGAAACTGATGCGGTCCAGATGCCCTTGGAGTTTCTGGGCCACTGCCTGCTCAATAACCTTCCCTAAAAAGGGAAGTTTAGAGACTGGCCGATAGCTGGTAAGGGTGTCAATGTCAAGAGATGACTTCTTGAGCAAGGGTCAGACCACAGCCTCCTTCAGGGACCCCACGACCCTTCCCTCCACAAAGGAGGCACTGACAACCCCCACCAGCACTGGCCCCAATGTCTCCCGGCTGGCAAGAGGCATGGATCGTGTTTACAAGTTGTGGCCCTCAGAGCCCCCAGCAAATCCACCACAACGGTGTACAATACCTGCTGAAATTGATCCCACAAAACCAGACCAGATGGGGCATTCATAACTTCAGATACTTCCACTGCATTAAATGTGGTGTCGAAATCATGGTGGATACAAGTGATTTTATCCACAAAATAGTCAACAAACATGTCACAGCAAACACTGGAAGATTTCAGTTCCAGGAGGAAAGAGGCCAGGCTGACCAGCCCCTTCACCACCCAGAAAATCTCAACTGTGTGCAACTTTGATATGATGATATGATGGTAGCAAAGAAATTCCTCTTTGCTACCCGAATAGCCATGGTTAGGCTTTTAACATAGCTCTATGCCATAATTGGCCAGCTTCGGTACAAGCGTGGCGCCACTGTCGCAGTGTATAAATACACTGTTGATTGTGTATTTATAGGTGTATTTTATATAACCATCTCTCCTCCTGCTTCAGCCGACACAGGTCATCTGTGAACCACGGGGCCCTGTGACGCCTATGTTTGGGGAGCGGATGCCTGGGAGTCATTTGGTCCATGACCTTGGCTAACAAGGTGTTCCAAAGAGCAACGAGGTCCTCAAGCGATTGGCCATCAAGATTGGAGACTATATCCCCCAGAGCATTCCAGAACCGATCTGGTTCCATAAGTTTCCAGAGGTGAACCATTCCACACCTTGCCAGGGGAAGACATGCGCTGGGAGACTGGCCTGCAGGAGATAATGGTCTGTCCCTGATAAGGGCACAGATGACACACCCCCACTAACAGACACCCCTCCCCCCCCCGGGCCTCAAGGACAGTGCAAAATAACAAATCCAGAATTTCCTCCCTCGTGAGTTAGGCCAGAAACCACCTGAGACAGGCCCATAGTTGCCATGGTGGCCATGAACTCTTGCTCCGTCCCTGTAACACTGGTGTCGGCATAAATATTGAAATCCCCCAAGACTGGGGATCACAATACCACCTCTGACACCAGATCGGCTAAAGCAAGTAGGGATGCTGCTGTATGGGAAGGTGCACGGTATACCAGCAGCAACCCCAATCTGTCTCCATGTGTCAAATCAACCACGAGATGGACATCCTCTGTACCGAATGGAGTTTGCACTGGTTATCTCTGTATTGAGTAAGGCTGCCCAAGGCGTGACAACTTGTGTGCCCATGCCATGTTTGCCCTGCCATGTGTGGAGCACCATTGAGGAGCCTTGAGTGGTGGGCACTGTTGTCTGTCATGTGCTGCCACATCATGGCTGGGGGGGGCAGGATCTCGGTTGGGCCAGAGAAGGGAGGCGGGACAGGGTTGGGCACCCACTTGTTTGGCCAGCACCACCATCTGCTCTGGCCATGGTGGTAGCTCCGGCAGCAGCTGGCTGGCCCAGCTTCCCCACAACTGTCTGCCTGACCCCTTGCACTGGTCCTGCAGTGTGGTGGTTGCAATTGCCTGCAATGAGGCTGCTTGGGGATATGCCACAGCTTGTCTGGCTGCACCCTTTATCTCTGACATGAAGAGACCCCACAGACTGTATGTTGGGCATCCCAGCTATAAATAGGTTCTCTGAACAACTGAACATCTGACCGCATTTTAAGGACACTGACAAACTGGAACAGGTTCAGAGGAGAGCAATGAAGGGAAACCAAGTCCTATGAGGAAAGGTTGAAGGAGCTCGGTATATTTAGTCTGGAGAAGAGATGACTAAGGGGAGGGGATACATGATAGCTGTCTTCAAATATCCGAAGGGCTGTCACATATATATGCGGGATCGCCTCACTCCCCGTGCTCTGGATCGGCCCCTGTGGTCGACCAGGAGCACCCTTCTTGAAGTCCTGTAGTTATCCTGGGGGGTGACTATGGAGAGGGCGTTCTCAGTGATTGTGTCGAGGCTGTGGAACTCCCTCCTGGTGGAGGCCTGGATGACCTCAGGCCTCTCCTCCTTTTGGCATCAATGCAAGACCTGGCTGTTGCACCATGCCTTTGGTGAGGGAGATGGATGAGGGTGGGTTTTTATTTTTATGGGGGGTGGTAAGGTTGGGGTATTTATTTATTTGGAATTTTTATGTCATGACACTCCTTCTTCTTTTCTCTTTTCCTGGGGGTGGGATGTTTTCTCCCCTTTCTTCTTCTCTTTCCCCCCCTTTTTAGATGTTTCATGTTTATGTTGATTGTGTATTTATATGTGTATTTTTATATACTGTAAGCCGTCCCAAGCTGCCTTTGGCAGGAGAGGCGGGATATCAAACAAACAAACAAACAAGCAAATAAATAAGTAAATAGAAGATTGAACATATTTGTTCTCTGTTGCTGAGGGCAAGACTAGAACCATAGGCCTTGAAGGTGAAGACCAGGACCTTGTGCAGAATGCGTTCCCGTAGAGGGAGCAAGTGTAGGGCAGAGAGGAGGGGCTGAATGTGGTCAAAGCAATGGGCAAGGTGGATGAGTTTGGCTGCGGAGCATTACAGAGTTGAGGGGGGTGAGATCGCAGCAGGGGAGGCCAGTAAGGAGGAAGTTGCAGTAGTCAAGGCGAGATGACTACAGCATAGACTAGGGTTTATGCAGTGGCAACAATAAGGCAGGACTGGATTTTAGCAATATTAAAGAGTGAAGCAACAGGAATTAGCTATAGCCTGAATCTGAGGCTTAAAGGAGAGGGAGGAGTCAAAGATGAATCCCAAGCTACACGCCTAAGGGACTGGTTGGATGGTGAATCCCTCAATAGAAATTGAGAGGTAAGTAGGAGGGGAACATTTGTGGGGAAAGATGAGGAAATCGGTCTTGGCTATATTAAGCTTAAAAACTTACTTCAGCTATCAGGCTTTCCCAAGCTCCTCATCCCCACAGATTGGTCACTGTTGCTTCCTTTACTATCCTTTCACTCATGTCACCTTCTCGCCTACAACAAGCATGCACTTGAGACTTCTCAACTATATGAATGTATTCCTGTCTCTCACTATGATTCCCACGCCTTTGCCTCCCCTAGATTGGAAGACCCCAAGGCAGGCACCTGTCTCTATGCTTGTGCAGTGCCAGGTACATTGCTGGTGCTAATTACTAAGAATAAGATAGAAAATAAAGGCGAGAAATAAATGGTAAATTTTCACAATGAAGAGAAGTAGGGATGGGATTTAGGATGAATTTCTGGATTAGGATCTTTTACAGATTCAGATCTTTTTAAAAACATTTTTTACATGGGTCAATATTAAAAATAATAATAATAATATTTAAAAATACACACGCAAAATGGCCGTTGCCCTTAACTAAAATGGTAGTGATGCTATTGCCACCATTTTGGATAACGGCGGTGTGGAGGCCATTTTGAGCTGCACAATGATTTTGTAAGTATGCTTTTAATACAGATCCATAACACAAATTCATAATTAGCATGGCAGTTTTGGATTAATCTGTAACTGCCATTTTTGGACAGTTATGGATTAATCCAAATCCACCAGCAGTCAGTGTACTGAAATTCGTGCTGCTTAACACATTAATGAATGATCTGGAAAGGGGGTTGCATGTCAAATGATCCAGATTATGAAAGAGTTATGGCTACGTGCACTGTCTGTGGGGCTCTGCTGGGCGACTGTTTAGAAGCTGCAGCTGATGCAGAATGTGACAGTCCACCTCCTGTCAGGGGAGGGTCACTGGAAGCACATTACACTGGTGCGCCATAGTCTGCACTGGCTGCCATAGCTTTCCAGGCACAATTCAAGGTGCTGGTTTTGGCCTATAAAGCCCTAAATGGCTTGAGCCCCAAGTATATAAAAGATTGTCTCTCACCTCATGTCCCATTGCAGCCTCTGAGGTCAGCTGGGATGTGCCCTCTTGCAGGTGCCACCTGCCTGCCTGCCAAGGTTCTACAATGAGGGCACACCAAGAGAGGCGCTCTTTTGTCTAAGCCTGAACCTGCTCATTTTATGGAGGCATTGTAAGACCTTTTTGTTTGTCCAGGCATTTAGCAGGTACAGGTAGAGTTGGGGTGTTGTGGGTTAGGTGATTTTATCTGTTTTTATTTGGTTTTATTGGGATATTTTTAACATTTGGGTTTATTAATGATTAATGATTAATTTTAATTAATGATTAATTATTAATTTGAATTATACCCCATTCTCCTCCCCAGGGACTCAGAGACACTTATAAAAGCATATCTTTGTTTTCTGTGTTCTGTGTTCTGCCTCAAGGGAATGGGCAAGATAAATAAAGAAATATGCCATAGCAACTGCTTTGCTTCAGCTATGCTGCTGAGGAGCCATTAGGCTCAGGACAGACTTTGATTTTTAACGTGATGCTAATAAAAGGTAGCTCCAAGCACCCAAACTAATGAAGCCCATTTTCCAAATTAGAAGATGATGCTTAAAATAAGTGAATGGGATTTGGTGCCTACAAAAGGGTTCATATTACCTCTTCAGGTGCACCAATTGCTACAAAATATTGGGTTCCTTCTTAAGTTTGGGCTCTCTGACTCTGCAAAATTTGGCTAAAATTAGCCTGCAGGAAGGAAGGAAAAATGCCTCACCTTAAGTTAATGTGATTTTTGGCTACAGATGGGGGTATATGGCCTTTCTAGTTGCATCTATCGGTACAAAATTCCAGGTCCATACTTAAGTCTAGGCCTTTTGCCACTCTACCAAATTTGTTTGAAATTGGCCTCTGGATGGAGTAAAACGTTGCTGGGTACAGCCACACGAGCCACTCTAGGAAGGCTACCATGCCATGGGTAGCCTTAACCCATAATGCATTCATTCACACTTGTGGTGGCGCTGCTCCCACAAGCCAAAGACATGGCGGGGGAAGGAAGTGGAGGCCGGAATTAGCACTGGTGCAAATGGGGTTTTGTCGCAATTGCACTCATGAATGATCCTGTCATGTGCGAGTGAAGTTGCGGCAAAACCCCATTCGCACCGGCACTAATTCTGACCTCTGCCTCCTTCCCCCGCAGTGTCTTTGGCCTGCAGGAGCACTGCTGCCACGCCGCTGTCAGGTGTGAAAGCGGTACCAGTCTGGGCACATGGACCATGCAATGCAGTGGCTCATGTGCTCAGCTACCGCCAGATGATCCTCTGCCCTAGGGAGGGGCGAACAGCTGGCTGTTATATGAGGCATACTCAAAAAAATTCCATGGATAGCCTTACTGCAACTGGGGTAAGGCTGCCCAAAACATGGTCTCCCATGTGTCGAGGCCCTTCTGCCCCACTGCACGGCGAGCTCCATAGTAGGGATTTGAGCAGCAGGCACTGTTTCCCATCACGCGCAGCCATGTCATGGCCAGGGGAGGGATTTAGGTTGGTCTGGAGGAGGGAGACGGGGCAGGGCCGGGCCGGGCCGGGCCGGACTGGGCATACACTCGGGTGGCTGGTGCCTTGGCCCAGCCCAGCTGTGGCAGCAGTTCCAACAGCAGCAGGCCCGCCTGGCTTCACCGCAACCATTTGTGCAGTTCCTCATGCTTGCGCCACAGTGTGGCTACTGTGGTTGCACACCACCAGGCTGCAAGGGGATTGGGCTCTCACCACTCGTGTGGAGACACCCACTAAAGGACACAGAGAGGGAATGATCATGAAAACCTTCTTTCTATGTGAAAACAAAAAGGGTAAAAACCAAAGAGAAATGTTGTTTTCTCTCTTCTTGTAATCGGAGCAGCCTTCATGAAATGCAGCCTTAATTACCACACTTGTTTTATACGGTACAGTATGTAACCACTCACATAAGCCAACATTAAATATTTCTTTTCTAAATCCATGTTGTTTATCTTCCACTACACTCGCACTACTACATATGTGCTTATTTGATTTGCCCTGAAGTTCTATTTCCATGCTTTTTATAGACTACAGATGTTAAATTAATGGTTTGTAGCTTTCTAAGCAAGTCCACTCCCCATCATTTGTTGGAAGATTGGTACCACATTTACAGGCTTCTAAACCTCCTGGAACCTTACATGAACTCACTACTCCCAAGCTTTCTATTCTTATCTCCTTTAAAAACATTAGAATAAGTATCGCCTGTAAGGTTGCTGATTCTATTTATCCCTCGCTTCCCTCAGACCTGTCCTTCATTTATGCTGAGTTTGTCTTGTCCCCCTAAACAAATGCAGTAGTTGCTATAAAGTGGCAGGCTTTCCAAGAAGGCGAAAGGCAAATTGGCAGCCACTGCAATACCCTGATCTTTTAGTTGGCCACCATGGTTTTACATCTTTATTCTATTTTTGTTGTGTTCATGCATTTAGTACAATTTGTACTGTGGAAAACTTCTGAAGAAACTTCCACTTTTAATCACATGGGGTAGCATCTTCAACAGCCAGTAATCCCGTGGAAGCCAGCTGGCCTCAAGAGAACTACTTGCGAAGTGAAGCGCTACTGAATCCAGGAGTGGCAGAATTTGGCCCACAGTGAGTAAGGGACAAAAATTAATTTCAGCACCAGATTTTATTTTCTGTTTTTGAATCAGCTAATGGGGCATTTTAAAAGGGACAGGGAAAATTCAGTGTATCGATTTAAAATGGGCAGGAGTCCAACTATAAAAATAAATGAACTTGGCAGGGTAAGCGTAAATGAATATGAATTGTGGAAAAGAATAGTTTATCTTGGCATCAGTTGTTTTCTAACACATGTTACAATCCTTGTGAAAGCATTTTGGTGTAACTTTTAAAATAATGGGACAGCAAACCATAGTATGTCTCTTTCTTCTGCTAGACCCTCCCACCCACAACCAATTTATCAAGAGGGACATTCAGATTCCCGGTAAACCCAACTGGTAAAACCCATGGAAGGCACTGGGGGGTAGTCTGTGATGTCGGAACACTTATACTACATGGAAAATTCCTGTAGACTCATAGAAAAAATATTATCCAGGGAACTTTTCTATAGTCCTCTCCTCCAGCCCCTGAGATTTATGACAGATTTATCACATGCTCCGATGTCACAAATTACCATATGGTGCATTTCTGCTGCTTTTATCGCTGGAAAACCTGATATCTGAAGGTACTCTTGGTTATAATACATTCCTTATAATCTTAAATTATAGTTTAGGTTTAAATGTATATGTTGTAAAATATTGGCAGCTGACATTTCAAGTTCCTTTGGGAAGAGAGAGGAAATGCCCTTGCTCCGTTTAAACTTTTACGTACACTTCCTGAAGATATATTTTTGGACAAGTCTTAAAATAACACAGTATGTAACACTGCCATTATTTGGGGTGTGCAGAAGGCACCGCTACCTATTTTGTTTGCAAAAAAAAATCCCCATTATTTTCAGGGGGTTTCATAAACAACCCTACTGTTTTCAGGTTTTTTAATATTAAATTTTTTTTTTTTAAAAAAATCACTGTGCAGGCGCAAATGACCATTGTGCACATGTGCAGCCGTTTTCCAAAATGGCACTGACACTGCTGGTAAAATTTTGGAAAAGGGCACGCATTCACAGAATGGTCTGGCAGCCATTTTGCACATGTACAGTGATTTACATTTTTTAAAAAAAACTTTAAATTAATTTTTTTAAAAAACCAACGCGGTACCTGTGCAAAATGGTCAACGGAGCTGTTCTTTGCATGCACACCTTTTTCCAAAATGGCTCCGGCAGTGTTTGTGCCATTTTAGAAATGCGCCGACTGGCTGTCCTTTTCCAAAATGGTGCTGGCACTGCTAGCGCCATTTTCGGAAAGGACATGCATACGCAAAACTGACCTCAGTGGTCAGTTGGTGCATATGCAGTGATTTTTAAAAATTTTATTTTTGAAACAAAAACAGATTCATCTGTTTTCGTAGCTTTAGTAACTAAAACAAATGGGGCTCCATTCATTTTAGTTACTAAAGAAACGAAAATGAATTGCACATCCCTAGCCATTATGATGAAGTCTAATTGTTCACATGCAGTGGAATCCACTTAAGTAGAACTTGCATAGCTTGAATTTATGGATAAAATGAATTAATCCCCTGCCCACCCCCCTCCCCCAGGTTTGTGTGGGATTATCAGTTCTCTCCATTCAGACTGACAGTCAGGCAGAGAGATGTGTGTGTGGGAGACAGAGAGAGAAATCCTGTCAGTTCTCACCCTGGAAGTCTCAGGTGGGTTAGAGAGGAAGTGAGCACCATGTTTCCTCCAACCCACCCAAGACTCGCAGAGGCAGAACTGACAGGATTACAGAGAGGGAGAGAGAAAGAGAGGGTGTTTTCAAAGAAGATGCTACCCCATATGACCACCCAAGCGCTACAGATTCCACCACCCATCTGAAGGTGGAGCGGCTGGAGCCACACAGCACCCGCTCATGGCCACTCACGGAGTACTGCCGAGAAATCCAGAGTGCTCTGTGTGGAGCAAGCCAAACGGATGTGTGGCAACGGGTGGCCATGGAGCCCCTGCTTGTATGAACAGCAGCAGCCAGCCAGCCATGCCAGCAGTCAGGTCTGCCACTCATAGGTGCTGTGTGCAAGTCACAAGCCCTGGCAGGAAACGGAGAGGAACCTGGGCTCCCCAGCGCTCACGACTGGGACATGTCACTTGTAAAGGCCAGGCCAGTGCTCTTCCCCCTCCCCCATGCTGCCAGGGGGTTGTGTGATGACAGCCTCCATGACTGGGGTAGCCACGCTGGGAGCCACCCATTTGAATAGCTCCCCACACACTCCATGTGCGCGGGTGCTCTGGGGCTGAGCTGTGCTGCAGCCATGGACCCCCCTCCCCATCACCTTGCTCATTTAAAGACACCCAGAGAGAGCTCATGAGAGTGCTCCAACCTGCTGTCTGCTTTGACTCTCTGCTTTTGAGGGGTGGGACTGGAGCCAAAGGCACCTAGTGCTAACAATCTCCAGGTCCTTTTCCTTGTGATCTGCTTAAACAAAATCTCTGGTAAGTTGAACTTTTTTACATAGCTGGAGAAATTTGACTTATCAGACTTCACTGTGCAGATTTTAGAATGTGATTACAACGCTTGTTTAAAATGTGAGTCCTCTTCAGTAATAATGCCTAATGGTGAATGGATCATCTGGACACCTAACCTTCCACTGCAAGATATCAAGGGCTTCTGCTACCCTTAATGGGTTTTTCTGGTATCCCTAGCAGGTAAGAACAAGAGATATTTCCTGGTGCCATTTCCAGAGTTTAAATTGTCTGAGGATTACAATGTGCATGGCTATGGAACTGAAAAATGTTATGCTCAGGGGCACAGGAGAGGTTTACTCACTCTCTCTCTCTCTCTCTCTCTGCGTGTTTTCAGACAGACGTGGAGGGAGCCTTTCTCAGAGTTGCTCCAGGGGTAAACCTCCACATCCAGTCCCGCCTGGGTTGGGTTCCTCAGCCTGCGGTCCACCCGGACGGTGTCCACTATCCCTGTACCATAGAGTTGTGGATGATTTCCCGACACTTTAGACTGGCACCCGCAATTCGATCATGTTGCCGAGGGCAATGGCCAGTTGGAAGCGAAGCAGCAGCGTGGGCTCATGCATCAAATGGACAGCTGCTTCGCTTCAGACCAGTGCCCCTGGTTTGGCCAGCTTGCTGTGCTGTCAGCACTCAGAGGTGTTCTCGAGCACCACCAGCAGGCCTGCACATCTGGCGGGGTGCCTTTAGATAGACAGGCCACCCGTGGGTGAAGAGGGCAAAAGCAAGGCAGTTCATTCATATGAAAACACCCAGTTTGTCTCTCTCTCTCTCTCTCTCTTACACTCATACACACACGAGTGATGATCTGGCTCCTTTGTGCTGGTAATAAACTGTAGCACCAATGCGTGTCCCATTCAATGCACTGGAACTTGTGTCTATAATACGGGCTAGTATTATAGACACAATTGAACAGCTGGAAGATCACACCCAGGGTTTCTCTCTCTCTCTCTCTTTCTCTCTCTCTCTCACACACACACACACCCTCAAGATGCCTGTAAATAGAAACCCAGCAGAAGCAGCCCATACAGATAATTTTTTCCACACTCTGTGGTCATATTTTTCTTCTGGTGCTTCTCTGTTTTCCACTTTCGGGAGGAAAAGGCAATAATTTAACATTGGAAAAATTAATGGAGCAGGAAGGATCATTTCTATAATCTGTTTTACAATTAATTTGCATTAACCTTAGTCCCCAAAGTCCAAAGCATGTCTGATTTACTGTTTGCACTGCTGATGTATTTTCCTGATGGAGGATTGAGAAAGACAGATAATTTGTTAAAGAAACTTCTAATCTCTTGCCATATTATTCCATCTACCCTTGGCATTCTGTAAGTGGGTAAAAAGTAGACAAATCTTTTTCCTGTGTGAACCGATTTTGAGTCTTAAATATAATTTCATGGCCCCAGACAACACTAAAAAGCACCCCCTCATGGCAATGCATGGAGCAATACCAGGGAATCCAGTGCTCCATGTGGGGCAGGCCAAATATATGGTGACCACTTCCATGGCTGGGATAGCCATGCTGGGAGCCACCCATATGAAGAACTCCCCTGTCACTCCAGCTGCATGGTTCAGTGACCATGCCCCTCGCCCCCCCATTTAAAAACACCCATAGTTTGGGAGCCTTTGAGCTACAGCCTGTTCATATTAAGTCTGACACTCCCAGGTCCTAAGTACCATCAGTAGAGTGCTGAACACCATTATTCCCATTTCAACAGGAGTTGTGGGGGGGAGGGGGCAGGGACTAGTTACCGCACAGGTGGTGCTTCCATACCTCTTGCTCTTGATCAGCATTCAGTTTCTAGACACTGATGTGTTAGTGAGTCAGGATCCTAAATTCCTGTGGCCAAATTCACCCTTGTTCTAGGTGCTTAAATAGGTGTAATATGGATGGGGGATGGGGAACCAGGGGCAAGAGACTGTGTAAAGATACAACAAACTTCAACTTTATTTTCGCAGGCATTTCCCTGTCTTGCTGCTAGATTCCATCCCACAGCCTCACTCAGCCCCAACTTGCAATTGCTCACCAGCTCCACCCTTGTTCTTTTGGCACCTAAACTCCAACATCTGATCTAGCCAATCAGGGCCAGGCCACTGGAGGAAGGTAACCCTTCACTCCAGCAGGGGGCCAGTCACTTCCTGTAACTAATCTGCAGCTTGTTGGGATGCTTCCTGTAGTCCTCGGACCTTAAGTGACAGGTTTGTAACGTAGGCATTTCCAGTATGATTTGAACATTCAGATTTGGGGAGGGGCAATTTGGACACCTTGCTTTTTAAGCAGGCTACATGAGAATAATTGTGTTCTGCTAGGCCAACAGTTTGTAAGTGCTGGTTTCACTTTCAAAGGGCATTTTACCCGAGAGACGTTTCTCCTGCAGCTTAAAAATCCGGCTTGGAGAAACAGCTGCAGGAGGATTTAGACGTTTCTCCCTGGACCAAAGTTGCCTCGGCTATTGGGGATTTACCAAGAATACTTCTCAAAACTTCTGGGAATCATCCAGCACTGCTGTTTCCAATGGTGCCCAGGCAACTTCTGGTCCAGTGAGTAGCATCAAAATTCCCCCACACCAATGGGAGTTTCACTTTCCCCAAGCCAGATTTTTAAGCTGCGGGAGAAATGTCTCCCATGTAAAAACTCCAGAGCATGAATCTGTTATTTTTAATAAGGGCTCCAAACCATGGATTAAATTAACATGGGCATGCAGCCATGCTGCAATCTCAAGTTAGTTCTGTTCTCATGCAAAATCTCTAACGTGGGCAAGCAGCCGTTATGCACAGCTCCTTGATGGTCAACTGAGTTTAATCAAACCTAATTTTTTTGTGTGATGCATTGGAAGATACACCAGTGAGGGAATTAGGAAAAAGCCCAAACACTAGCTCAGTTATGTCTCCCTCCTCACGACTGGGTTTAACAGGAGAAAGACGATTCCAAAAAGAGGATCAAAGCCATACAAAATACTTTGCAAGAACCAAAAGAGGCCTCTCCAGCTCGCAACAAGCTAGAAGAGACACACCCACCCATCCACCCTAGGCAAACCCCATTGCAGTAACTTCTCCTTTTGCTTTTATAACCTTCTGCCCTTCCCATTGGTATCAACAGCAGGGAACCTAGTCTCTACCTGCAACTTTATAGTTCTTCCCAACACTTGCCTAAAGCTAGGTCTACTTGTTGAGAGTTCTTCTGCAAGAAAACAGAAGCACTGACACTTTCCTCTTGTTCCCTGGTGAAGTGGTGATCCTCTTTACGAATTCATTCTGGGCTTCTATAGCTCTCTCTGTGTGGTCAGCTGATCATGTGCACTCTCCCATTATTCCCTTCAACTGTGAGGTTAGTTCATATTAAAGAGAACGTATTAAACGTACACACAGGGTTAGCTCTCCTGCCTCCAGGTTTTTAATGCAGCAGTTTGCTTTTGTACTTTCTAGCTTTAATGCTAGTTATCTACCCATTCATAACTACCTATAATGCTTTCCATCATTGTACTGAGTGCTTATTAAAAGTACCTGTTTTGAATTGGTGCACTCTTCTGGTTATCTACTAGTCAGACAGAGAAGGCTCAAACGAACGCTAAACCTATGCTTTCCAACATTGCTAAAATCCGACCCTGCCTTTCTGTTGCCACTGCAAACCTCCTCCTCCATGCTCTAGTCATATCTCGCTGTGACTGCTTTAACTTCCTCCTTACTGGTCTCCCCTGCTCTGATCTCACCCCCCTCATCTCCGTTCAACACTCTGTAGCCAAAGTCATCCAGCTTGCCCATTGTTTTGACCACATTCAGCCCCTCCTCTCTGTCCTACACTGGCTCTATCTACGTGAATGCATTCAGCACAAGCTCCTGGTCTTCACCTTCAAGGCTCTTTATGGCCTTACTCCCCCATATCTCTCCACTCTTGTATCCCACCATATTCCTACCCAGGAGCTTTGCTACTCCTCTCTCCCCACCATCGTCTGCTTGCGACTCCCCTGCTCCTCTAAACGTCTTTGCCCCTTCTCTCTTGCTGCCCCCCATGCCTGGAACTCCCTCCCTGGATACATTCATTCTGCTCCCTCCCTCCCAACTTTCAAATCCCTCCTGAAAACCTTCCTTTTCCATCAGGCTTTCCCTAGCTCGCCATGAGTGAAATTGCATCCTCCTCAGCCTCCCTCCCTCCGAATCTCTTCTCTGTAACTTAAGTTAACCATCCTATGTAACAGGGGGCCTAGTTTATTAACAAAATGATCTTTAGATACCCTAAAAGGCCATGATATCCTAGGAATATCACCTTCTGTCTCCTAAAGTTCTTCTTCCTTTTCCTTAGATCCACCCAATTGGGCATTAAAATCACCTCCAATTAAAAGCCCCAAGGTAGGATATAGTTCCATCAAGGAAGAGATATTCTCAAGCTCTTTCCACATCCCCTCTTTATAATTGGGGGATTTATATGGAGGTATGTATGTTTTTGCCAGCTGGAAGAGGATTGCCATGTTGTGCTGTGGATGCTGAAGGGAAAGCCTGCCCTGCCAATCACTCTTGTCCCCTCCTCCTTTCACAGGTATATCTACAAGGCTTGGGGCCCTTTGGGCTGTGTTTTTGCCAGCAGTGTGAGGATTTCTATGTTGTGCTGTGAATGCTGAAGGGAGAGACTAGCCTGCCAATCACTGGGTGTTTTTACACACACACACACACATTTCTCTTGCATGTTTGCTGTTACATCCTGAACTTTCTGTGAGCCTAAATCACTCATCCAGATCTTAAACATCTGGCTCTTTGAACTTCTGCATGGAAGTTCTCCCAGAACTTTTGTGTGTAAAAAGTTCTCCTGGTAAACTGTTTTGCTCCAGGCAGCTGTGGTCACTTGGTTTCCATGGCAGCCGCTAAAGTCTACAGCTGCGACTACTTTAGGCTGCCTCAGGGCAGTGTTTGTGTGAAGAATGCATCCAGGAACTGCCTCAAGGCAGCATGTGTGAGTGAAGAATGTATCTGGAACATGCTTGTGGACTTGTAAACCCAGAAAATTGAAAAATCCAGAATTTAAAAGGTGTGTGTGTAAAAATGCCCACTCTTGTCCCCTCTTCCAATCACAGGTATTTCTGCAAGGACTGCGACCCTTTGGGCGTCAGCCTTTGGGCAGCACCCAAAGGGTGTTGGCCATTGTCGGGGCCATTTGTGGGCTGTCGTAGCCGCACCTGAACTCCTATATGGGAAGGTCTCAGGAGCCAAGGAGCCAGGGGACAGTAATGTTTGGTCTACTTCATATGCAGGAGAAGCTTGTTGGTGGGGAGAGGGAGTTAGCTGCTCCTGTTTTGCTGCTGCTGTTGTGGTGCCTGGAGAATCCTGTCCTGCTTTTAGGGAGTCCCCCATCTGGCAAGGATTGACTGACGGCACCTAGGGATGCCATCACTGGAACCACTTTCTCACACCGCTGCCAGGTGCTTCCCTCACATCATGCCTGGGAATGCTGGACGCTATAAGAGTGTGACTTTGAATTTTGAGAGGAGAACTAACAATTATATGTTCTGAATGCCAATGTTATGTAAAATGGGTGCATAGTTGTCATCTATTGTATGGTCTTATTGTTGGTATATACAACAGCAATAAATTAAAATTACTGAATTAAGAATAGTAATTGACTATAGAGCCACCAGATGGCACTGCTAAGTTTATATGTACATGGAAGGGAGATGGGGTTTTGCAGTTTAATTCCTTTCTGTAACCACTCCTTCTTCCCTTCTCTCTCATTGTGTGAGTCTCAGAATGATTTCAGATGTGACGGGCAGCAGCATTGACCCTGGGCCGTGGGGTGGTTCGGACCATGGGTGGGGGTGAAGGGGCATGCCAACAGACATTCGTCCCTTTGCCCCCGGCCATGGGGACCACCAAACCACGGCCCAGGATCAATGCTGCCGCCCATCACATCTGTTGGGCAACCCCCCCTCCTGGAGGGGTGGGACTGCGTGATGCAGAGTGCGGCCGCACAGCCCCTCCCCCGGTGCTCCCCAGTTATCTGCCCTCTCTGAGACAGGCAGTTGCAGAGGCCTATATAGCCGATGCCGCCGTCCGCCACCAGGACTGGAACGTGGTGAAGGTAAGGTAACAGACATTACTTTTCCTTCACTGCATTCCGGATTCCCCCTAACCACACTTCATTCGCCGCCGTGGTGTGGGAGAACAAAGCGTGGTTAGGTTCACTGCGGGGGGTGGTTGACTGAGGTGAACATCTGGATGCGAGCAAACAAACATTCACCTCCGTTCACACACACACACCCTGCGGTTGACTGCGGTTGATTGAGGTGATTTCAGACAACGTAATGTCTGAAATCACCCTCAGTCTCCATTTTGTCTTCATACTAGTTAGATGTAACTAAAGATTTGTGCCTGGAAAGCTTGAGTAAAGTTCTTGTTTAAACCTTCAGCTGCATTTGTCTTTACTGATTGTGAATCAGATATTACTCTGCAACACTTATGTGAAAGTTTGTTATTGCTGTTAGGTTTATACACCCTGGATTAGGTTTGTTGGTAATTTTGGTTTTGGGAGTTATTAATCCTGTTTTACTACTGAATGTATACTGCTAACCGATCAATGGTAAGGCGGTTTTTATGGCTACTGGTTCTTGATATTGTTCTGGTGCAGATTATGGCCTCTAAAATGAAGAGATCAATTATTGAAGATCCCATCCTCCAGCCGAATAAATGAAGGAAAATGGATGGATATCTTCTACCATTTAAATTTAAGGGGCCAGAGGTCTCGGCTGGGGTTAGACCCAGATCCAATACCTCATCTTTTAATCCATTTTCTGTGCTTGACCCTAATGTTCAGGGTACACTTGACTCCTCCTTCTTGGACTCCCTGGCAGGACATGAGACATGTTCCATGCAGAGCCAGAGGGTTTGTGAGAACTGTGGCAGGAACGATAGTAAGAAGGAAGATCCCTTGGCTCCCATATCCTCCTTAGGTCAATTAGGGACATCTTCTTTTAAAGGGGAGAACTATATTTTGAAAATACTGGCTGAACAGATTGTTTTAATCAGCAAGACCTTGAATCATATATTCCCACAGATCCAACTGCTAACTAAACTTGTGGAAGAGAAGATATCTTGCACTTTTATAACTCAGACTAGGCCCCCAGAGGATGTAAGGAGCCTAATTCTGGTATAGTGCTGCATAGTGAGGCCTTTCATGGAATAGAAATGGGGAATATTGAGCCACACTATGAATTGGCTAAGCGTGCAGTATCCATTATGATTCATGCCTTGCCTAATGGTATAGTCCCCTGGAGGAATTCTCCCCCCATAGTGGTATTGTATCTCAGGGTGCACTGTTAACACACATTGCATGCGTTCCAGATGATATTAGAGCTATTAGACCCATTTGGAGAGACAAGTACCATCATAAGTGGGTTATTATTTTTAACAAGCCTAGCCTGGTTGGCCAAATCCTGAGAGCAGCCAGGCGCTTAAGAAATATGGGTATATACCCAGCTAAAATCTATTCAGACAAATTTACTTCACAGATAGTTAGAGAGCAGAATCCTTAGGAGCACAGCCATGACTCCGCAAAGCCTGTGGCTTGGGAATTTCCTCACAACAGGACTGCAGCATCCGTTGAGCCACTAAAAGTGGTGGGTGAGCCCACTCGGGACTGTTTAGCCTCTAAAGTCGCTGCAGAAGGTGACTTCTGCAGTGGGTATGTCCCAGTTACGTGTAAAGAGACTGTTGGATAAGGATGAAGGCAATGTAGGTAAACAGATGCCCATATCTCAAGGACCAGCGCTCAAACTTAGGAATGTGGGGGATGCTAGTCTTACTGCTGCAGGGGTTACAGAACTAAACGAGATGTCTGGGGTAAATATAAGTAATAACTGTATTACCCCACTGTCTGTTTTGTCTGATGGGGCTAATTTAATGAAAGGAAGAGAGGTGAGGTGGATGGTACATGTTCTGTTGCAACCTTGTTGTATATACATACTGGTCTTTTCATATTTGATTACAGTTTTTTGTGGGGCTTCAAAGCTAACCATGATTCGGGAGGTAAGGCCAGCCTCACCTCCAGAATGGTAGTTAGCTGAACCATGATCAGGAATGGGGCGAAAGTAACATCTGTTACCTGGCCCCATTCCTGACCATGGTCCAGACCGCGGTACAGGATTGGCCGCTGTGCCCGCCTGTCTCCCTGAGGGTGGGTGGCTGGGGGAGCGCGGGGGGGGGCTGAGCGGTCACACGTTGCATCACGCAGTCCCGCCCAGTCCCGATTCCCCTCTGAGATCAGGCCGGCATGTTTAAAAGATGGCCTGTCTGGTCACGGACCGGGATCTGAGACGGATCCTGGTCCAGGTTTCAGCGTGGCGGGTTGAAAGGCCCGGCGCATCTGAAATTACCCCCTGTTAGCTGGGCAGGAGCAGTCCTGCTGCCCCAGCTCTGTCTGGGAAACAAGCTACATAGAGGAGGGGTGGAACAGGGGAAACTCTACTACCCCATGTACCTGTGTGTGTGTGTGTGTGTGTGAAGAGAGAGTGATTCTGTAACTGTGCAAGTGATTCTGTGTGAGTGAATTTGTGTGACTATATACAAGGGAAAAAGACTGACTCTGTATCTGTGACTATGTGCGCAGTAGCATGTGTGACTGTCCTGATACTGTGTATAACTGTGTGTAATGTGTATGACTGCAAGAGCACACGGTGCATGTATGCGTACGTACATGAAGATGAGAGAGTAGTTGTATAAAGTGTGGCTGTAAGCCATATGAAGATCATGATGCTGGGATCAGAGGATGTTTCACTTATTCTGTTCACTTGGGGTAGATTTTCAAAGGTAAAAATGGCACTTAGTCATTTCTTTGCAGTGATAAATAGACGCTTTGTGTGTAACTGCCATTTTTGCCTTTGAAAATCTGCCTTCAATTCCTAGCATTTGCTGGAACTGTCAAACCAGGTGCTCCCAGTACTGATTTTTTTTAAAAAATATATGGAATTCTGTTGTGAGAAGTACAGAGATGTCATGAAGTCATTTTCAAACCAGCTGTCAGATGATAGTGATTTTTCTATCTGTATCTGCCTGGCTAAGACTGGAGTATATATAGTTTAACTTGATACTTTTATCTTTTGGAATCCTGAGATGAACTTTGTTTCTTCTGCAGTTTGACAGACCTTGAACTATTGATGCTATAAATTTGCACCTTGGTGACCCCTCATGGTTTCTCATGTCAGCAATACTACATGTAACAAACTTTTGGTGAAAACTGTAAATAAATACCTACCTACTAAAGTCACAACTATTCACATACTCTCCCTCAGGTGGGCCATTTGAAATATGAGTCAGAAGGTTCCATTAAAAAAGTATTTGAAATTTTATAATATGAAATGAACTTTTAAAAAAGCTTGAAGAGCATTTGAATTAATCAACTGAGAAGCCATTGTTTCTCTTACTTTACTATTATGTTGATTTGTCATAAAATGTAAAGAAATTTAATATTAAAACAACAGGCACAATGTCATTTTAGTGCAAAGCACAAAGAGTTAAGCAGATAAACCTTTGTTAGACTGCAGCTGTGTGCAACTTAAACTATTTTTGCAGACTTTTTTTGAAACTACTGCTGGTATCATAAACCAAGTAAACCTTTTGAACTTGTCCATTGGGACACCATAGGGACATACATATATATTTTCCAGCTCATATCCATTACAAAGATCCAGTAAATCTCCTAGCATACAGTCAAATTTTAAAGAAACTGGTGAGTGAGTTTTTAGGTTTTAAAATATGTAACATGTAGAGGTGCAGCAATTGGTTCCAGTTAGAGTGACATTGCCCTAAAATTTGTTTTGTAAAAATAATCCAGGGTCAGTAGAAATGCATCCATGGTTGTTGGGTGGTTTTTTTTTTGACATTGCAATGTTAGTGAGTCTAGCATTCTGCTGGTTCATGAGATTCCAAAAAGGATAGCTGTCTTTAAAAAAAAAAAAAAAAGGCAAAGAGAAGTGACCAAAAGTGCCTATTTATAGTGAACACAGTAACTGGGGGTAACTTATGACAATGACTTGGCAAGTAGGGATGGGCGAACAGAACCGAGTTCGGAAATTCGGTTCGGAAGTTCGGTTCGGTCGACCGAACTATTCGAGTTCGGTCGGAACTCCAAACTTCCGAACAAAGTTCGGAAATTCAATCCCCATTGAACTAAATTGAATATTATCTTTTAGGGATGGGCAAACAGAGCTGTGTTTGGAAATTCGGTTCGGTTCGAAAATTTGGTTCGGTTCGGAAGTTTGGTTCGGTCGACCGAATTGGTCGAATTTGATCCAAACTCCGAACTTCCGAACCGTGTTCGCCCATCCCTATTGGCAAGTGGCATGTACATTAGCATCTCTGGTTAATTTATTTTACTTTAAAAATCCCAAATCGTATGCAGTATCATTACTATACATATGCCTTATTATCCACATGCATGTCGAACTCACTGCAATAGGATGTTATGAAGACCAATATTAAAACTGTGTTTAAAACTAAATTCATGGAGGCTAGGTTCCTCAAAAGATAATTAGACATGTTGGTTGGGAATAAAACCTCTGATTGCCAGAAGCTGGGAGTGAATGACAATGAATACCCTATTTTTGTGCACTTTCTCTGAAGAAATCAGTGCTGGTATAGCTGAATTGAGCAATTACTATGAATTGGAAACAGACCATTCACCTGTGTTCGCATAATGAGGAAACGTACTGGCTTTTTCACTATTTTCACTAGTTCCTGTTTGGTAATTGCTATTGTTTGGTACTTCTGGTAATTCTTTCTAGGCAAGAGCAGCCATATACCCTGCAACTTTCCTTGCATGCTGCTTATGTTTTCTTGTGTACGATCCAAGTTTACTACGTAACTTTCATTATTTCCCTTACTGGTCCTTGTTTTGGCTCCTTATAAACTGTGTTTTGATTGCTGTATTTCAAGGGCTAGCCCATGTTTTCTGCATTCCAATCAGGGGCATAGCAAGGCTGTGAAGGGCTGAGCCTCAGACCACAATTTGCCCCCCCCCCCGCCCATGTTTGATTCAGAAGTAAATTAATCAAAAACTAACATGAAATGAACACAAAACAAAACAGGCAGATAAAACTATATTGTAGCATAGACCAATAACATCTCTGAAATATTCCTAGGTTGTTCTGGCATTGAGAAAAAGTGATAAAAATTATTTGAGGTTATACTACACAGAATTAAGGACTATATTCGTTTCTTGCGCTCTGCAAATCGTTCAATCCTCTCCTTAGTGGAGATGATCACACATCATAACCTAGCCACCCCAGCCACAAGTGCTGAGTCTACCACTACCAGCAGTTGTGCTTTTGCTCTGGCTGCTTTGTGGTAGGAAGGGTAGGGTGGCCACCTCTCTCCCAGAGACAAAACCGAGACGTTGTTAATTTGTAGGGGCATGCACCAGAGGAAAAAATGTTCTTGTTTTAGAATAATAGAATCACAGAGTAGGAAGGTTCCTCGGAGGTCATCTAGTTCAACCCCCTGCTCAAGGCAGGCAATCCACAGTTACAGCATCCCTGAGAGATGGCCGTCCAGCCTGTGTTTGAAAACCTTCAGAGAAGGAGAGCCCACCACCACCCTTGGTGGTCTTTTCCACTGTCAAACAGCTCTTACCTTTAAGACGTTCTTCCTAATGTTTAGCTGAAATCTGCTTCCTTGTAATGTGAGCCCATTGACTCTAGTCTTCCCCTCGGGAGCAACAGAGAACAAGTCTGCTCCATCCTCTATGTGACAGCCCTTCAGATATTTGAAGACAGCTATCATGTCTCCCCTTAATCTTCACTTCTCCAAGCTAAACATAACCAGCTACTTCAACCTTTCTTCATAGGACTTGGTTGCCAGACCTTCTGACCACCTTTGTCGCTCTCCTCTGAACCCGTTTCAATTTGTCAATGTCATTTTTAAAATGCTGTGCCCAGAACTGGACACAGTTCTTCAGATGAGATCTGACCAGTGCAGAATAGAGTAAAACTATTACTTCTCGTGACCTGGACCCTATGCTTTGGTTAACGCTGCCTAAAATTGCATTAGCCTTTTTAGCAGCTGCATCACACTGTTGACTCATGTTCAGCTTGTGATCAACTACAACCCGTACATCTTCTTCACATGTGCTGCTGATAAGCCAGGTATCACCCATTCTATACTTGTGCATTTGATTTTTATTACCTAAATGGAGAACTTTACATTTATCTCTGTTGAATTTCATTTTCTTAGTTTTGGTCCAGCTTTCCATCCTGTCAAGATCAATTTGAATCTTGTTTCTGTCTTCTAAGGTGTTAGTTATTCCTCCCAGTTTTGTGTCCTCTGCAAATTTGATAAGCATCCCCTCTACCCCATCATCCAAGTCATTAATAAAGACCTGTTCCCAGGAGCTGGGTTATTATTGGCAGGGGACTTTAATGCCCATATGGGCATGTCTGACCTTGAGCTTGGTTATTATGGGAATTTTGGGGCCACTGAGAATGATGCCCCTTTGGAGGGCAGGAAGTCAAAGGATCTAAGTGGAATGGCCCTTGCCAAACTTCTGCATCAGATGGATTTATATATACTAAATGGCCACTATTGGATGGACCGGCTGGGGAAACTCACCGATATTTCCACTAGAGTTTGTAGCACCCCCGACTATCTTGCCATTTCAGCTTGTCTGCTTATTTTGGTTCCAGCTTTCTATGTGGGTTCCCAGTTGATTAGCGACCATCTCCCGCTCATACTTTATCTGAACTGCCCAGGGGCTCCAGGTGCAGGCAGCTGTGTGGTCCCCAAACTCTCCAACCTTTTGAGGGAATGGAGAGTAAGGAGGCATTGGGACCCCCTTCTGGAACAAAAATTTGGGGCCCTTTTGAATTTCTCCCAGGGGCTTGCAGCTCTTTGCGGAGCTTCAGGCCACCACTACACAGGAGGGGTTGTGTTCCAGCTTCCAGGGACTAGTGGGCTGGCTTGCCCCCCTCTTATTTTCTGTTCTCTCAGAGCCCCCCTCAACCAGTCTGAGAAGCCGGCTACTTGCTGGATGGTTTGATGAGAAATGCCGGCTTCTTAGGTCTGAGTTGCGGTGTCTTTACCACTTTTTTAGAACTACGCAGGGGAATGGGTTCTTGTTAGAGCTTCTGATTAAGAGGGCAGAGTATAGAACCCTATTGGCAGTCAAGCGAGATGCCTATTATAGGTCTATGTGGAGAGATCTTGATAATGCTTTAAAAACCAACTTGGCAAAATTTTGGAGATTGGTCAGAGGCACTGGCCATGATTGGTCTTTTTCTATCGTTCCCCTGGTCCCCAGAAAGAATTGGGAGCTGTATTTTCTCAGCCTTTATATGGCTCCTGGCTCACCTACTGGTGACCTGGCCCTGGGTATATCTGCCCCAGAATGGGAACCTGTATCAGTGGAGACGGTATTTGAGCTAATCAACAGCCTTAAAGTTGGTAAAGCACCGGGGTCGGATGGAATGCCCGCAGAGTGCTTAAAGGCTGAGGTGGGTTGGTGGGCCCCTATTTTGGCTGCTCTGTTTACTGGTATAAATGAGTCAGGGAATATTCCTGAAGATTGGGGCCGAGCGATTATAGTTCCTATTTATAAGAAGGGGAATCCAGCAATCCCCAATAATTATAGGCTGACTAGCCTTCTGAACATCATAAGTAAGCTGTATGCCAAATATCTGTTAGAGAGGCTAAATGGATGGTTAAAAGTTAAGGGTATCCTGTCTAATGCACAGATAGGGTTCCAAAAAGGGAGATCTACCAACGACCATTGTTTCCTTTTGACCCATCTAGTCCAGAAATATGCTAGGCCCTCCCCCCCCCCCCCAATCTCTGTTCGTTGCCTTTATCAACTCAAGGGCAGCTTTCGATACAGTCCCAAGAGATCGCCTGTGGAGGAAACTAGTGAACTTAGATCTGGACCTGAGACTGTTGCACCTTATTGTAAATCTGCATAAGACTAATTCCATTATAGTGAAGCTAAATAGTCAGGGGGAAGTATCGGATAGTATCCCAGTTGAGAGAGGGGGAAAACAGGGTTGTATTCTGGCCTCGACCCTATTCAATATCTATTTAAATGATGTTATGGAGGCCTTTGTAGGCACCATCAGTCATGCCCCGCAAGAAGGTGACACTGACATTCCGTGCCTTCTGTATGCAGGTGACACGGCCTTTTAATTTAATTTTTAATTTAATTAACAGATTTTTATCCCATTCTCCCCACCTCAGTGGCTCAGAGTGGCTAACAAAATGATAAAAAAATCACTTGAACAGTTTAAAACACCATAAAAACACATCCTCCCCCTCAACCCTACCCTTCACCCCCCACCCCAACCATCCCCCTCATCCCTCCCCACTCTACTCTCCCCCTCCCCCTTGCCAAATGCCTGATGGAACAGCCATGTTTTACAGTTCTTCCGGAAGGCCGGAAGGTCTGGGGTCAATTGCGCCGTCTTGCTGTCATGCTCCCAGATCGGGCTTCATTGGCTGTTGGCTGTTTTGGGAAAGTATTGCCGGGAAAATTTACTTGAAATCAACCAGGATAAGTCTAAAGTCATTCAATTCTCCTGGAAAAGAGCTACCCATAAATGGTGGTTAGACAATAAGGTGATAACCCAGGTTCCGGTGTACAAGTACCTGGGATTGTTGTTCCAAGCAAGTGGGGCTTGGAACTTGCAAGCCTAAACAGCTTTAAACAGGGCTAAGAAGCTGAAACGCAACCTTATAAGCTTCTTTAGGTCAAGGGGAGGGCATTTAGTCCCACCTGCAATTTACTTCTATACTCATAAATTGGTTCCTCAGGTCCTGTAGGGGGCCCTTTTCTGGGCCTTAGGCAAATTACGGGATCTAGAGAAATTTCAAGCGGGCGTTGCCCAGGCAATTCTGATGGCCCCTGCCGGGTTCCTGAGCCAAGCCCTCTGGCGTGACTGTGGCTTGTTACCAATTCAGGTTAAAGTCTGGCAAGTGGCCATAACGTACTATCTCCGCCTCCATTTTAATATAGCTGCCCCCTGGGCTCAGTTGGTTATGAGTGATAAATTCCCGAACTCATGGTTGGGTGTGGTAACTGAAAAAATAAGGCATTGGGGCTTTGCCATTGAGGCATTAACCCCGCTAGGATTCAAAGGGGCCAGGAAACTAGTACTTGACTGATTGCTGGACTCCACGTGGCAGACTCTGGGCTGAAATTGGTGCTAGTAAAGTCCTGGGCCTCTACTTTAGGATGGCAAACGAGGCCATTTCCACCATGCCTTTTTTGGATTGTGGGTTTCCTCCTAATGCTAGGAGACTGTTTCTATTGGCCAGGTATAATGCCTTTCCATCGGCGCTTACTGCCGGCAGATATAATCGTACACCTCTGGCAGAGTGCCTGTGCCACTGATTTCAGGATACAACCCTACCAACCCCCTCCTAGTTCAAGGACCTTCCTCTTGGTTGAGGAAAACAAGAACCTGCCCCCTCATTGAAATTAACTAGTTCTCACAAAATCAATCCTGGAAATTGTGTCGTGTTTAGCTTTGGAGTAGATTCGCACTGGGGGATCATGATTCGGGTTTACAAAAATGAAACTTGGCTCATATCATGCTGTATTGCCCATATTATACTACATAGTGGGAGAAATATCTCGCCCTGTTACTGGCCCCTTTTCCAGGGCGTCCGGAGGATTTTTTTTTTTAAATGATGCTAAGAGATCGCTCTACAATTATTTCACAGCAGGTTGCTTATTTCCTAAGCCTAGCTAACAAAATTAAGCAGAAAAGAGATACGGCCCTCCGTGGTGAGGCGTTGTGTGCCACTCTATTATGATTATTATGATTATGGGCTGCAGAATATCTACCAAGCATATAGGCTTTTGGTCTGGAGATACTATTCTGTCTGCTGGAAATCTGTTATTATTTTGGGTTTTTATTTATGCTTATTGGCCATGGCTATAACACCTTCTAGACATAAACACATATTAAGTTGTTGATGGCATGTGATTTACAATGCTGGTTTTGGGGTTGGTTCTGTGTAAAGCCTTATGACTATTGGTCATGGGGTATTTAATACCATGCCACTGACCTAATTGCCCATCTGCAGTGCTGGACACAGGGGTAAATTTGTGTTACTATAAGCCCTGAGATAGGCAAGGTTAACCCGAACTTCTGACTGGTTTTGGTATTAGGTTTTACATGTATCTTAGTTTTTATTTTGGTTTAGCCTCTATTTTGGTTTGTGAAATGGCTGTCTATGTGTGTCTGTTCTGTTTTTGCAATGACCTCAGTCATGCAATAAACATATATTATTAATTATTATTATTATTATTATTATTATTATTTTATTAAGAAGTTGAACAGTACAGGGCCCAGAACCGAGCCCCGAGGCATCCCCACTCGATACCTCCCTCCAGATGGATGGGGAACCATTGATGAGCATGCTTTGGGTACGGTTCTTCAACCAGCTGTAAATCCACCTAACAGTAGCATCACCTAGCCCATATTTAACCAGCTTGTTCAGAAGGATATCATGAATGACTTTGTCAAATGCTTTGTTGAAACCAAGTTATTATTTATTTATTTATTTATTTATTTATCACTCTGTATAACCCATCCCATCCTGCCCAATGGCAGCTCGTGGCAGCGAACAATATATATATAAAAACAGAATACAAAAATATAAAACACAATATAGAAACATCAATTAAAACCATAAAAAAACCTGAGGCCTGAAAAAGACAAATACCCCTCCTCCCCCCACAAAAGACTCCACACACACACCCTAACTGTGCCCTTCACCAAACGCCTGGTAAAACATCCACGGCATTCCCATGATCTACTAAACTCAATCAAAGAAGAAGGTAAGATTAGTCTGGCATGACTTGTTCTTGAGAAACCCATGTTGGTTCCTATGAATCACAGCATTGTTTTCTAAATGCTTACATGCTTTATAATGTGCTCTAGAATCTTTCCAGGTATTGATGTCAGGCTGACTGGTCTGTAGTTTCTGGATCCTCCTTTCCCCCCTTTTTTGAAGTTAGGGACAACATTTGCCCATCTCCAGTCTTCCAGCACCACACCTGTTCTCGAGGAGTTCTCAGAATTTATAGCAGAGGTTCCGAGATTACATCCACAAGTTCCTTCAGTACCATAGGATGTAATTCATCTGGCCCCGAAGACTTGAACTCATTAAAACTTGTTTTCATTTTCATTTTTAAAATATTATTTGTTTATGTTTTTATGACAACATATAAAACACATACTTGGTTCCCCAAGTATGTCAAGGCTTCAAGTTGAGGAGGGGGGCAGACAACATGCACCTGATTATTCAGTTAAGGTTCTGTTCTTTCTTTCAGCTAACTCATTTTGCTTGGGCGTGTATGATACAGTCTTCTGGTGCTCTATCCCGTGGGCTCTCAGGAAGTCTTCAACTCTCTTTCCTGTGTATTCATCTCCATTGTCGGTTCGAAGTACAAGTGGCTTGCATTGGAATCTGTTGCTTGTCATGGTTATGTAGTCCTTTAGTTTTTCCAGTACTTCATCCTTATGCTTCATGAGGTATGTGACTGTGTATCTTGAGTAGTCATCTATGAAAGTCCTTATGTATCTGTTCCCTCCAGGTGTGGGTACTTTCATGGGGCTGCACACATCACTGTGTATGAGGTCATGTGGCTTGGAGGTTCTTGTCTGGCTTGCCTTGGGGAGCGTTGCTCTGGTGGCTTTAGCTTTGATACAGCATTCACATCTCATGGTCAAGGGACATGCTGTTACTATCAGGTCTTTTGTCAGCTGCTGTCTTTGCAGTTCCTTTATACTTTCCGGGTGCCTGTGACCCAGGCGTCGATGCCACAGATGAATACAGTCCTTGTGTTGCTCATGTGCAGTGAGTTTTGCTTGTTCCTTGGTTGCACTCAAGCGATACAGGTGCTCATCTGCATAGGCTCTGGCTAGGACCCTTGTCCCCTTCTGGATTGTGCATTCATTACCCCGGAACTTGACGGTGAGCCCTTTCTCTGTTAGGCGTTTAACGGATAGGAGTCCTCCCTCTAAGCCAGGTACATACAGCACATCCTTTACTGGTATTGCTAGTGTGCCTCCGTGTGGCTTGTTGCAACTTAGAATTCCTTCGCCAATACCTTCTGCAGTGATGCTGCTTCCATCAGCGAGGTATATCTCTTCTTTGTTGCTTGGGTCCAGTACCGTGAAAAAGCTCTTGTTGCTGGTCATGTGACTTGTGGCTCCAGAGTCGACACACCAGTCCTGTGATGAGTTGGTCTGTGTTGCTCTAAAACATCCTCTCCACTGTTCTGTGGTTGTGTCACTGGTTGTAGCCTTGGCCCTTTGCTTAGACACTTGTGGAGATCGCTTTTGTTGTTCTGCCTTCCATATGGAGCAGTCTTTCTTTAGGTGTCCTTCTTTCTTGCACCGAAAACATGCCCTTGTTTCCTTCTTGTGCAATCTGTTGTCTGCAATTCTCAGGGCAGTTTCCTTATCCTGTTCCTGATTGTCTTGCATGATTTCTTTCCTGCGCTGGAATTCATCCATGAGTCTCCCTTTTACAAATTCCAGTGTTAGATCTGCCTCAGGCCTTGTCTCTAGGGTGTTTATGAGGGCGCTGTATGATTCAGGCAGGCTGCAGAGAAGTAAGACCGCCACGTGATTGTCTTTTATCTCTTCACCGATGCCTCGCAGTTGTGCTACCACTTCCAGCATTGAATTTATGTGATCCTGCATCTCCTTTCCTTTACCAAGTCTCATCTGGTACAGTTTCCTTAGGAGAAACAGCTTACTGTTCAAGCTGGTCCTTTCATGCCGCTTCTGCAGTGCATTCCACATGTCCTTTGCTGTAGCCTCACCCCTTATGTGGATTAACTGGTCATCTTCTACTAGCAGGCTTTTGGTTGCCTTTGTCTGTCTGCTCTTTCTGTCCCACTCCCCAGGGTTTGCTGCAGGTCTGTCTGTGGTGATCACCTCCCACAGGTCCTCTTTGGATAGGAGCATTTCTATTTTGAATTTGCACAACTGGTAGTTTGTGTTATTCAGCTTGCAGACTGAAATCTTTAATTCAGAGCTGATGGCCATGCTTGCTTCCCTCTTCTCAGATTGGGATTCTGGTTCTTCTGCTCATTTACAGTTAGTAGGCCTCCTCTGGGAGTTTCCTTTGAGCCTCTTTTCTTTTCAGCTCACTTCCAGTCTTTAGAGTTGTTCTGGGCTGTTCTGAAGAGTTCTGGGGCCCATAACCTGTTGCAGAGTAATAACTGATTTGCAATCAGTAAGAACAAATGCAGCTGAAGGTTTTAAAACAGAACTTTACTTAAGCTTTCTCAGGCACAGATCCTTAGTTGCATCTAACTAGTAGTAAGACAAAATGGAGACTGAGACAATGAGAAAGAAGGGAAGAAGGAGTGGTTACACAAAGGAATTCAACCCATCTCCCTTCCATGTACATATAAACATAGCAGCGCCACCTGGTGGCTCTATAGTCAATTACTGTTCTTAATGCAGCAGGCATTAATTTATGGATGTTGCATATACCAACATGTCAGTGTGAGATTAGCACACAGCAGACAGACACAGGGCAGAGAGACTGGCAGGAAAAGGGCACTGAAGCAGCAGGGACTAGCAGAGGAGGAGACAGTGGTGCCCCAAGTATGGGAAGGCTTCTAGTTGAAGAGAAAGCTGCTGGGAGGCAATATCAGTGACCGATTGGCACACAGTAGGTGGATAGGACAAAGAAGACACCCGTAGGAAGCAGGCGTCAGGTGCTGCCTGCTGAAACAGTCAGAACTAACAGCTGGAACTGACAAAGGAGAGGAGAAGACTTACTCTCCCAACTAGCTTGCATGTCATGGCTTCAAGAGTTGCTGAGAGTGTGCCAGGGGGGCAGGCGACATGAGGGAGAGAGACTATCATCAGAGAATGGAGTTGCAGCAGTCCAAAGTGTGGTAGGGCATCAGTTTGCAGCAGCAATCGCCCCAAGGGGGCAGTGCATTTTAGAGTGAAAGACCCTTTGGCAGCAGCAGGAAGCAGGCAGAGCAAAGAAGCTGTGGGCAAACAGGTGGGCACTGCCCTACAGGCTTTGTTTATCATTGGGGAAACTGCAAGTTATGACAGGGCATCGTCCGGTTGTAGGAACACACAGGGTTAGGAAGGTGTAATTGGAAAAGTCTAGGATTATGGGAATGGGAAGAAGGAGAGGTCTATTTTTCTACCAAAAAATGTGGCTGGAATGTAGTAGAAGGCTGGCACACTGAACAGCTCACACACAGAACTACAAGAGCCACAGAGCAACACAGAGCACAGGTGCAGAGCTCTGTGTGCTCTCAGCTTCTAGAAGCTCCTTGTGCCCTCCCCCAAGCTCCCCTGACTGATCCAAGCAAGTTGCAGACATGTGCAAGCAAGGACAAATCTCTTATGTCTATTGCAGAGGTCTGTGATCTGTCTGAACTATTAATTAGCCAGCAGAGATGTCAATCTTAGGCAGGCAGCTGTTTTGGGCTCTCACTCCCCCCTTCCCCTTATACCTGTTGTTTGCAGCCTGAGCCATGTGCCAGGCTGCCCAGAAAAACATTAAAAATAACATAAAACAATTTTGTTTTTTGCTTTTTTAAGTGGGGCATCCCAGCCTGGGGAAAGGGTCCAAAGGGAAAGCCATGGAGCTGGTGTGGGGCTAGCCTAGAGGGCAGGGGCGGATTGGCCATTGAACCCACCGGGAGGATTCCTGGTGGGCTGGGCTGGGCTGGAGGGCCGGTCCCGCTGTATTTTTTTTTTAATTAATTAATTTTTTAAAAACAATTGTTGGTCCCAACCCCTGTGGGGCCGGGTGGGAGGAGGCCTCACCTGCCTGAGTGCCTCTCCCTCCTAGGAGCAAAGCAGCAGCTGCTGCAGCAGCAGGGACTCGATCGGGCTAGGAGATAAGGCTGTGTTTACAAACACAGCTCCTCCTCCCCTCCCCATGTGCTGATCAGAAGGTTGCTACCTTGTAAAGAAGGTTCTTCGAGATGGCTTCCAACATTCTCTCAAGTCAACTGGGTTGTGCATGCTCACTGTAGGGATCACGTGATGGTCTCGCGCTCCTCAAGGCAGGGGAGGATGGAGCCTCAGGGGCAGCAGGTAGGGCCTGCTTGGGGGGTGGGCTTGGGCCTGCGGTTTTGGTCTCATTGGGGCTGGGGGGGCCTGCGGCTGGGGCCTTGTGGGGGCTGGGGGG
>QEPC01009590.1:622362-637191 GCA_003113815.1 Sphenodon punctatus
AAACTCCAGACACCTAGAGATAACATTCCAGACTTTTTGTCTTGAGAAAACCTAAGCTGACCAGAGGGAGTTAGGCTAGCAAAAAGGGGCCTCTTTATGACTTAGCTTAGAGATATGCCTGTTTTATGGCTCATCCATTTGGTGGTCTCCTTGGCAACAGTCAAAAGTTCCTTTGGGAAGCTTTAGAAAAACTTCTATTGGAATGTGGTTGGAGGGGGCCCTATTTGGACTTTGCTAGTCACAGAAGCTGATTTTAAAAATCAATGCTGTGAAACACAATTAGCTTACATTAAAACAGAAAGTTAGCATATAAAAACTCAAAGTTAATACATTTAAAACACAGATAGCCAAAATATATAGGCTTATAACTGGAAATACATGACACCCTGTGGTGACCAAAAGTCCTGTAACATCTAAATGATTCCCGCAAGATATTTGCCATGGTGAAACGCTGGTGGGAATCATTTTGACCATGATTCTGGACCTCCGGCTGCCTGGAGGTCCAGAATTGTGGTTAGCTGGACCACTATCCAGAATCAGCCAAAAGTATTGTCTGTTACTTTGGCCGATTCTGGATTGTGGCCCAGACCATGATGCGGTATCGGGTGCAGCGGCCGCATTGTCCGCTGTGCCTGCCCATCTCCCAGAGGGCGGTTGGTGTGGGTGGGGCTGTGTGGCCATACATTGTGCCATGCAGCCCTGCCCCCTCCCTGATCCCCTGTAGGAATCTTCCGGCACATCTAAAGAACTGCTGGGCAGATTCCTGTCCAGGATGTGAAATGGATCCTGGACTGTGGTTCAGCGTGGCGGACCAAAGGGCCCATCACATCTGAAATTACCCATAGTAAGGTTCATTCTATGACCAAGTTAAGATTAAACCAGTACACTTTAGACCAGTTTAGCATATATTTTTATCAATGCTAACCCCTACCCCCATTTCCCTTACCTGATTGGGCCTGTGATTCAAGCCACTGTGCTCATTCTAGTTCAATGAGCAGTGATGTGGATGCAGGTTTCTGGCTGGTTTTAAATGGGCATGGCTGGGGGGTGGGTTCACTGTGTGAAGCGCTGACACATGTGCAATGGGGGGGATTTAAATGGGCCAGGGTGGGTGTGCGCCCCTACCCATGCACCATCCACTCCTGTCCCTGCATGGAGCATCTCTGATTTCTCCCTGATGAGAGTGCACACCCAGCCATGCTGCCTTAATACAGGCGCTCAGGTGGGTGGGAGATGGGTATACCTGCAGGCGCATTCCGTTTAAAAACAGCCTTTGAGTGCTATGTGTCAGGAGCATAGGTGCAGCTGCATCAGGACCCACCCAGAATGCATATTCACACTGGAGTAGATTGGGGGAAGGACATTCCCACCTAGCTATACCCCTGCTATGCGTGGACAGTTTAGGTTTAAATTAGATTAAAGAATTTACTCCCTACAGTAGAGAACAGGAAGGGCTCACTTTGAGCATTCATTGAATAGAGTAGACACAACTCCTGTTGGATTCTATGGAGAGTATAAATTTCCTGTATCCCTGTAGGACGTTCTATTACTCCTTCCATAACAGGGACTCTAGGGATGTCCAAGAGCTAGCTCTTCCCTGGTAGAATCAGAATACCAGCTCATGAAGTTGTGCCTATGTGAATAAATGAACAATCCACTGGTCTCACCAATAGTCCTCCCCCCTCCCCCTCCCCCCAGGAAAGTCCTTCTTTTAAACTTCAACTTCTGTTCACCTGGTCCAGTAGCCCTTACCTGGGCTAACCTGGGGGGCTCCTGATGACCAGTGTCAGTGTACTGCCTAGCTATGGGTATGGTTCTGAAACTGGACCCACTCACAGAACCATCCCTACCACAGAATCCAAACTTTAAAAGTATTTGCAATACTGGATCCAACATTTTCATTCAATTGATCCACAAATCTGGATTGTTTTTCTGCTATTATTACAGAAGCTCCATGTTTCACCTTCTGAAACTTATCCTTGTATATTTTAAAGAAATTATTTGGTACAATGCCCCAGGAGAGATGTTGCCTGAACATGTCAATGCAGAAAAAACACCTTCTAAAATATATCCACATCTGCTAGCAAAGAAACCAAACCAACCTTAAATAAATAACAGACATAATGTATGTAACAAGGACATATTGAAATGCAAGTATTATGGCTACAGACTGTCATCAAAACATGGTATTCATAGTCTTCAACCTGCTCCTGGGGCAAATGCCCATGGTTTGTTGACAGTAAATTAAGATGAAATGAGGGAAACTGCTTGCTTTATAGATGTTTTTAAAAAAATATTAAATGTAGCTATACTTTGTAGAAGTAATAGAAAAAGTTTTGGCATTGACTAAGGCCCTTTTTAAACAGGTTACGGCTGGGTGGGGTGGTCTGTTGGCATGCTGCTGCAGAGACAATGGGGGGGGCAGGTGCACACTCATTCCCCCCACATGGAGCAACCGTGTTTTCGCCGGTTGCTCCATATGGGGGCGATGAGTAGAGGTGGGTGGGGATGCATGTTACATGGGAGCGTGCATGCACGGTCACATACCTGCCACCGCTGTACAAATGAGACACACCCACGCATGTCCATGCAGTGGACATGCACGGGTGCATCTTGTTTAAAAAGGGCCTATGAAAGGGTTTTATAGTTAGTAAATGAATTACTATTAGTTTGTTCTGGTACAGTTGAGCAGAACCTGAATCAGGAAAAGCACAACCAGTTAATGCTTATGATATAGCATGCAATCCTGTCCCCATTTGTCCCATTAATTTTCATGGGAAGGATTTCACCCATAGTGAGAAAACAAATCATTTTGGCATCAAAGACTCAATTTTTCCCCTTCCAAACATGAATATCTCATGCCACATATTCATTACTTCTCTGGATTTTGTGACTTATGCTACTTGAAAGCTCTCATGTATACTGATGTAGCAAACATTACATTATTCAGTGACCTTTATAGGATTTTTTCCCCTTTCCTTTACCTGTGCTATAAAATTCAACAAAAAACCACTCAAACAGATTCCAGTCTTAGTGATGGGCTATGAAAATATTACCTTGAAAACAGGTCGGTGGTTCAAATATGTTTAAACAAGCAAGTGCCGATTAGTTGTTGTTTGATGCTCTGTGCAGAATAAACTGATGGTGTCATTACACTCATTTCCTGTTGGAAACATGTCCATGTGAATCTCCATAACTGTGAGTACCTTGACTGACACATACAGTTGAGCTTGTATGAAGTGAGTAAGAATGTATGTTAAAAAGCTCCGATTTCCAATACAGGTACTCCAGGTCAGGACTGGAGCATTGCTCTGGCATTTCCCTGAGTTTGTACAGTACTTACACTGTTGGTGAACACACTCTCCAGTACTTACTAGACTGGTATTTTTCACAAGCACTTAAATAAATAAAAATAATAATAATTAATTAAACAATCAAACAAAGTTAGGAGAACTTAACATTTGCCACTGAAATCCTGTGGGCCCAGGGGATATGTTTTAACATTCAGTTCTTTTTCAGAAATGGACCTAAATGTAGATCCCTTCCTTCTGTTTCTTAATCTGCATAAAAGAGCCTTAAAACAAAGCCAGTGCAGGTGGTGTTGATGTTAAGGGTGCAATCCTCAGGCTGTTTATCACCAGTGCAAAAGTTTAATGCTGGTACAATTCAAGAGAAGCAAATGGATTTTCACCATAGCTGAGGCTTACCACAGGTACTAAATAGTCAGCAAATCATGCTACCAGAGTAGCTGATTTTACCAAACCTTTGAGTGAGCATTAAAAAATTGTTTCACTTTTAGATATGAAGAAGAGATTTAGGAAAACTTCACCAGGAAATTCTGAGCAGAAACTATTTGGTTTCACAATAAAAAGATGCAAAGCCCTGAAGGTATATTCTCTCTTTATGGAAGAACATATTTTTCCATTATGTCATGACTTACCCATATAAACAATTCTGATTACTGCTTACTAGACATCAAACTTCTATTTGGCTCTTTCAGTACTATATATCAAATATCTCAAATCAAACATCCCTACTGAAAATTTGGCTAGACTTTGAGAGCATCTTTTACTCATCATTATTTGTAACAATGAGGTTGACAGACCTGAAAGCTGGGGATATGTCACTGAGGAACCCAGTGAAAGAAAAAAGTTACATTCAGTGCCAAGTAATAGTTGGAAGATCCTTTAAAAATGTGAGAGATTATCTTTGTAATTTATATTGCTTTTGGCTAACAAGTCTAGTTCCTGAGTTTAATGTTAGGGCTTGCTCCCACAAAAAGGCTGGAGAACATTTGTTCTCCACTGTCATACAATATAGAACAAGAAGCAATAGGCAAAAATTGTTGCTAGGTAAAATTTGATTAAATATTGGGAAAAACCACAAGAACAATGGATCGACAGAATAGGTTGCCTAGAGGGGTTGTAGAATTTCCATCATTAGATTATTTCCAAAATTCAGCTGGACAAGTATCTCTTGGTGATACTGAAAGTACAGGAGAATGGAGCAGGGGATTGGACTAGATCTCTTCGAACAATACAGTTCTAAGGTGGTGGCCCTAACATGCCAATACTGCAAAGCACCAAAACATATGACTAGCTCTGGAGAGTCCATAGGACTAATCATGTGCTTAAGCAAGTGACCAATTGCTTTACAGGATCAGAGCCAGAGTAGCACCCCTTTGGAAGACTGAATCTTTACTGATACTATATATTCTGGGACAGATCCTTCCATGATGTAAATCATCATAGTGGTCATTACAGTGCTAAAATAGTTTACACTGATTTGTATTTAATTGGTTCCTGTTTTAACACGTGGGGTGAAAAAAGACGCGTTAGTTGTGCAGCAGCTCCCCAGCCCGGGGTGGGAAACAGCAGCCACCATTCTCCAGCTTGGGGCACTAACCAAATGTGCCCAACGTGTAACAGAGATGTCCAGCTCCAGCACTCCACCATGACAGACATCCATGGCAACCAGCCATAGCGACCCCTGCCCCACTGCAGGGATGGTGGGACCGAACAGGTGTGTGGGCCTGCGTGGCAGCCCTTAGCCTGGGATGTGCACCCTAGAGCATCTGGGGGATGCATTGTGGGCTAGCTACCCACCCAGCGCTGGGCATTTCCAGGCCAACATTGGTGGCCAGGGAACCGACGTGCAGATAGTTCCCCGGCCCAGGCGGGCCATCGTGAGCTCGCGTCACATCTGTTTTCACCCATGAAGAGTAGAATGGAGTATTGATACAATCTTCATAGCTATATCAGGAATTCAGTCATTCCGACATAAACCTAATGTTATAAAAATGTTAGGCCAGCGATTCCTAAGTGCAACTACAGTGACCTCATGGGGATTTCGTGTATGGCCAGCATGACGTTTGTTACAAGCAACTATCCAATCTTTGTGGTATTATTACTAGCACATACCATTGCTTACACTGAGAAGATTTATTATTTTATTTGCTTTCAGTTAAAAAACTACAATATTTCAGCTGTCAAACCTTGCAGCCACCATGATTTTGGCTGCAAATGTGGATAAAGCAAAAACAACAAAAATCCTCCTGGAGCTACTGTGTTAAGCAATTATAATGTATTTAATATGCTGGCTTCAACACAAAATGCACATGCCTCTTGGGCAATGGGCATCTTCCTCTCTTTTGGTGAGGGAGAGGGGTAGGGTGGGTTTGGGGTGGGTGGGTAGGGGGTTTGTGTTTTTATTCTGTTAGGGTTTATCATGTTTTTTTGGTTTTAACTGTTTTATTAATGTTTTTATGATGTTGTGAGCCACCCCGAGATGCATGAGCAGGAGGGGACAGCATAGAAGTGTGAGAAAATAAAAAATAAATATATACAAAAGAAATTAGTGCATGATGTCCAAGGGGCACCCATAAATTAAAAGTCTTGCATTACTTGGTATAGTCAGTCAGACTGGTTTACTTCCTACTGGCTTAGAACTGAAATCAGTGGTGTTCTACATAATATTTACTGACTTTCTAATGCAATTTTTTCCTAAGTGAAATCTAAGACCTGTTTAATTTTTACATATTAGGATGTGAAATAGCATAAATATATGATGTGTCTTTTCTGCTCATATGAACATTACAAACAAATAAAATGACAGATTTACTTACATGAATGTGGTGCTCCTGTGGATTCTTTTAAAAGGTAGATGTTTATATTGCTGTGCCCTCATGCTGGGGTCTGACCTTGATTTAGTGTTTTTACAGAAGAAAGAAACCTCTGTCCAGCTTAGAATCTGAGCCAGCTGCATTTATTCTATTCTGGACATGGCCAATTTTTAAAACTGCATTTGTTTTCGCTTCATTTCCTCTGCTTACATAGGTGTCCCAGACTGAGATAAGAAATGAGTGGCTTTGGGTTGGCTCCCCAGTCTGGGAGTCAACTGTAAAATAATATCTTTAGAAAGTAACTCTGAGATCTGCATTATTCACAGAAGTTAGGGGGGTGAAGTACATTGATCAACTGCAGAAATGGAATATAGGGTTTACAGATAAAAGAGTGGAAAGTCCATTTTTAAAATCTATACTTTTTTGTGCGTAGCAACCATCTCATATTTCTTATTTCTCAGGAAGTAAGTTCCACTCAGATTAGACAATGTTTTCCCTCTGGACATAGAAAAAGGAGACTTCTTTTCCAGTTGCATCGTATCCAGTACAGATTAGTATCCATCCTGTCTTTGCTTGTGAAGCCCAAATCAAAATGCATTGCAAGTGCCTGTTAGAGCTGGGTCATGGGAGGAGAGGAAGGGGAAGTCAATCAGTACCATTTGAATGTAGTCTCAGAACTAGGGCTGTTCCGAATATTGAAAAAAATATTCATGAATATTCCCAAGGTTCTGAGGACCGGTTCCAAGTTTTTGTGCTGATCCTCGGAATCTTGTAGAATACTCTGGATTTGGAGGGGTAGGAAGGAGGGAGCAGTGGGCCTGGGCAGCATGGCGAGGGTAGTGCAGGTCAGCAAAGTGGAGTCAGGAAACAGTGCAGGGGGCAGGAAGGGGGTACAGGGAAGAGGGCAGCAGAGGCTCGGGAAAGGGAGTGCCATTCACCTAAAAGCAGCTAGGGATGTGCGAACATGGTTCGGATGTTTGGAGATTGGACCGGACTTGGTCTGTTCAGATAATTGAACCGAACATCTGAAACGAACTCGGAAAAGACCGAACAGTTTGGTCATGTTTGAGTGAATTCGGATGAGTTTGGGGTGGGAAAAAAAGTGACTGGAAGTAAACATGACTGTAAGGGGGAGGCTGAAGTGCTGGGGAACTTCACCTGAGCCCTGTCAATGGAGTGAGAGAGGGAGAGGCGGGGCTGTGCTGCCTGCCCGCCTGTACAAGAGGGCTGCCGAGCCTACGGCTGTGTCCGAGGTGCACGCCTATGGTGCGCGCTGAAGGGTCGCATGCAAAAGGGTACGTGCCCTTTTGCTTGCCCTTCAGCGAGCCCGGGGCACGAGGGGCGTTCCCCCCCCTTCTCCATTTACTTCCAACCTCATTGTTTGAGCAGCTCCTGCCTCCTGCACGTCAGGTATCTTGGTGTCATCTTGGTATAACTATGGCCTCTTTAAAGCGCCGCCAGAAAGAAGTGGTTCAGGCTTCCCCAGACCAAACTTTAAAACAGGAAAACTTGACTTTTTCTTCCCAGCGATTTCCGAGGCACAGGCTCCTGACATCCCCCGCCCTCCTCTTGCTGAGCGGCGGGGAAGGGTCACAGTAAACTTGTTACCTGGTGATCGGGGTGAACAGCATGGCTCGCATTGTGCTTCTAATCTAGGTAATCAGACAGTTGCCTCGGCTACTCCGGATCAGGGGATATGCCCACCTGATAATTTTGATTTGGTTGCTGACTTTGCTATTATGACTTCTCATACATTGCACTATTTGTTGGTGCAAATACAACAGTTATCCTACAAGGTCGAAGTTTTTTCTATGATTCCTGGTCTACACCCTCGGGGGGGAGGGGTTGCCCCCCCCCAGGGAGGAGGCTTGCACTATTTTGCTGGATTCTGATACATCCAGCCCGGCTCTAGCAGTAACTGTGCAAGAATTGCAGGCCTTGTCTCCATTTCAAGAATTTAGGAAAAGTCAGTTCTCTGCTATAAAGCTGTTGTTTACTGTGGTACCACTCTCCAATGGAAGGCTCCCTTTGTGGAACATTCCATTGGATGTTGCTGAGCAATTAAGAGTTTTATTACAGCTTCCAGTGACCAGTAGGGATATTGGTTCTGTTGACCATGTATGCACCATCAAGAGACGATGGATGGTATATGTGGTTTTTCACTCCCAAAAAATGGTGGCTCAGGTGTTCCAAAGGAAACATCTGTTAAGAGTCCATGGTGTTTATGTGTCTAGGGTTTTAGAGCCAGACGTTAACATCGTATTTTTCCATGAAGGCCCTTCTAGACCCCTGGGCCATATAAATGAGGGGTTGGACCCTCCAAGACTTATGGCTGCTTCTAATGTCCCTCCTGTAATTGCAGCATCAAGCTCTATCCAAGCCCCAGTAGTGGGATTGCTGGGTTCTGCCTGGCAGGGGAATGTAAATTATCTTCCTCTGGGTAGGGAGGACATTGAACCTATGGACATTCAAGTCCCGGTGGGCCCTCGGGGGGGTACTTTGCCAAATCAGCCAGTCCCCCCAATGAAATGGTTGCTCCCACAGGGTACCGATGCAGCAGTACTATTTGGTCACTTGGATAAGCTGTGCACAAGAATTAGTAAATCTAGGCTTGGGAAAAATTCTCTGAGGCTTGCACAATCCAGTGATCTTGGGCCACCGCTTTTAACATCTATCCAACCGATGCTGGAGCCTCCGTATGCTTCCTCCACTCCTGTTTCGGTGAGAGGAAGCAATTCAGTCAGCTCTTGGACAGGCAGGAGAGAAAAGGCTCTTGAGCTGCGAAGCACGAGCCTTTCGGGAAGTATCTACCCTGTTTCATCCAGTGAAGCTCTGGCTGTAGCAGCCTCGAGTGCCATCAGTCTGCATGCGTTTTCTGAGTCGAGGGCATTTCAACCCCATGCAACACGGACTGGGCTGACTCCTTGTCCTCCCCTGGGGGTTTCTTCTTCCAGGGAGGGAAGGAAGGGAGGGATCAGACTGGCGAACATTGTGGGTGTTTGGCTTCTCCCGGTAATGAGGTTTGACTGTCCTCCCCTGCCCCACCTTTCGTTTCTCTGCTGTGTTGGAATATTGCAGGCTGGTGGGCCAGGGTAATTGATCCTACATTTATTTATTTCCTTTCTGACTATGATATTATACTATTACAAGAAACCTGGACAGACCAGAGCTTTGGGTGCCCTGGATATGAAGTTTTTGCTCTCCCAGCTCGGTCATCCTCTTGTAGGGGAAGGCTCAACAGTGGTTTGGTCCTACTGTGTTCAGTCAATCTTATTATAACCACAAAATTGATTAAAGCTTTTGATTCTTACTTTTCTTTGTGGTACTTCTCTAAGCCTCAGGGAGGTGACCTTTTGATTGCAAATGTCTATGTCCCACCGTCATCTTCTCCGTATTATGCTGAGGAGATATGGCAAACTATCAGGGCCTCAATCAATGAGGCTAGGGGGATGCTACCAGGAGTTCCACTTATCCTGCGTGGGGATTTTAACACCAGGATTGGAAACCATCTTTGTGGAGATACATCTCTCAAGGCGGAAGGAGTAGGGCTGCTAGATCGTGCTGCTAGAGATAAGGTAATTTGTCATAGGGCCCCAAGACTGATAGGATTGGCCGATGATTTGGGTTTGATAATTCTCAATGGAAGAACTAATGGTGATTCCAGGGGAAATTTTTCGTATTTTTCTACGAATGACGCCAGTACCATAGATTATTTGTTAATTTCTTCTGAACTTTTATTCCAAATGGTGGACTTTCTTGTTTGTTCTTCGCCCTTGAAAAATCTCCAGCCATTGCTTTTAAAGATGTTGTTGCTCAGGGGATGGCTTGGTAGGGGACTTAGAGTATGTTTTAGAGGTCAATCCAGATCTAGGGTCTTCGGGCTAAAGAAGGCTTCTGAATTGAGGGTTCTTTTCCCACAGGCTGTTCAGTTGGAGCATATTGCTGCACGGTCTTATGGAATTTGCACAGGGGAGCTAGATCCCCTATCTGCTTATGGTCTCCTGATGACCTTCTTGTGTAAGACCCTTGAGGGATATAGAGCCCAACCCCCAAGGCATCAGGGTGCTCCCTGGTATGATAATTGTTGCTACAAACTATGGGGAGAGCTGCGTAGGCTGGCTAAACGGGCTAGTACTATCCCCTCAGCCCAGAACCGTGCCTCTCTTACCGTATTGTGCAGGGACTATTGGGCTACCTTGATTAGGAAGAAATGGGAATATCAATTTGCCATCTGGACAAAGCTTTTGTGGGTGGCACGCAGTAAGACCCCTAATGCTTTTTGGTCACAGATCAGATGGCTTCTGCCCAGAGTTACTACTGCTGGCTCCTCTTTTCCTGCTCTCACTGCCTGGTGAAGTTACTTTAAAAATCTATATGCACATTCAGGTAGTGCTTCCATGGATACCCCTTGGCTTTCTTGGGAAATTTATCTTCTGGAGGCTTGGCTTCCAGTTCAGACAAGCAAGGTTAAAGAGCTTATTATACAACTTAAGCTTGGGAAAGCCCCTGGCAGTGACCATATAACCTCTGATCTAATCAAATTGGACCCTGAATGGTGGGCAAATTTGCTGGCCCCTGTCTTTACCAGGATTAATGAAACAGGGAATATTCCCTCAGAGTGGTTGACTAGCTTGATTGTGCCTATACTCAAGAAGGGGGACCCTGCTTTACTGGAGAATTACAGGCCTATTAGTCTTCTTAGCATGGTGGGGAAGCTTTATATAAGGTACCTGGTGGGGAGATTTTTGCGGTGGCTAAACACAAATAATATATTTATCGAGGATCAGGTTGGGTTCCGTGCTGGCTGGTCCACAGTAGATCATATTTTTGTTCTAACCCATTTAATGGACAATTATGTACGTCAGCGCAAATGCTGCAGCTTATATTTGTGCTTTGTCGATTTACGTGCTGCTTTCGACTCTGTGGGCAGGCAACGGCTTTGGCTTAAGCTCAGCCGTTCCTCGATAGATAGGCGATTGTTACATCTTATTATTCAGTGCCACAGAAATAACATCCTCCGGGTCCGTTCCCCATCTGATGCCGCTCTCTCAGCAGAATTCAAGCTTACCGTGGAGTTTGACAGGGGTGCGTTTTGGCATCCCTATTATTTAATTTCTATCTAAATGATGCTAAGAGATTTATTTCGGGCAGTGATATGCACACTCCGAAAGTTGGGAACTGAAGTCTGCTTCTATTATTGTATGCGGATGACACAGTTTTGATTGCCCAGACACCAGTGGGTCTGTGTAGGACTATGGCGGAATTTGTGGCATATTGCAGAAGGGAAAACTTAGTTATAAATTATCAAAAAACTAAAACTATGATGGCAGGCTCAAGTCCAAGAGATTCAAGGGCTGCAGTCTTGCTTATGCATACTGGCTCCTGAGTAGCTCTGTGGGTGTGTTCAGTAAATCTGAAGTGAGCAGACTCGGGTTCCAATCTCAGGAATCCTGTCAGTGGCTGACAATGGGTATGGATTATATGAAGAAGTCAGCTGCAATCCTGTAGATCTGTGATAACCACAAGGTGAACTTTTTCACATAGAGTCCAGCTGTGGTACTGCCACCATCTGTGAGAATAAGGGACTGGAAGAAGGGCAGCACTTCTGGGATATTAAGATGTCCTCACTGGTCTTTGGTAAGATGATAGTGGCACTTTTTCCTCCACTTGCACTGGGGGTAGGGTACAGGGCAAGATATGGGCAGTAATGTGGGTTTTCCAGAAAATATTGAATCAGAACATTTCCCCATGGAAATGTTTTTGTTTTCATTAACATTAATTTGCATAACATTTGCATAAGAAAATTTTAAATCAGAACAATTTTGTGTGTGAAATTTCCCATAGCCCTGGAAAATTTTTCTCAGAAAAATTTAGTAGTGGAAAATTTTCCACCACACATCACTGGATATGGGGTGTATGAGAGTGGGTCAAGGATATGGGGGTTGTAGGTTGTTGGAGGGGATACTGGGAGCTGGGGAATGCTGAGACGTATGGGGGAAATGAAGGGAGTATGATGTTTTTATATGTCACATATGTGTATTTCATTTTAATATGTTTATATGTATTTTGATTTATATCCCACCCTTTCCTGCAAACACAGGGCATCCCACAATATTATATATAATATAAAACAGTTAGAACCATATAAAATCTATTATCATTTCCACCTGGACCCTCCTAACCCTATCCCCACCTGCTAGAAGCCAGGTCAATAAACAGGTCTTACTTTGCCTTCTGAAGATGCTCAGGCTTGGTCTTTGACAAGGGAGTTCCAGAGGTGTGGGGCAATCACTGAGAACACCTCTCTGTTGTGACTCAACCTGAAGCTTTGGGGACAAGAGAGGATATAAATCAATAAAATAATATTAATAAAAATAATTTTGTCCCTCCCTTTTAGTAAGTGCTAACATTCGACAACTACTAAATTCATATTAGTTTATCACATTGCTTGTGTCATAGTTCCTCTGTTCTGGGCCATGTATAAATCTAGATGGGAAATAATTTGAAATTGGTGGGTCACCAGCAGCTTATGAGGAAGAGCAGATGAGTTCTCAAAAAATACATCACAAATCAAATTTCAGGGTGGTTGGACTGAGCCGGTGGTGCGAGTGGAGGCTGCAGCAGCTGAGTGCAAGGGGAGACCTGACCCAGAGCCAGAGCAAGGATACAGCGGGGCTATTTAAATTCCAAGCCCACGAGAGGCAAGCGTGGTTGGACTGAGCCAGCGGTGCGAGTGGAGGCGGCAGCAGCTGAGCGCAAGGGGAGACCTGACCCAGAGCCAGAGCGAGGCTACAGTGGGGCTATTTAAATTCTAAGCCCACCAGAGGCGGCGCTGGCGGCGCTCGCTGGGGCAGCGCACCTAAGGGCTGCGTGCACAAGGGCGCTCCCTTGTGCGCACAGCCTTAGGCACCGGCGGGTGCTGGGGTGCAGTATTATTTTGTTTTTTGACTATGGCAACAAATCCTAAAAATGGGCAGGGGGGGCAAAAAGTTGGGACCCTCCCTATGAAACAAAGGAAATTGGATGCTTTCCTCTGCCCCCCGGAGGCACTGAGAGACTTGGTAGGTCCTCCCTCCCAGGTAAATCAGTTTTTTTTCCCAAAACAAGTTTGCTCCCTTATCTTTGGACTCCCCAGATGTCGAAGAGAGTTTGCCGGTGGCGGCTGGTGGAGGCTCTTGGAAACGACAATTAACAGAGAGTGAGGAAGCCTGTTCTTTGTCTTCAGGGGAGGGGAGTTCTGAAGAGCCCGGGCTCTCCATTAGGCCTGCTCAAGGGGAAAATTCGGGATGGATCCAGACTTTAGCTGACCAGACCCTTTTGATAGGGAAAACGCTTCAGCATATTTTCGCTCAGCTGTGTGTACTTACTCGAATTGTGGAAGAGAATAATAAGGGCACGAGTGTGGGAACTGGCAATGTGAGGGGAAGGGAGACCCTCGGGTCTGAGGGGGGAGATATGCAACTGTTACCCCAGTTTGGAACTAGTAGCCGGGATCCGAAGGCTATAGGCATGGTTAAAAGTGATTGTAAAGGGATGGGTATCCCCCCACAGGAAACTGTGGGGGGACAAAGGTTTGTTTGGTGCTCTTTGGCGTTGGTAGTATCTGTCCAACCGCTCCCTTCGGGCTTTCTGCCCAAATAGGAGTCGCCTTTTTTAATAGCACGTCACCTTCAATCACTCCTCTTAGTCCCTTGTCATCCGCGGGAGATAAAAGGCATTAGAATTCTAAGGAAGGAGCAATTTCTGTTTAAGGCTGTTACCTCCTTTAGAAGAAGTTTTTGGGTGGATTGCCTCTTAAAGGCGGGATATGTTTTGGGGAAAAATGCAATTTCCGTAGCGAAGGTTTTTATTAATACCAATTTTCAGGCTTTGGTGGATAGAGTCCCTATAGGGGAAACTGGGGACACTCTTTCGCGGAACGCTGCTTCTGTAAATTCGGCAAAAGATTGTTTGAGGCCTATAGCTGTGCGGGATGTACCTCCGGGAGCACTTGTAAAGGGGGTTGGGAGGGGGAGACAGGTGAGGGGGGATGATGAGTTATTGGAGGCGAGTCAGAGTATGGAAATGGAGGTAGGACAGGTGGAGGAGTTAGCAGTTTATGGAGTAGATGGGGAGGAGATTGTAAAAAACGGGGAGGAGGTAAAGGACCCCAGGATGGAAATCGAGAGGGATAGGCAAGTAGGTTCGGGCCAAAATGGGGGGAATAATAGTGGGATTGGCCTGGTGGTGGAGTCTGGAAGGGATTATCCGTTGGAAGTTGGAGTTCAGGAGGGGAAAAGAGTAAAGCAAAATGTCTCTCCCACTGCTCCGAGGTGACTTTCATACCACCCTCACTATGCCCTTTCCTGCAACCCCTGATCAGTCAACCCCTGTCCCATGGGACAGACCAGGGAGGTGAAGGGATATTGATTGATGGGAATCAAGACCTGGGCCTTGTGTATGATATTAACCCTGGTACTAGTTGTCCAGTTCTGACCACCACCAACTGGACAAGCTGCAGGGTTTTGGAGGAGCATGAGTTGTGTAAGAGCGAAGAGGGGGGGGTCTCCCACCTATCTCAATAAGTGTGTAGGGGGGGGTTGGCAAGTTATGAGCCTCAGGAAAGATGTAGGGGCTTGGTGGAAGGTTGTGGGATGGGTACGTTGGTACCAGATGAAATAACTATCTCCTGCGAACTGAAGGACCAGGGGAGGGGGGATAGTAATGAC
>QEPC01009590.1:646719-744825 GCA_003113815.1 Sphenodon punctatus
GTATCCAATACCACCTGACACATGGGAACATTTTTTTGGTAACCAGTTCCAGAGATCTACTGAGGGGGAATACTTATTGCCCCTCAATATAGATATAACACCCGAGTGGCCCTCGATTCATGAAGAGGAACTGGTCTATCATATAGGAACCTTTAGAAATAATAAAGCCCCAGGTCCTGATCACTTGCAAATGGAATGCATTAGGTCCCACCTCGATTGGTGGATTCCAATGCTGACAGCTTTATTCAATGCTATAATTACCAGCGGGATTATGCCTAGTTCTTGGGGACTTGTTATTGTGATAGCCATATATAAGAAGGGATCACATTCTAATCCTAACAACTACAGGCCAATTAGCCTATTGAGCGTGGTGAGTAAGATCTTTGCCAAAGTGCTCTTATTTAGACTAAATGCATGGATCAAAGATAGTAAAATACTTTGGCCTGAACAAGCTGGGTTTCAGAAGTCTCGCTCTACTGTTGAGCATTGTCTAATACTATTCCATATGATGGAAAAATATAGGGGGAAAAATCATCATTTCTATGTGGCATTTTTGGATTTAGCTGAGGCGTTTGATTCAGTTAGCAGACGATTACTTTGGACTAAATTGCTAGATACATCCATCGACAGAAGGTTAATGTTACTCATATACAAATTGTATCAGAACTCCTCTTTGAAAGTTAGGGTAGATAGAGCGGGCCATGTGACCAGGGAAGTATTGACAAATGTTGGGGTCAGGCAGTGGTGTGTCCTGGCCCCCACTTTGTTTAATTTGTTTATTAATGATTTGATCCCTAAACTGGCCAACACGAATTTCCACCCACCAAAGTTGGCAGACAGGGCAATTGGTTGTCTATTATATGTGGATGATCTAGCTCTGGTATCCCAGACCAGAGTGGGTCTTAGGAGGCAATTAAAAGAATTTGCGCAGTACTGCTGGACTAATGAACTAGTAATACATTATGAAAAATCTAAGGTACTTGTCTTTTCAAAATCTAGAAAAGTGTATAGCTGGAATATAATGGGCAACCCAATACAACAGGTCTCCTCTTTTAAGTACTTGGGATTACATTTTCAGGCCTCAGGGAAGTGGAAAATTCATCTACAAAAAGCTATGGATGCTGCTAAACCAATTAGTGCTGTAATTGCTAGACATTTCTATAATACGGGTAGGTTGGCTGTGGTTCCAGCAATTCAAGTGAGAGCAAAGTCTCTCTATGGGGCGGACTTATGGGCCCCTTTAATTAAATCTAAATTAGGAACTTTACAGTTACATTTTTTTCGGAAACTTTTGAGGGTCCCACTCGGTACTCTAGCTGCAGCAGTGTGTCTGGAGGTAGGACAGATGGGTTGGGACCAAGTGGGATGGGAAGCAGCACTGAAACTATGGCTCAAAATCTTTAATGGACCACAGTGTGACCTGTTGGCCTGTTATGCTAAGGATAGTTATAGGGATTCCTGGGTAGTAGCTGTGAATACTCATTTAAAGTCCATGGGTCTCTCAGGGGAGTATTTGGGAGCTTGTCCCCTAGGATATGCAAGAAACCTGGTTCTTACCAGGTTTCATGATATAATTAGACAAAACGATATTGCTGCAGTTAGGCAGTCTTCGCATTTGAGAGATTACCTTTTATATATGCCAGGACCAGATGAGATTCCTAGTTATTTGAAATCTAAAGGCTCAACTCAAGCCAAGTACCTTATGTTATGTGCACGTTTAAATGTCCTGCCCACAAATATATTACAGGGGCGAGTGCAGGGGATTAAATATCATGAGCTATTGTGTCCTTTTGATCATCTGGGAGCAGAATCAGTCCAGCATATGCTCTTTTCCTGTCAGCTGTATGACCCAATTAGGAGGCAATTTCTTTCCTCATTCCTGGGAAAATATCCAGGCAGGTCGGAGCACAATTTGCTTCAAAATGCCTTGTCGGGACAGGAATTTGTTCAGGAAATCATGGATTTCCTAGTACAGGCTTTCATCTTGAGGGATAGGTTCATGTCTTGTGCTCCCTTGGCAGGCTTTCGAAAAGAAGAGGAGGGCCATATGGAATGATGGCTTGATAAAAGACTTAAGTAAATTGCACTATTGAGGTAACCAAACCAGGGGTTCTTCTCATTTTTTTGTTTAACTTTGATTACATTAAACTATGTACTATGTACCATGTAGTTTCATTTGCTTTAATTGTTCGGCCATATGGGCTATGTATATGTATATGTTTGTTTGTTTCTGTTGTTTGTTCAGCAATGGCGTACGGCTAAGCTTAATAAATCTTATCTTATCTATCTTTGCCATAATACCTCACAGCACGGATGGGGACACAGAGCATGTTAAGCAACCATGTGGAATATGTTTTCCCCCACATGCTTATTCAAAACCTGATAAGAATCCCATGCAACTACATTGTGATAACTGTGACATTGACATGTCCTACCTCCTTTGTTTACAACATCAGCAACATCATGAGTAGGGATGTGCGAACAGAATGCAGTTGGATGTTAAGTCGTTGGTTTGGAAACTGAGTTCGGGTTCAGTCGTTCGGTCTGGGACCCGAGTTTGGATTCGGCAGTTCGGTTTGGCAGAGTTTGGTTTGGCCAAATGTTCGGGGGGTGGGGTGGTATCGGTATTGTTTGCTATTTAGTCTAACTGCTAAATATTCCTATTCTAAAACCTATGGAACTAAATCTAATATATTATCTACAAAGGCCTAGTCCTACAAACACACTATAAAATATTAAAATGGAATAATTACAACACACTATCTCTATCTAATCTTTCTCTATAACTAAGCTAACTCCTACAGCTATCTATATCTATAGTAACTATGTAATATCTAATATCTATCTCTCTATATTATAAATAATAATATACACTGGGATGGGGCGGGGGTGGGCACAGACAGCTCACACCAAACAACACAGGGAGGGGTACAAAACTGAAAGGAAACCTAAATCAATCTAATCCTACTCTAAATGGATGGGGGGGGCGGCTATAGGGGTGGTTCTTGGGCGTGGACGGTATGGTCCATGGGGTTGGATGGCTTGTGCCCCGAGGGGACCTAAGTACCTGTGGGAGGTGCAGGTTGCCATCCCACCACTGGGTGGAGGGAGGAGCCAGGTTCAGGGTCCACACGTGGGGGGCTGTTGCTGTTAAATGCGAGGTCCATTGTGAACAAGACCCCAATTGTATGGGATATAATCTCGAAGGGGGCTGTGGACCTAGCGTGTATTATGGAGACCTGGTTAGATGAGATGACCGGACCAACCTTAGTAGATCTCATTCCGGCTGGGTATGCCATGCAACATCAGCCTCGCACAGGTGGCCGGGGAGGTGGTGTAGCGGTTGTTTTTAGAGAGGACTGGCCTGTTCAGGAGATTGTCAGTATTGAGGCCCTCCATGTGGTGTTTGATTTAGCTGGGGACAAGCTAGGGGTGCTGCTGGTATACCGGGCCCCTTCCTGTCCNAAATCTAAGGTACTTGTCTTTTCAAAATCTAGAAAAGTGTATAGCTGGAATATAATGGGCAACCCAATACAACAGGTCTCCTCTTTTAAGTACTTGGGATTACATTTTCAGGCCTCAGGGAAGTGGAAAATTCATCTACAAAAAGCTATGGATGCTGCTAAACCAATTAGTGCTGTAATTGCTAGACATTTCTATAATACGGGTAGGTTGGCTGTGGTTCCAGCAATTCAAGTGAGAGCAAAGTCTCTCTATGGGGCGGACTTATGGGCCCCTTTAATTAAATCTAAATTAGGAACTTTACAGTTACATTTTTTTCGGAAACTTTTGAGGGTCCCACTCGGTACTCTAGCTGCAGCAGTGTGTCTGGAGGTAGGACAGATGGGTTGGGACCAAGTGGGATGGGAAGCAGCACTGAAACTATGGCTCAAAATCTTTAATGGACCACAGTGTGACCTGTTGGCCTGTTATGCTAAGGATAGTTATAGGGATTCCTGGGTAGTAGCTGTGAATACTCATTTAAAGTCCATGGGTCTCTCAGGGGAGTATTTGGGAGCTTGTCCCCTAGGATATGCAAGAAACCTGGTTCTTACCAGGTTTCATGATATAATTAGACAAAACGATATTGCTGCAGTTAGGCAGTCTTCGCATTTGAGAGATTACCTTTTATATATGCCAGGACCAGATGAGATTCCTAGTTATTTGAAATCTAAAGGCTCAACTCAAGCCAAGTACCTTATGTTATGTGCACGTTTAAATGTCCTGCCCAAAAATATATTACAGGGGCGAGTGCAGGGGATTAAATATCATGAGCTATTGTGTCCTTTTGATCATCTGGGAGCAGAATCAGTCCAGCATATGCTCTTTTCCTGTCAGCTGTATGACCCAATTAGGAGGCAATTTCTTTCCTCATTCCTGGGAAAATATCCAGGCAGGTCGGAGCACAATTTGCTTCAAAATGCCTTGTCGGGACAGGAATTTGTTCAGGAAATCATGGATTTCCTAGTACAGGCTTTCATCTTGAGGGATAGGTTCATGTCTTGTGCTCCCTTGGCAGGCTTTCGAAAAGAAGAGGAGGGCCATATGGAATGATGGCTTGATAAAAGACTTAAGTAAATTGCACTATTGAGGTAACCAAACCAGGGGTTCTTCTCATTTTTTTGTTTAACTTTGATTACATTAAACTATGTACTATGTACCATGTAGTTTCATTTGCTTTAATTGTTCGGCCATATGGGCTATGTATATGTATATGTTTGTTTGTTTCTGTTGTTTGTTCAGCAATGGCGTACGGCTAAGCTTAATAAATCTTATCTTATCTATCTTTGCCATAATACCTCACAGCACGGATGGGGACACAGAGCATGTTAAGCAACCATGTGGAATATGTTTTCCCCCACATGCTTATTCAAAACCTGATAAGAATCCCATGCAACTACATTGTGATAACTGTGACATTGACATGTCCTACCTCCTTTGTTTACAACATCAGCAACATCATGAGTAGGGATGTGCGAACAGAATGCAGTTGGATGTTAAGTCGTTGGTTTGGAAACTGAGTTCGGGTTCAGTCGTTCGGTCTGGGACCCGAGTTTGGATTCGGCAGTTCGGTTTGGCAGAGTTTGGTTTGGCCAAATGTTCGGGGGGTGGGGTGGTATCGGTATTGTTTGCTATTTAGTCTAACTGCTAAATATTCCTATTCTAAAACCTATGGAACTAAATCTAATATATTATCTACAAAGGCCTAGTCCTACAAACACACTATAAAATATTAAAATGGAATAATTACAACACACTATCTCTATCTAATCTTTCTCTATAACTAAGCTAACTCCTACAGCTATCTATATCTATAGTAACTATGTAATATCTAATATCTATCTCTCTATATTATAAATAATAATATACACTGGGATGGGGCGGGGGTGGGCACAGACAGCTCACACCAAACAACACAGGGAGGGGTACAAAACTGAAAGGAAACCTAAATCAATCTAATCCTACTCTAAATGGATGGGGGGGGCGGCTATAGGGGTGGTTCTTGGGCGTGGACGGTATGGTCCATGGGGTTGGATGGCTTGTGCCCCGAGGGGACCTAAGTACCTGTGGGAGGTGCAGGTTGCCATCCCACCACTGGGTGGAGGGAGGAGCCAGGTTCAGGGTCCACACGTGGGGGGCTGTTGCTGTTAAATGCGAGGTCCATTGTGAACAAGACCCCAATTGTATGGGATATAATCTCGAAGGGGGCTGTGGACCTAGCGTGTATTATGGAGACCTGGTTAGATGAGATGACCGGACCAAGCTTAGTAGATCTCATTCCGGCTGGGTATGCCATGCAACATCAGCCTCGCACAGGTGGCCGGGGAGGTGGTGTAGCGGTTGTTTTTAGAGAGGACTGGCCTGTTCAGGAGATTGTCAGTATTGAGGCCCTCCATGTGGTGTTTGATTTAGCTGGGGACAAGCTAGGGGTGCTGCTGGTATACCGGGCCCCTTCCTGTCCAGCAGCATCCCTTACCGCTCTAGCAGAGCTGGCCTCAGAGGTGGCGCTGGGCTCCTCCAGGACATTGGTCCTGGGGGACTTCAACATCTATGCCAATGCTGGCCTTGTAGTTGCAGAGCTAGAATTCATGGCCACCTTGGCAACCATGGATTTGCCTGAGGTGGTTATCTGACCGACCCATGTGGGGGGGCATACCCTTGACCTGATCTTCAGTTCTGGCCTTGAGGCAGGGGATCCGGTGGTGGGAGAGGTTAGGGTAGTGCCCTTGTCATGGACGTACCATTATCCCCTTCAGGCCAGTCTCTCAGCACACCCCCTCCAGAAAGGGAATGGGCCAGTTAGGATGGTCTGCCCTCAGAGGCTGATGGAACCCCAGCGGTTCCAGGAAGACCTGGGGGAGTTATCCCTGAACCTGGACGGTCACTCTGTTGATGAGCTGGTCCAGCTTTGGAACACCTTGCTGGAGGAGGCCATTGACAGGGTGGCTCTGAGACACCCTCTGGCTCTGTCTCGTCACTGCAGGGCCCCTTTGTTTACTGAGGGGCTGTGGTGTATGAAACGAGTAGGCAGGAGGCTGGAGCGATGCTGGCGTTGGACTTGATCTGACTCCGACCGACTTCTCCATAGGGCCCATTTGCGGTCCTATGTTGAGGTTGGACGGGGACTAGTCTCAGGCCCGCTGTGGGGAGTTTGTCACCTACTTTGCAGACAAGATCACTTGTATTCAGAGCGACTTTGATGCTGGATATGGAGCAGTAGGCAGAGAGTGCGAGGGGGTGGAGGACCCGTCTGGTCCAACTTTGCAGGGGGAGTTTCAGGAAGTGATGCCAGCTGATGCAGTGGATGTCCTAGGGTCTGTGCAAGCCACCAGTTGTAAACTCGATCCATGCCCGTCCTGGCTGGTGAAAGCCTCCAGGGAGACGTTGAGAACGGTGCTGGCGAGGGTGATCAACACATCCTTGCAGCAGGGGAGGTTGTCGCCCAGTCTCAAGGAGGCTGTGGTGCGCCCTCTGCTGAAGAAAGCATTGTTGGATGTGGTCGCAATCGCCAGCTACCATCCTGTCTCTTACCTTCCCTTTTTAGGGAAGGTTATTGAGCAGGCGGTGGCGACCCAGCTCTGGGCGCATCTAGATAGCATTGGTTTCCTGGACCCTTTTCAATCTGGGTTCCGCCCCGGCTATGGCACCGAGACGGCATTGGTGGCCTTGGTCAACAACCTTCACTAGGAGATGGATGCAGGATGTTCAACATTTCTCATCCTGCTAGATCTTTCGGCCGCTTTTGATACTGTGGAGCATGGGCTGCTGTTGAGACAGCTGCGTGACCTGGGGGGTCTGGACGGGACTGTTGTTGAGCGGTTCAGCTCATTCCCTTCAGGGAGAAGTCAGCGGGTGGTGCTGGGAGCTGAGACATCTTGCCCCCGTGCTTTATCCTGTGGAACGGCATTCCACAGGGTTCTATTGTCTACATTGTTATTTAATGTATACATGTAGTCCTTGGGGGAGGTTATGAGAGGGTTCGGGGTGCGATGTCACCAGTATGCTGATGATATTCAGTTGTACCTCTCTTTTTCAGCTGACCCAGACCCTGCCGTCTCCATTGATGAGGATCAACAGGGAAGAGGGAAAAGAAGGATGAGGAGTTCAGTTGTCTTGAATGTCTTGAAAATGCCACTAAAGGATCCTGATCTTAGCAGTTTACAGTTTATTATTTTACGCAAATATATTGGAGGCATTTTGTATTTAATGGTAAAAACTGAATTCAAGTATTTCTTGGGTATATATATATATATATATTTTTAAAAAGTCACATGGCACAGAATAGTATATGATTTTAAAATGGTAAGAGCTGGAGAAGCTTTTCATAAAAATAAGCTCACTAAGCTAAAGAAGACTGAAGTTAAAGGTAACTTGATTAAAAAAGAAAGGCCTATCTCAAGTTGATCATTTAAGGGGAGGAAAGGAAAATAAAATAAAAATGCAATGTTCATTCAGAGTCACTAGATGGCACTATTGACAACTACATAAAGCATTAGAAATATCTTGCCTGGGGGGGCAGCAGGTCGCGTTTGGCTGAGCTCCCAGTGGGCCTAATGCAGCAGCGCACTTGAAACAGCTTAAACTCTCCCAAAAAAAGCTGCAGAACCCCGGCATAACTTACAAGGCATGTGCGCCAAAAAAAAAGGGAAAAAAATATTAAATTTGGAGCGACCCAGCACTCCGCGCTGTAACTCGAGAAGAGGAGAAGCGGGGGAGCTTAAAATGGCAGGTGCAACAGAAAAGGACCTGCAGGAAGACATAGAGGCCCAAACGCAAGTATTGGACTTGTTAAAATCCATAAAGAAAGATCTGGCAATTAACAAAATCGGAATTAGCAAAACAAATGATATGCTAGAAGATCTAAAGGGTCAGGTGGAGGGAATGAGCAAAAGGATGGACTTAATAGAGCAAAGAATAAGTGACCAAGAAGATTGGGGGAATAATGTTGAACAAAAAGTGACAGGGGCAGAGGTGGCAATGCAGGATTTAAAGAATAAAGTAGAAGACCTGGAAAACAGGTCTAGAAGAAACAACCTGCGCATAATGGGGGTCCCAGAGGGAAAAGAAAAAAATGGAATGACAGAGCTTCTGCATGAGCTTTTAAAGAACATATTCCCAGGGAGCCCCATGTTACATTCAGTGGAAATTGAAAGGGCCCATCGCTCACTTAGGCCAAAGCCAAAAGATCAGCTCCCCCCAAGAGCAATAATTGCCAAATTACTGAGATATTCAGACAAAGAGAACATCTTAAGGGAGGCGAGGAAAGGCAAAGAACTAATATTTGAAGGGGCAAAAATCTCCATCTACCCTGACCTGGCAATGGAAACAGTTCAGAGGAGAAAGGCCTGGAGGAGCCAGATTGAATCCTTAGGCAAGGCAGGCATCAAGGCCCAGATATACTACCCAGCAAAGCTGACATTCACTTATGAGGGCAAGAGACTATTCTTTATGAAGGAAGAGGAGCTGGAGAAATTTAAAAACAAAAACTTGAGAGACAAGTCTGCAAACTGAACAGAGGCAAAGAAAAGGACAGTCAGGGGTGGAGAGAAAACAGAAGAAAACCGGAACACAAGTTTGGGAGAGGAACAGAACAAAATATAAAGAACTATATGCCATAAAGCAGGTTTAATGATGGTTGTTAAAGTATACGATAATATGCATATATGTAAAATGTTGGTGAGGTGTTGCAAAGGGCAAGTGGGGGGTACAGAGCCACTAGACATGACGCTCCACAAGGGGACAGGAGCTAGGGGAGGGGGGGGAGGGAGGAAGGGAAAGGGAGGGGAAAAAAGGAGGGAAAGAGAAGAGATTAGGAAAAAAGGACAGAAAAGGCAAAATAGGTTGGTAACTAAACAAACACAGGAAAAAGAGGCATACAATAGCAAACAGGGCAGGCAGAACCGGAGTGAGAGACAAGGAAAAAATAGAAATATGAGAGGTACAGAAATAAGAGGGAAAGATAATAAATGGCTCAGCTAAAAATAATCACAGTCAATGCATGTGGGCTTAATAACCCACAAAAAAGAAGGAGGGTATGGCAGTTTTTGAATAAGCAGCATCCAGACATATTTGCTATCCAAGAAACCCACCTAATAAGGAAAGACAATGTCAGATTCACAAATAAAGAATACAGAATATACAGTGCGAACGGAGAAAAAAAGAGAGCGGGGGTCCTGATAGGAATAAAAAAATCTATAAAAATGCAAGTTACAGAAACAGACAAAGATAAACAAGGAAGAATGCTATTTATAAAGGGCAAAATAGGGCAGGACATATACTCGATAGGGACCATTTATGCCCCCAATGTTAACACTGCAGCATTTTTTGCAGAAATCATCCCGAGAATAGATGAAAAAATTGAGGGAAGGGCAATACTGATGGGAGACTTTAATACTCCCCTATCGGAACTAGATCTATTCACAAAAAATAAATTATCAAAACAACAAAACAGAATAGTCCAAGTGATTAAAAAATACCACTGGATAGATATTTGGAGGGTGCAGCACCCTACCACGCAGGAATTTACCTACTATTCGAATCCACACAAGACATCAACCAAAATTGATCATATTCTAGTGAATCAGGACATGTTGCCGCAATGTGAGGAAGTGTATATAGTAATTACCCCCTTCTCAGATCATAACGCAGTGGGGCTGGAAACTGGAAAACAACACAAAAACAACAAAGGGGAACAACAAAGCTGGCGGTTAAAGCAATTTTATTTGCAAAATAAATGGGTTACAGAACAGATTGAGGAAAGAATGGAGGAGTATATACAAATAAATGAGCAGCCAGACACCCCTGCAGCCACAGTGTGGGAGGCGGCAAAGGCAGTAATGAGAGGCCACTTTATATCGCTGGGAGCACACCTAAAAAAAGAAAAAAAAGCGCAAATTAGTGAGAAATATTTACTAATTAAACAGCTATCCAAAAATCCAGTGGTCAATGCAACTAAAATAGCCACGATTAAAAGCCAAATTAATTTATTAGAAAGCGAAATTGTGATCAGAAAAATACGATACACAAAAACTTTCTATTTTGAAAAGGCGAACAAGGCAGACAAGGCGCTGGTGTGGATGACAAAAAAAAGGAGACAAAAAGGGACTATACCCTATATCAGAAACAAGCCAGACGCACCCATGCTAAAAGAAAAAGAATTGGAGGACTGCTTTGTTCAATTTTATCAAAAAATATACGAAACAGGTAAACCAGCGCAGGACAACATTACTAATTTCCTGAATGAAGTAAAATTTAAAAAAATAACAAAAGAAGAAACCCAATTCCTGAATAATGAAATTAGTCTTGAGGAAGTACAAAAAACAATAAAAGAATTACCAAATAACAAGGCGGCAGGCCCTGATGGCTATCCTGCAGAATTTTATAAAACGTTTAACAAGCAAATAGCCCCACTCCTAGTAAAAGTATATAACTCCATATTAAAACAAGGGAGAATGCCAGACACATTCTACGATGCAACAATTACGCTATGTCCAAAACCAGGTAAAGATTTAGAACTGTGCAGCGGCTACCGGCCCATATCACTAATAAACACGGACGCAAAACTGTTTACTAAAATACTAGCCAACAGATTAATGATGATTATTCCAAATATAATTAACGCAGACCAAACAGGATTCATTCCAGGAAGATTAGGAATAGACAATATAAGAAAAATCGTGAATATTATAAACCATGTAAAGACCAAGCAGATTCCAGCCGCTATAGTGGCGCTAGACGCGGAGAAAGCCTTTGACATGGTGGAATATAATTACTTATTCGAGACCATGAAACGAATGGGAATCACGGGCACTTTTCTACAGTGGGTAAAAACAATATATAAAGCCCCGAGAGCTAAAATAATGATAGGGGGTAAGCACACAGCAAACATAAACATAACTAGGGGAACAAGACAGGGTTGCCCATTATCCCCTTTACTATTCAATATAGCTATTGAGCCCCTAGCAATGGCAATAAGGGATGATCAGAAAATCAAAGGGATCAAAGTCGCAGATAAAGAATTTAAACTCTCCCTCTATGCAGACGACATGATGGTGAGCCTCTCGGACCTGCCCCGGTCAGTACCAAGACTGATGGAAGTAATAGATAGATTTGGTAAAATCTCAGGATATAAAGTGAACGCAGGCAAGTCTGAGATGCTGTTGTTCAACGAAGAAAAACTTACTAGCAGGGAAAGAGTGGAGTCAACCCCGTTCGCAGTCCAAACGGACAGTATAAAATATTTAGGGGTACAAATTACCAAAAAATGGAGGGACTTATACAAAAAAAAATTTCTCCCCTTGTTAGAAAATATAAAGAGAAAAGAGGAGGATTGGAAAAAATTGCAGGTATCTTGGCTAGGTAGAACAAATCTAATAAAAATGCTGATACTTCCCAGGCTGCTATACACCTCCTTTGCCTTGCCGATCCAACTGCCTAACGATTACTTTATGGCAATTAATAGAACCATATCAAGGATCCTCTGGCAAAGAAAAAAACCCAGAGTAAGGAAAACGATTCTGTACACGAGTAAAGATAATGGAGGCCAGCACTTACCTGACATGAAGTTATACCATTGGGCAGCTGCCCTCAGAGGGGTAAAGATATGGTTCCAGGGAAAGTCAATTCCGGACTGGCTGACACTAGAAAAAGAAGCATGCCAAGTAGATAAATTTGTTAATATACTTACCGATGGACAAAAAGTAAATAAAAAAATTGTTATGATACACCCCTTTGCAGGTATGGCCTTACAAGTCTGGGAGTCAATATGTAATAAGATAGAAATAAACAGAGAAAACTCCCCTTACACCCCGATTTTTGGAGAATGGAGCAAGAGGGCGGGAATAAATCGAAAAGAGGCGGAGAAGTGGGAAAAGAAAGGGCTAAAATGGGCTGCCCAGCTCTTTGTGGGGGAAGCTATAATGAATATAGAAACAATTAAAGAAAAATTAGAAGGGCCCCCCGACTTTTGGGCATATGCCAAAATTGTGAGTAGATTCGGCCACAAAACAACAAAAGCACAAGTGAATAGAAAGGTAACAGACTTTGAGATGGTGATGTACGGGGACCAGGGGCGAAAACATGAAATATCAAAAATATATAGAGTGTTGCAAGTAATCATGCACTTACCAGATGCAGGATATTTCGAGGCGTGGGAAAAGGACCTCCACAAACAAGTAGAAAAAAAAGAAAGGCATGAGGTATGGCACAACATGAGAAAACTATCAAACTCGTTGTCAGTACTGGAACCACAGGTAAAAGTAATCTACAGAATGTACCTCACCCCATACAAATTGAATAAAATGAACAAAGATTACCCTAAAGAGTGCTGGCAGGGGTGCGGAGAGGAAGGGAAATGGCTCCATTGTTGGTGGGAATGCTCATATGTGAAGGAATTCTGGGATAAAGTGTGGTCCCAAATGAACAAAGTGGCGAACTGTGAAATACCAAAGACACCGGACACCGCACTGTTGGGCATCTTTCCCGACTTGCAAATAATTCAGGAAAGGACACAAGCCTGCCAACAGCTTCGATTGGCAGCCATACACACAATAGTGTGCAATTGGAAAGCAAGAAAAAAGCCGTCCTACAAAAAATGGATCCACAGAGTTTGGCATACCATCACCATGGAGCGGGTGCAGGCAGAACTTTGTCAAAACCTCGACAGTTTTTACTCCGTCTGGAATAACATATGGAGCCTCTTGGAACAAGAAATTAACATGAACCAACCTAAAATGTCAATTTGTATAACAAAGATATAGGGAATGTTAATTGTTTAATGATATATGAATATGGAATGTGACAAGACGCACTAAAACAATACTAGGCTGGGACTGATTCCGTAACCAAGGTCCTCAACCAAAAGGAGAAGAAAGTGTGTAAGTTGTTAATAATTGTTACTCGAAAAACAGAATAAAAATATTATACAAAAAAAAAGAAAAAAGAAATATCTTGCCTTCTCAGGCAGCCTAAATCGCATGTCAAATGTAGACATTTATATTTTACAATAATAGGATAAGTTACCAAGCCCCCTCACCCCCCAAAATGAAGAAATAACCACAACTATAAAAGGCCCAGCCTGGAGCCCAGACTCTAGCAACGTGTTACTACTAGCCTTACCTCTCAAGAGAGATTTACATATGTTAGTAGTAGTAGAGATGGGATTGAAGTTCATCCTATCTATGTTGGAAGTTTGTTATGGTTTTAACTGTTGTTGTTATGTGCCATTGAAGCTAACAAAGTCAAAGATATTCCTAGCCACCTGGAATTAAGGGGGAAGTTGGTTGTATACAGGATGATAAACAACAATAGCAGGAACTCCAATGGCTAACCTGACAATTGTAACCTTAAATGTTCACAGGTTTAACAACCCAGTGAAAAGGGAAAAAGAATGGAACTTTATGTATAAGAATAGAGTAGAAATTTTCATGTTACAAGAAACACATTTACGCAGATGTGATCATGGAAGATTTGTGAACCCTAAATATGACCTATTTTACTCTAACACCAAAAAAGAGAGAGCCAGGCGTTCTAATTGGAATAGAAAAAAACTTAAACTTGGAAGTAGAAAAACAAATTCATGATGAAGAGGGACATTTGCTCTTAATGACAGACCAAATAGGGGAGGAAAACGTCACATTGGTCAGTGTGTATGGCCCCAACAAAAATCAAATATATTTTTACAACAAATATATTAACCTAATTTTAACAGTAGCAAATGGTATACCCATAATTGGGGGAAACCTCAACTGTGTTCTCTCCCCACAAGATAAGTCCACAAAGACCCCATTAGACCTTACACACAAGAAAATGAAAAAAAACTGTTAGATAAGGAAAGTTTAGAACGTGTGTGGAGAATAATGCATCCAACAGAAATTTATTACTCCTTTTTCTTATACAGACATCAGTCAAGTTCTTTGATTTATCATTTTATATTCCCTTTAGATATGGTGAAAAAAATGAGGAAGTGCTGGATACAGACTGCAGCTTTTTCAGACCACAATGCGATTTGTTTAAAGTTAGTTTGGGAATTATATAAGGAAAATAAAACCCCTAGTTGGAGGTTGCCTAAAACATGACTTTCCAATAGGCTCATCACTGATAAAATAAGAGAGGATAAGAATTCATAAAAATAAATGACAATGGAGATACCTTGGCACACCTCTTGTGTGGTACCACTAATGTGGTAATGTGAGGACACTTTATTTCACAGATTGCCTACTAGAGGCAATGGCAACAAGCTGAGAAAAACCAATTGTTGTCACAGTTAAAGGCCCTCGATAAAAACAAGGCAGAAGATCGACAAATAGAAACAGAGATAAAGGCTAAAATTGATATTCTAAAACAGAAGAGATGTTGGAAAAAAATGAGATATACCAAACCATTTTTCTTCAATAAAAATAAGAGTCAATAAACTTCTAGCATGGAAGGTCAAACAAAAAAAGCGTAAATCCACAATACCATTTTTTAGGAGAAATAAAGATCAGGTGATGCTGACCAGAAGGGAAATGCTAGAATATTTTTTGGAATATTACAAACATTTTAATGACGCCAATGAACCAGAAGAGGGAGAAATTAAAAAATTTCTGGATTCAATTAAATTGCCCATATTCTCTGTCAAACAAAGAGAGTTCTTAAATGAACCAATTTCAGCAGAAGAAGTAAAAAAAACAATAAACGACTTGCCAGGTAATAAAATATGTGGACCAGATGGTTATGGAGCTGAATTTTACAAAGAGTTTCTGAAAGAAATAGCCCCCGAATTAGTGGATGTCTATAACTCTATTATACAACAAAAATCTTTGCCACCCACAATGTATGATGAAAATATAGTATTACATAACAAACCTGGTAGAAATCCTGAATATTGCGAGTCATATAGACCAATATCCCTATTAAACACTGACTTTAAAATTGGGACCAAATTGCTAGAGACTAGACTATTTGCAATTATTGACAGAATTATAGTACTTGACCAAACGGGCTTCATTCTGGGACATCTTGGTGTACAACATCTGTAAAGTGGTGAATTTTATATATCAAATAAAAACAAAAACAAATACCCACCGCTATTATTTCTCTCAATGCAGAGAAAGCTTTTGATAGACTGGGACATAAGTACCTCTTTGCGGTACTAATTTTTTTTGGAATGTGGGGTTCTTATTTGGACTGGATTAACATAATCTATAAATCGCCCCGGGTCTCCTTACTGATAAATAGGACCAAAACAGAACCATTTAATCTAAAGAGAGGGACCCGGCAAGGGTGCCCCTTATCACCCATTCTTTTTGATATTGCAATGAATCCGCTGGTGAGCTCAATCCGCACAAACCTGAATTTCAGAGGAATTGCTGTTGGGATAGAACGGCATAAAATATCTACCTATGCAGACAATGGGTATTTTCAGACGTTACGAGATCACGCTCTACCACAGTGAATCCCCACATGGTGAACGTGATCCCATAATGTCTGTTGGGGGGAACGGAAGCTCCCCCCCCGATGTTCACCCCCGTGAATCATGGGGGGAATCACATTCAACATGCAAACGGAGGTCCTGGCCGGACCATCGCCGTTTGCGTGTAGAATGTGATTCCCCCTCCCCCCGTGATCAAGGGGACTATAACGTCTGTCCCCCTACCACGGCCCGGAATCAGCGGCGGGATTCCAGGCCGTGGTCAATGCGGGTGGGCACTGCAACTGCATTGGTCACGGTGCCTGTCTGTCTACCAAGAGGGCAGGTGGCCTAGGGGAATGAGGACGTGCGGCCGCACATTGTGCTGCGCTGCCCCGGTCCCTCCCCGATACCATGCTGGGATCAGCCAGCATGTCTGTTGGACATGCTGGTTTGATCCCGGCGTGGGATCAATGGGTGATTCCATGACAGGGCCAGTACAGGCCCCATTACGTCTGAAAATACCCAATAACATTATATTTATTGCAGATATTAAAGAGTCAGCACCAAAATTAATTGACCTCGTGAACAAATTTGGACAAATCTTGGGTTATAAAGTCAACCTAGGAAAATTCCATATTATGGGTAATTTCAGACGTGACTGGCCTTTTGGCCCGCCATGCTGAACCCTGGACCCAGATCCGTCTCGGATCCCCGTCTGTGATCAAACCGGTCATCCTTTAGATGTGCCAGCCTGATCGTGGAGGGGAATTATGGAGGGGGCGGGGCTGTGTGGCGTGATGTGAGACTGCTCAGCCCCACCCCCCATGCTCCACTGGCCAACTGCCCTCGGGGAGACGGGCAGGTACAGTGTCCAAGGTACAGAGGCTGCTGTGCCCGATCCCGTACCATGGTCTGGACCATGGTCAGGACGGGGAAAGGTAACAGACACTACTTTTGCCCCATTCCTGCTCGTGGTTCAGCTAACCATGGTTCTGGAGGTGAGGCCAGCCTCACCTCCAGAACCATGGTTAGCTTTGAACCCCACCAGAAATTCACCATGGTGAACATCTGGTGGGGCTCAAATAGACGTTCATGCAATCACAGCCACCACCCTGAATCCATGGTCATCCAGGGTGGTTGACTGTGATTCCGTAACGTCTGAAATTACCCTATGTTATATAACCAACATACAGTAGCTCAAGAGGATTTGCAACCTTTAAGTGTATTTAAATTGCAAAAATATAGTATCAAATATTTAGGAGTCCAAATTACCAAGAATGTTAACTACCTATATAAAGAAAACATTTGCCTCTGAGTGAAGACTTTAAAACTAAATGTGGTAAACTGCACAATATACAAGCATCCTGGATGGGCAGAATCATCAACCTAATGAAAATGATGATTCTTTCAAAGTTTCTGTATATTTTAACATTGCCACTGAACATACCCAAACAGTTTGGGTATGCACCGTTTTAAGTGGGCCCAGACAAGCCTTGTTGGGCAGATACTTACAGGATTTCTCAGATCCTGTAGGCTTGATGAGGCGGTTCTTGGATGGGGTGGATTCTACACTTATGAGAGCAGTGGCTAGATACTGCCAAATTTTTCTGCGTCTAAGAGCTTATCAGTCCACACAGCAAGTGGACGGGTACTAGTTGACTGGCAACTGGGCTTCTATGTTTATGTTATGGTCAATCTCTGAAGAAGATTTGGGACTTAAGGGGGAAAGGGGGAAGAGCTATGGGAGTTATAGTTGATTGGTATGGTAATGCTCCTTACCAGCAATATTTTGTTGTGGATATATATGAATATGTGGATATATGTGGATACATGTTAACACATGGTGACTGTATGTATTACTTTTGGATTGTTATAACCTTTGGTTAACAATAAATAAAATTTGATTTGATTACACCACTCCAAGCAGCATCTCAAACCCAGAAGGGAAGCAACAATAGAAGAGAGAGAAATATGCTTTAATACAACTGACACATTTGACCTGCACTGACAAGGAAGAAACTATCAATAGTGCAAGTCCGCCCCTTGGACGGCCATGGAATTCTGAGGGCAGTGCATCTGCCCAGTACACATCAAAACCCCTCCAATTACCCTGAAACAGAGGGTCAACCAGCCATGTCTCCTGAAGGAGTGCAATATCACAGGAATTTAAAAAATATAAAACTCCGGGTCCGCCTGGTGTGTCCTCCACCCGGAAATATTCCAGGAAGTAATGGTGAGTGACACATCAAACCAGTCCTCCTGTCATTGTTTAGAAGGAGGTCTAGGGCGGTGTCTCAACACCCTTCTGTCGGTGGGCAGCCGCACCGCCTCAGAAACTGATAATGATTCTGGTGGAGCATGAGGGCACGAGTCAGACTGAGAAATCGGAGAATATAATCCTGGAGAGGATAGGGGCCTGATGGGAGGAGCCTCCGCTTGCACAGTCCCAAGACTAGGACTCAGAAAATGGTTTTGGACTAGTAAGCCCGGAGATATATCTCCTCCCAGTCCCACGTGTGTTACACAAATTGATTCCCCCAATATGCCCCCCGAGGCAGAGGGTAGAATAGTACAATCACTCCTAGGTCGTGCCTCCAACCTTGGGCTGCCATCCCCAGAGGATATCCAACAAATAGAACGGGAGTGCAAGGATGACAATAGGGGAAGGGGAGGGCAGGAGCATGGGACAGCTGGATCCCTAAGTTGGAGCTCGGGGGGGAGTGGCTGCAGTCTGCTCCTTTTTAATTCTCCCAACTGGGTATACAACAACTCAAGCTGTTCTAAAAAAACAGCCTGCAAGACAACTGAGGGGGAAGGTGGCGTCCCATTATCGGGGGGAGGAGACACCAGGACTGAGACAGGAGGAGGGGGAACCCCCTATCCCCATCACCCATCCTGGGCACCATATGAATAAATGTGTCTTCTCCCTAGAGGTTAGGGAGATACAGGTAAAATTAACTACCCAATTTTATCTAACACCAGAGAGAATGAAATTTGCGGATCCAGGTGGGGGAGGAGTATGCTGGAGGGGAAGTGGGGAGACGGGAACCTATATACACTGCTGGTGGTTTTGTGGGAAGGTGCGGCTCTTCTGGAGCAAGGTTTGGAGAATAGTCAACAAAGTTGCGGGGATGGTGGTGCCGGTCAGGCCAGAAATTGCCCTGTTGGGCTTATATCCCAGTACGAGCTGCATGAAGATGTGCCAGGACTCGTGTAAAATCATCTTTTTAGCAGCTATAAACATTATAACGAGGCACTGGCACTCGGTGGAAGACTTTGCTATGGATGAGCTGTTCCAAAGAATCCGGTATATGCACACCATGGAGGAGTTACATGCGGATATCCACAATAAGAAGCTAGGTTTCGAGACCATCTGGGCCCCAATCATTAAAGCCTTGGACAAGTAGACTGGGTCAAAAACAAAACGCTCCAAGTATTGCTGGCTGCAATTTCTAGGTTTGGAATCTGTTTGTATTTCTTGTTTGATAATACACTTTTTAAACTCAGGGAGGGAACCTGTACTTTCTGTAAAATGTTCTCTGTATAAAGCATAGTATTTAAATTGTTGGAACGGATATATTTCAGATGACCACTGTAAATTTACAGTTTTCAAATGTATGATGAACATTGTACATGGTCGGTTTTGTTGTATTTCGATATTACAAATAAAAGTCACATAAAAGTAAAAAAAAAAAAATGAAGAAAAAAAAAGAAAGTTTGAGAAATGCAAACTGCAGTGTCTCCACGGTAAGCATAACATGCTCTGTCAAGAAGACTGCCAGTCTTTCATTTGGCAACATGCCTTCTGGTCCAGAATTGGATAACTGGGGTGTGTCTGTGGCCGGGAGGGTCGTTCCAGAAAACACCTCTGGTACATCGACCTTCTGCCTGGTATCATCTGGTTTTCCCAAATCCGCGAGGGGTTGGAAGTGGTTGTTTAAAAGTATGGAGGAGATACAATGGCACTGGCAGAGCCACCCTCCTCACCGTAGATATTTATTTATTTATTTATTTATTTGGTAGATTTTTATACCGCCCCATCCTGCACAGCAGCTCGGGGCGGTTACAGCAGCTCGGGGCGGTTCGATCTTTCCTAGATCGAGGAAAAAAGTTCTCTAGCCGCTTTTGCCTGGATGCCTTATCGGTTAGTCCTGGAATAATAGGGGAGGACATTTCCTTCACCCCCTCGGTCCCAGAATGAAACAGGGCGGAGGTTGATGAGAGCAGTCTGGCACACCTGGCAGCTCGCTTAAGAGCATGCTGCCCTTGTGCGTGCAGCCCTGGCGCGCAGCTGCGCTGCCGCCACAGGCTCTCTCCCAGCTTTTGTTCTTCCCGCATGTCCGGCTCCGCCCCCAGCATAGCTGACAGCAGGTAGGTAATGTGGCTCTCAAACTCCTCTCGCAATTCAGTCTCGCCGCAGGCTCTCACTCACCTTTTGTTCTTCCCACAGGTCCGGCTCCACCCCCGGAACAGCTGACAACAGGTAGGTAACGCGGCTCTCAAACTCGCCTCGCAACTCAGTCTCGCCGCAGGTTCTCACTCAGCTTTTGTTCTTCCCGCAGGTCTGGCCCCGCCCCCGGCACAGCTGACAGCAGGTAGGTAACGTGGCTATCAAACTCCCCTCACAACTCAGTCCTTCACATATATATAACTCCCTTACGCATCCATCAAACGTGTCATACTTATCCAAATTTATGTTGGCGGGGATGTGGGATGGTTGGACCATATATACATGTATGGTGGAAATGCCCTAGAATACAAACCTTTTGGTTACAGATATGGCCCCACACGAATAGTATTGTAGGAGTGGACATTCCCTTCACAGCAGACTGGACTTTACTCGGTCTATTTCCAGATAAAGGAGCACTGAAATATCGACAATTAGCATGCCAACAGCTCCATTTAGCTACTATCCACACAATAGTCTCCTCCTGGAAATCAGCGAGGGACCTACAACTAAGTTTATGAAGAAATAGATTGTGGTTAATGCTTACGATAGAACAGATAGCGGTGGATTTATCAGACAAGCTCCAAGACTTCTATTTGATATGGACTCACTGATGGGGTTCAGGAACTACTTTCTACAAACTACAAATCTAATACCCAGTGCCCTCTGCTATGTCTGCAAGATATATAAGAACTTTGACACTTTGGGTGATTTCAGACATTACGAGATCACAGTGAACCACGGTGAATACCCACCTGTGTTCACTGTGCCTCGAACGTCTGTTTGGCGGCCGCCAGATGTTCGCCACGGTCAATCTGCACGTGGGGTCAATTTCAACCACGCTTCCCGGGCTCACCGGGGGACTTTCCTGGGAAGCGTGGTGAAAGTGATCCCCGACGGGGACCAAAAAAAAATCACGTCTGGTCGGGCACCACGGCCCGGGATCACCAGAGGGATTCTGGGCTGTGGTGAATCTGACCAGACGCGGTGGCCTCATTGGCCCCGCCGCCCGCCTGTCTCCCCAGAGGGCGGGTGGCAGGGCGCATGGAGGGGGCGAGGCTGTGCGGCCGCACATTGCGCCGCGTGGCCCCACCCCCTCCCAGATCCCCCGCCGGGATCCCCCCGGCACGTCTGTTACAGCATGACGGGGTCATCCCGGTGGGGGATGGATAGGGTGTTTTCAGTACGGGGCCAACTGGCCCCGTAACGTCTGAAAACACCCTTTGATAAAGGAAGAACTACGTCCATCAAACAATCCCTAACTGCTATGGATTGGATTGCTAGAAAAACTAGAATCCTAAATTATCTTCATCAGACTGGCTTTGTTTGTATTATTGTTATTTTTTTATATTTTTGTTTTTTAAATTGTATGTGTCCATCACTCTTTCAGACAGGACAGACACAACTTACCAATGTGGGAACATACACAGTATGAATGTGTTCTGTTCATTAGATATGAATGAACAATAAAAGCCTATTAACCCCCCTCCCCTCAAAAATAAATAGAATGAGTGCAGAAACTGTTGCTAGAGTGTTGTACAGTATCGGGTACAACAGATAGTGGATGTTTTAAATGATATAGGCGATGAAGGGCGGGGGTGTCCCTGGCCACTCTTTTCCTAGTCCCACAATAGTTTATTATGCTGAAATCAGATTGTATTCCTAGGAAGTGATTATTGTGAGAACTGTCTTACTCTGTGCCTTACGTAAAGGGAACTAGAGAAGCAGACGGTATGGGTAGAGCAAACTTGTTACAGTCTTATTTTCAGAGTGAAGCTGCTTATTGCTTTCTAAAAATCTGACATTTAAGGTGTTTCAAGACAGCCCTCGGAAAGCTGAAAGATCCAGCCCCTGAAAACATTCATGTACACAAGTCTATCTATCTAAGGAAAAAGCTACATCATTGTGGAAATAAAATCCTAAAATAAGACAAAAATTACCACGACATCTCACCACGTTCCTTCCTCCTTCACATTGTATATGATACCAAAATCTTTATTTTCAGATTAATGAAACTGAAAAGCCTTGGGCACTGGAATTCCTCTTTTACATAAAACTGAAGACTATTTTAACCAGCAAGATCCTTGTGGAGAAAGAAACTGATGATACTGACCCATCTATATGATAAGCTAACATTTAATAAATGATCTTTATGTCAGTAAAACAACTCAGCCACAGAATATTTATTCCACCTACTCCAATTTAGGTTAGGAGATAAATAATCCTGTTGAAATAAGATCATAATAACCTTTGTTCCACTAAAGTCCTAAATTGCTGCTTAAGAAATTCAGCTTGGATTTCTTACGGACAAAAGAGTTTGAATCATTTCCAGTCTTTTGCTCTCATTTTAAATTACTCCATAGTTTAAGCCTACATTCTAATTCTTTGGTTCTTTAAAGTACATAAGGACTGGCCAGATGAATGATCCATCTAGCCCTGTATTCTGTCATGCACAATGGCCAGTACTAGATGCTTCAGAAAGCCACAGAGCAATTAAGGACTCAGGCACCCTCTTGTTTATTTCTACCTTCCAATCCAACTAATATGAGGTTTAGGCTGAGGCTACATCCCCTTACCATCTTGGCTAATAAGCATTGATAAGCCTATCTTCCAGGAAATCTCCTCTTCAATAAACTAAAGTTCTTATAAGTTCCCCTCAACTCTTCCCCCCATATTTAGCCACTTCATATTTATTATTTAATGGAACTGTTTCACCACTTGCTCAATTCAGCCTTGCTTTTAATGGAGACAGAGTCATTCAGTTGATATCTTTCACTGGACCAACTTCTACCCTGTTTTCGCCTCCTCCTCCCCTGACTCTGCCGTCTCTGCTCTCAACGCTTCTCTCTCCTCGACCCTTGACTCTCTTGCCCCCCCTCTTCTCGCCCCGTCCGCCCCCTCAACCCCCGCTCCTGGCTTACCCCTACCATCCGCTACCTCCGCTCCTGCACCCGGGCTGCCGAACGCCTCTGGCGCAAATCCCGCTCCCTCCCTGACTTCCTCCATTACAAATTCTCCCTCTCCTCCCTCTCCTCGGCTATCTCCCTAGCTAGGCATCGCTATTATGCCTCTAGGATCGAATCTTTCTCCCGCGACCCTCGCCGCCTTTTCTCTACTTTCGACTCCCTTCTCAAACCCCCCTGCCCTCCCCCGCCCTCTTCCCTTGCTGCTCGGGATCTTGCGTCGTTCTTCACCTCCAAGATTGACAAGATCCGTCGGGATATTGCCTCCCGCCCCCCTCCGCCCCCCGCTCCCCTCCCGCCCCCTCCCCCGCCCCCCTCCCTCCTCGCATCCTTCCCTCCTGCCTCTCTCCAGGAAATCTCTGCTCTTCTCTCTTCATCCAACCCCTCCACCTGCCCCCTTGACCCGATCCCCTCCCGCCTCCTGACCTCTATTGCTCCCACTGTCGCTCCCCCCCTTCTGCATGTTGTCAATCTCTCCCTTTCCACAGGCTCCTTCCCCTCTGCCTTCAAACATGCCACTGTCTCCCCCATCCTCAAAAAGCCTACCCTGGACCCTTTCGATCCCTCTAGTTACCGGCCGGTCTCCCTCCTTCCCTTTGCTTCGAAGCTCCTGGAACGTGTCGTCTACTCCCGCTGCCTGAACCTCCTCTCTGCCAACTCCTCCCTCGACCCTCTCCAGTCCGGCTTCCGCCCCCTCCACTCTACTGAAACTGCCCTGGCCAAGATCACCAATGATCTACTTGTCGCTAAATCGAAGCGCCACTACTCCGTTCTTGTCCTCCTTGACCTCTCTGCTGCCTTTGACACTGTCGACCACTCGCTCCTCTTGGACTCGCTTTACTCTTTGGGCTTCCGTGGCTCTGTCTTTGACTGGTTCTCCTCCTACCTCTCTGACCGCTCCTTTAATGTCTCCCTCCCCGAGTCGACCTCCCCCTCCCTTCCCCTCTCGGTTGGGGTTCCCCAAGGTTCTGTCCTTGGCCCTCTCCTCTTCTCTATCTACACCCGGTCCCTTGGTGAAATTATTGCCTCCCACGGGTTCCAATACCATCTCTATGCTGATGACACCCAACTCTATCTCTCTACCCCCTCTCTCTCCTCCTCTGTCCGCTCACGCCTCGTCGACTGCCTCTCTGATATCTCCGCCTGGATGTCCCGACGCCAACTCAAACTGAACATGGCCAAGACTGAACTCCTCATTTTTCCTCCATCCCCCTCCTCTCCCTCTGACCTGACCATCTGCATTGATGGGGTCACCATCCGTCCTGTTCTCCGTGCCCGCAGCTTGGGCTTCATTTTTGACACGCACCTCTCCTTTAAACCTTACATTGACTCTGTGGCCAAATCCTGCCGATTCGCTCTCCTCAACATTGCCCGCATACGCCCCTTTCTATCTGTCTCCTCGGCCAAAATCCTTGTTCATGCCATGGTTATCTCTCGCCTCGACTACTGCAACCTCCTCCTTGCTGGCCTCCCTCGCTCCCACCTGTCCCCCCTTGTGGCGATCCAAAACTCTGCCGCCAAGGTCATTCACTCTGCCCGTCGCTTCGACCATGTGACGCCTCTCCTCCTCTCCCTTCACTGGCTCCCCCTTCCTGAACGTATCCTGTTCAAACTCCTGGTTTTCACGTTCAAATCGCTCCATGACCAAGCTCCCCCTTACCTCTCGGACCTAATCGCCCTACGCGCTCCTGCGCGCGCTCTCCGCTCTTCCGCTGTCCCCTCCCTCGCTCTCCCTCGCTTCTCCTGCTCGCCCAACCGCCTTCGTCCCTTCTCCCTCGCTGCCCCGCATGCCTGGAACTCCCTCCCTGCCGACGTCCGCCTCGCCTCCTCCCTCCGCTCCTTCAAATCCCTCCTCAAGACCCACCTTTTCCATGCTGCCTTTCCCAATGCCCTCTAGTCTTTCCCCTTGCTCTTACTGTCAGCCCTCCTCTGCTGACTGCTGCTACCGACCACCTTGTAACCAAGCCAAGTACACGCACCTGAGACTTCGCATCCGCCTGAATGTTTGTTTGTCTTCTCCCATGTCTCTCCCGCTGTCCCCTCTCCTTGTCTCCCCCTCCTTGTCTTTTAGATTGTAAGCCACAGGCAGGGACCGCATCTGATTGTATGTTCTGTACAGCGCCAGGTTGCAACTGGCGCTTTATAAATGTTTAATAATAATAATAATAATTATTATTATAATACCAGTCTACAAGCCTTCAGGCCACACAGTTCTTGCAGACTCTCACTAACAGAGAATAATCCAAAATTTGTCTCCATTGCTTACATTTGTGACCAACATGGCAACCACATACTCCCTCTAGATTACAATGGTTTGCCCAGCACCCCCTGAAGGAAGACACACATACAATTAGTTGGTTTTTAAAGGCCACACTTTTTATTAAATGAATTGGAAAGGAGGAGGAGGAAGGCTAATTGCCTCAGGGTCCATAATTATCTATTATAACCTGAACTTGTGCAGGAGGACTGATGTTTCCTCAGTGCCGCCTCCTTACGTGCTACAGTTAACTATCCTAGGCCACTCTCCCCCCAGCCGTGCGGCTGGTTGCAAAGGCATCATAGTCTCGTAGTGACCTGGAGCAGGAGAGAAGGCAACGGCCCTCTCGGGACCCCCTTGTCCTCGAGCGTATGACTCATTCCTTTCCCCTGGACCTTGGAAGGAACCTGGCCGCACCTGAACTTGCTTCCTTCAGCAGCCTCATCTCTTTTAAGAGATGTCTCCCTTTTAATTTCTGGGGGCAAGCTTGGGTTTGCCCCTTCCTGCCCGGTGACATCCCTTGCCGCTCTAGCAGAGCTGGCCTCGGAGGTGGCGCTGAGCTCCCCCAGGACTTTGGTCCTGGGGGACTTCACTGCCCATGCTGACATCGGCCTTGTAGGAGTGGAGCATGAGCTCATGGCCGCCATGGCAACCATGGACTTGTCCCAGGTGGTCAACTGCTCGACCCATGTGGGGGGGCATACCCTCGACCTGGTCTTCTCATCTGGCCTTGAGGCGGGTGATCCATTAGTGGGGGATGTGAGGGTCACGCCTTTGTCATGGATGAAGCATTATCTCCTACAGGCTAGCCTGTCAGCGCACCCCCTCCAGAAGGGGAATGGACCAGTTAGGATGGTCCACCTTGGAGGCTTATGGAACCGCAGCGGTTCTAGGAGGCTCTGAGGGAGATAACCCTGGTCCCCGACGGTCACTCGTTGAGATGGTACAGCATTGGAACATCTTGCTGGGGGAAGCCATTGACAGGATGTCTCCAAGATGTCTACTGCCTCCGTCTCATCACCGCAGAGTTCCTTGGTTTACTGAGGGGCTGCGGTGTATGAAACAGTTAGGTAGGAGACTAGAGCGATGCTGGTGTCGGACTCACTCTGAATCTGATCGACTTCTCTATAGGACCCACTTGCAGTCCTATGTTGAGGCTGTGAGGATGGCAAATCAGGAGTTCTTTGCTGCCCTCATAGCATCTTCGAAGTCGCGTCTAATGGAGCTGTTCTGGGTGGTGTAGGGGCTGGTCAGTCCGGCCTCCCTCCGCCTGAATGGGGACTTGTCCCAGGCCTGCTGTGAGGAGTTTGTCACCTACTTTGCAGACAAGATTGCTCAGATCCAGAGTAACTTTTACACTGGATTGGAAGCAGTAAGCGAGGGGCACGAGGTTATGGAGGCCCTGTCTGGTCAATCTTTCTGGGATGAGCTTCAGGAAGTGACGCTGGCCGATGCAGTGAATGTTCTGGAGTCTGTTAGAGCCACAAGTTGTGAATTAGATCCGTGCCTGTCCTGGTTGGTGAAAGCCTCCAGGGAGACTTTGGGGACGGTGCTGATGAGGGTAGTGAATGCGTCCCTTCAGCAGGGGAGGTTGTTGCCCAGTCTCAAGGAGGCTGGAAAAAACTGAAAAAGCCATCTTTGGATGTGGATGCACTCTCCAGCTACTGCCCCTTCTCTAAGCTTCCCTTTTTAGGGAAGGTTACTGAACGGGCAGTGGCACTGCAGCTCCAGGCACATTTGTACAGCATCAGTTTCCTTGACCCTTTTCAATATGGGTTCTGTCCCAGCTATGGTACTGAGATGGCATTGGTGGCCTTGGTGGATGATCTCCACCGGGAGATGGATGCAGGATGTTGAATCTTTTTGATTGTACTAGATCTCTCAACCGCTTTTGATACCGTGAACCATGGACTGCTGTTGAGACAGCTGCGAGACTTGGATGGTTCTGCTCATTCCTCTCGGGTAGAAGCCAGCGGGTGATGCTGAGGGCTGAAACATCTAGCCCCTGGGCCTTGACCTGTGGCATTCCTCAGGGTTCCATTCTGTCTCCACTGTTGTTTAATGTGTTTATACAGCCTCTGGGGGAGATCGTGAGAAGGTTCGGGGTGCGATGTCACCAATATGCTGATGATACTCAGCTGTACCTCTTGTTTTCAACTGACCCAGGTCCTACTTTCTCATTACTTTCCCAATGTTTGGAGGCCGTGGTGGATTGGATGTGGCAGAGCAGACTGAAGCTCAATCCCGATAAGACGGAGGTGATGGTGGTGGGAAGGGCAGGGGAGGTGTTGGCCCCCCTGATAGGGCGAGTTCCCCAACCTGTTGCTCTTGAGGTTCGAAGTCTGGGGGTGGTTTTGGATTCAGGCCTCCATCTGGATTGGCAGCTGGAGGCTGTGGCTAAGGCTGCCTTTCACCAGCTATATCAGGTACGGAGGCTTCGATCTTACCTCTCCAGGCCCGATCTGGCTACTCTCATCCATGCCTTCATCAAGGCTAGACTACTGCAACGCGCTCTACATGGGACTTCCCTTGTTTCTGGTTCAGAGGCTGCAGTTAGTGCAGAATGTGGCGGCCCGTCTCCTAACGGGGACGGGGCGGTTTGAGCACATAACACTGGTGCTCTGCGCTCTGCACTGGCTGCCTATAGCATACCAAACCAGATTCAAGGTGTTAGTATTGATTTACAAAGCCCTGCATGGTCTGGGCCCCTCATATCTCGGGGACCGCCTTGCCCTCCGCGCCTCAGGGCGCCCACTGGGGGCACCTTTCTGGAGGTCCCCCATGTAAGACGGGGGGCCACAATGGAAAGGGCGTTCTCGGTGGCCGGGCCACAGTTATGGAATTTACTCCCGGAGGAGTCTTGCCTGGCCCCGGACCTGTTGGCCTTTTGACATGTGTGTAAGACTTGGCTGTTCGCCCAGGCCTCCGGAGGGGAGGGTGGGTGGTGGGGTAGTTGGGGGGTGGGGGTTGTTTTTTAGTTATGTTTTTTAATTTCTTGGGGGTTGCTTTATTATTGTTTTTTATTGTTATATTGGGTTTAATAATATTGTACGCCACCCTGAGATGCCATAGGCATGAGGGGGCGGCTAACAAACAGAATGAAATTAAATAAATAAATAAATAATCAATCAATCAATCAATTAACTAATTAATTCATTAATTAACTAATGTATTAATTAATGAATTAATTAATTAACTATCCTACCCTTAACTGGACCCCTGCTAAGGAGAGCGACAAACATAACAATTAACTCTGGCAGCAATCACAATGCTGCTACAACCAAATGCACTGTGGGGAAGACAAAAAAACAACCAAATCTGTGGCCAATCTGATTTGATCGCAAAAAATTCCTTCTCGACCCTCAAACAAGCAACCAGCTAGCGCTCACATTGACACTCTTCTGGGCGGGTGGGTACTCCGCTTCTCTCTGCCGCCTGAGCCACCTGAGGCTTGGGCGGCGAGCGTCAAATGGTGCCAGGCAGGTCTCACGATGCGAGACTGCTGGCCCGCAACTACCTAATGCGATTGCTGCTGCTAGAGCTCCGCAGCAGTGGTGAAGCCACCACAGTGTGCATCCCCCTTTTCCCACTGGGGGGAGGCACAAAGCCCCCACACCCCTGAGGGGTCTGCCCGATTTGACAGACTGACAGGCAAGGGGAATTTGGCACCTAGTAGCATTATAAATCTAGCTCTAAATGCAGGAATGGAAAATAGAATCTCCACAAGTCCCCTGACCTTACTATGTAAACAAACAAACGAAAAAATCCAAGACAGATCTTTTTTTCCCCTTTTCTGTCTATGCTCAAATAGAACCAAATGGAGAACCAGCATTCTGCAGCTGCTAGATCATAATCCAGTCCTTAAAAAAGCAGAGAATAAGGCGGCACATTTTCCTTCTTCAAGCAAACACATCAAGAAACAAGCAGAAAAATAAACAGAAGCTGAGTGAAAAATCAGCCAGCAAAATGATTATCGAAGAGTTCAGGGCTTTGCTACTGTATGCTATATACAGTATGCACAGCTATGCATCAGAAGAACAAGAATAAGGGTGGGTTGAGTTACAGTCAAATAAGGAGAGTTTGCTCTGCATATATCATGAAAACCACACTGTAAACTAGGTTACTGTGACCCTTGAAGAAATGTTGTCTAGTCTGCAATTTTCATACATTATATTCTACAAATCTGAGAGCAATATAAAATACACCTTGATAATTTCTCAATTCTTATACTCCAGACACAGCAAGGGAAGATTTTGTTCCCTCTTGCAAACCTGCATGTTCAACTGCTCATCTCTCAAAGCACAATACAGTAAACAGCAGGAAAAACATAGGTAATATTTCAATTTGCAGTGGTGGAAAAAACACTTTCCCAGCCTAATCACAAAGTCTTTTGTCAGACTTATTAAAACTTCAGCATCCCAGCACAACAGATATTTTACTCCATGTCTAAAATGTTCTCTTTACTATCAATTATCATGCAAATAGAGCTGCTTAGTGCTCGCATTTCCACGGTGAGGCCTGGTTTAAGAATTATCTGTATGGGAAAAGGATAGAAAGCATTTTGTAAGAAATATTTGTCCATATAGATCATTCCTAACCAGGGGATCATCTTGAAAGGATTATTTATAATTTTACTTTCAGTGTCTGTTTAATCTCATTGTCTGTTTGAGTTCCATTTGCAGTCCACACACTAACATTGTAATCCCTCCCTCTCTCCCGTAAATTTACTGGAAAGTGCATCAGCACTAACAATTGGAGAGAAGATTTGAAAGAATACATGTACCTGAATGAAGTGTCCCAGCACCCAGCAGATCTAAAGATCAATGACAATTCTCAAACTTCTCAGTGCTCAAAATGGGAGCTCTGCAGTGTTGAAAATCTGGCTGTTCCTACGTTAAACAGTACACATGGTTTCTCAGGGCCAGCCTTAGCGTAAGTGGGGCTCAGGGTGGGGAACAAATACAGGGCCCCTATCTCCCCGACTTAAGGGGTGCTCTCCGGCCCGTGGGCAGCGCGCTACCCAGGCCTGGCCTCGGGGATGGGTGGAGGGGCACTCCCCTTCGCCCACCCCCAAGCATGAGCAGCCATTTGGATCAATTACCTGATCCGCTGTCGCCGCTGCCTCCACCTCTGACGTGGGCCCTGTGCCAGGCTCGGAGCTTCAAGTGGAGTGGGCATCATGGCATCAGATTAAATCTGCCGCCGCGCTGCCTGCCACCACCAGAGGTTCTGCTGTCCCCCCCCCGCTGCCTGTCACAGTCTCAGCCAGGGGAAATGAGGGAGAGAGAGAGGCAGAGACCCCGCCTCTTCCTCATTTCCCCATGCCAAAACAGCCAGACAACAGAGGGGGCCAGCAGCATGAGGCAGAGGTGGGGCCTCTGCCTGCTTCTCCCTCACTTCTGGTGAAGTGAGGAAGAAGCAGGCAGAGGACCTGCCACTTCTGGTGAAGTGAGGAAGAAGCAGGCAGAGGCCCTGACTCTCCTTCACTCTGTGGGTGCCCCAGGGGCTGGTCAGTCTCTTGGCATGGGGAAATGAAGGAGAGGCATGGCCTCTGCCTCTCTCTCCCTCATTTCCCCTCACCGAGACTGTGACAGGCAGCCGGGGGGGGCACTGAGTGTGGGAGAGGCGGGGCTTCTGCATCTCCCTCACTCCTGCTGTCCCCCTCCGCTGCCTGTCAGTCAGTGTCGGCTGGGGACCCCGAGTGTGGTGCCCCACCCAGGAGCGGGGCCCGGGGCAGCTGCCCCGAGCCACCCTGCGGTAGGGCTGGCCCTGTGGTTTCTACAAATCAATCATGTTTTGTACTGAAATATCCTCTCTTGATATTCTGCAGTGGTTCCCAAACTTTTTTCTCAAACAGCTCTCAAAATTTCTGCAGACCACCATACACCTGATGGAGGTCAAACAGCTCAACACATATGTCACATCGTCATACTCAGGCCCCTCGGAGATGACTGTGGTGCCAACAACAGAGGAAATCAAGAGCTATGTTAGTGTACCTATGGCTGGTTTCACATATCACTTTACCTTGGCTTTGTGAATGACCAGGAATCCACAGACCACAACTTGGGAGCCACTTGTTTTCTGAGTCATATTTGAATAATGTGTATGGATATATGCTTCTGTAATCCATAATAGTACAGGCCCACCTGCAGTTGTTTGCAGAGAGTGAGGCAAAACCTTTCTTTTCTCCCCTCCTCTAAATGGCTGCCTTTGAACATGCTTAGTGTATTGTTCCTAGAGTGGGGCTGACTGCCCCCTAGAACATTCTAGTCAGTTCAGTCTGACTCAGGAGGAGAGCAGAAGCTGCACCAGAGGGTTGGTGAAGGCTTAGACAGAGACTGCTATTTACAGACCACTGTTGACTGCTTACAGGATTCGGAGTGTTTCAGGAAGGAAGAATTTACCTCCTACAGTGGACAGCCTGAATATCTGCAATTCTGAAGGAACTGTGAGCCTTTGGTTGTCCAACTGGGAGTTATGCTGTATTATTAGCGATCTACATTTTAGCTATTTGTTTTCTTCAATATCCTGTGCACCTTTATGGGTGCTGAAGAGAGTTGTAAATTTTTTTGTTGTTACTAAAAAAACTATTGCTATAAGGAAATAGCAATAAGACTATTATCAGAATTTCTGAGAGTCAATCGTATTATCTCTAGGGATGGGTGAACAGAATCGAGTTCAGAAATTCGGTTCGGTACAAAAATCGAATTCGGTTCGGAAGTTCGGTTCAGTCGACTGAACTATTCAAGTTCGGTCCGAACTCCGAACTTCCAAACAGAGTTCGGAAATTCAAACCCCATTGAACTAAATGGAATATTGTCTTATAGAGATAGGCGAACAGAACCGAGTTCAGAAATTCGGTTCGGTTTGAAAATCGAGTTCAGTTTGGAAGTTTGGTTCAGTTGACCGAACTGGTCAAGTTTGGTCTGAACTCTGAACTTCCGAGCCACATTCACCCACCCCTAATTATCTCTATGCTTTTATTATAATCAAAAATATTTTATTTTAGTGTAATACTTCAACTAGATTTGTTGTTCTTTCATTTTCTTATTGGTGCAACTCTGGGTGAGGTTAGCCAGACGTTGTAAAAGCCTACATAGTCAAATTCCTCTTATCTTTCTTGAACCATGGGTGGCAGTTCCGCTGTCAACCCAGACTGAACCTGCCCACAGGTTTTGGAACCACAGTGGGTTACATTTCCACCAGCATAAGGATGAGCAAATGAGTTTTGAACTCAATAACATACAACCTTTGAAGTTACTTTAAATTTTATGAGATGGAGACAAAGTTGTTGAGATAGTATCTTCTATTGGACCATGGCAAATGTTCTCTCTAGATTAAATTCTATTAAATGTGATTTTAAAAGAAAAAATAATAGTTTTGAGACAGAGATTTTCAGTTGTGTTGAGTGCTGGTCTGACTCTGCTTACACTGAAGACAATAACAATGGGTGTTTTTACATACACATTTCTTCTGCATGTTTGCTGTTACATTCTGATTTTTCTGTGTGTCTAAATCACTCATCCAGATCTTAAACATCTGGCTCTTTGAACTTCTGCATAGAACATCTCCCAGAACCTTTGTGTGTAAAAGGTTCTCCTGATAAACTGCTTTGCTCCAGGCAGCTGTGGTCACTTGGTTCCATGGTAGTCCCTCAAGTCCACAGCTGCGGCTACTTTAGGCTGCCTCAGGGCAGTGCTTGTGTGAAGAATGCATCCAGGAACTGTGTGTTACTGAAGAATGTATCCGGAACTTATTTGTGGACTTGTAAACTCAGAAGATTGAAAGATTGAAAGACTAGCAGGTTAAGGTGTGTGTTTAAATGCCCAGTGTTGTGACTGATGTAAACAGAGAAAAGGTTAGTCCAGCACCAAGCACTTCTGAAGCTTTCACCATTGTTTATTCTGGAATCCTTAATTTATATTTTTCTACACTATTCACTAATGTGATTGAGTGGATAATCGATGGAATTTTTATTTATTTATTTATTTATTTATTTATTTAATTCACAGATTTTTAACCCACCCCCCCATCCTGCCAGAGCAGCTCTGGCCAGGACACAACATCAGATATTAAAAGCATTAAACAACTTTAAAATAAACAACAAAGGGAGGAATAAAAATCCCTAATCACTCACCACCCTAACCCATTTCTCCCACCGTATGCATCATCCCCCCCAAAAACCAGACGAAACAGCCATGTCTTACAACAGCGTCGAAACAAAGGGAGATCTGAGGCCAACCAGGCCTCCACCGGCAGGGAGTTCCACAGCCATGGGACAGCCACTGAGAAGGCCCTCTCCATCGTGGCCCCCTGGAAAACTCGGAGGATCTCCCAGAGAGCACCCACCAATGACTTCAGGGGCCGATCCAGAACCCAGGTGGTGAGGCGGTCCTGCAAATAGGTTGGGTCAAAGCCATTTAGGGCTTTATAGATAAGCACCAACACCTTGAATCGGGCCTGGAAGACTACAGGCAGCCGGTGCAGAAACCGAAGAACCAGTGTAATATGTTTCCAGCGGCCCAATCCCACCAGGAGACAGGCCGCCACGTTCTGCACCAGCTGCAATCTCCCTACCGTCACCAAAGGTAGCCCCATCTAGCCTAGAGGTAATGAAGGTGTGGATGGCAGTGGCCAGGTCAGAGTCCGAAACATATGGTCGAAGCCAACACACCAGATATAATTGGTGGAAGGCACTCATTACCACAGCCTCCACCTGAGCATCCAAGTGGAGTTGCGAGTCAATGAGCACCCCCAGACTCCATACCTGGGGATCCAGCGGAGGGCAGACCCCATCAATGATGGGGTTGTTACCCCTGCTGCCTTACCCACCAGCATCACCTCCATCTTGTCAGGATTCAGCTTCAGTCAGTTGCCCTCATCCAATCCCCCACAGCTTCAAGGCACCCGTTAAGCACCGAGACTGCCAGGCCTGGGTCTGATGAAAAAGAGAGGTAGAGCTGGGTGTCATCAGCATATTGATGACACCGCATGCCAAACCTCCTGACCACCTCACCAAGTGGCTGCATATACACGTTGAACAGGAGAAGGGACAAAACAGAACCCTGTGGAAGAGGTCTCGGTGTGATGAAAAATAATCACCGAGTACCACTCGCTGAGTGCTTCCGGCCAGGAAGGAGCGGAACCAGTCAAGAACCTTACCGCCCACTGCTGCACGGTCCTGCAGGCACGTCACCAACATCTCATGATCAATGGTATCAAATGCCACTGACAGATCTAATAGAATCCACAGGACCGAACGGCCCTGGTCTAATTCTCGGCGAAGATCGTCAACCAACGCTCATTTTGAGACATGAACAGTGACGGCCTGATTCAGTTTCCAAAGCTAGTCTCACTCTCAAGTTCAAAGAACGAAGTGCTGGACAAATACACACTGCTCTACCCAATAAGGGTGAAACCCTGACTCTGCTAGCTCAAGCTCTCATTTGTCAGTCTACAATGGAGCCAGCATTCCACCTTACAAAGGAAAAGGCTCATTTTCTATATGATAATCAACCTGCATTTCTCCTAAGAATTCTGTTTTGCTTTTTGGATATGGGAAAACAATAGACAATGACATTATAATTTAGTCCACACTAAGTGGTTTGAGGATTGCAACCATAGTAAATTAAATTCATTCTAAATACTTACATGATGAATCAATCTTTCCTGTTTTGAACAGAGAAATCTTCCAGCTCATAGTGCTCACAGACCTACAAGAAAACCAGCAGCATTATTTTAAAAAAATACTTCACAGACTGACAACTGGACCCAAATTTATTCTATGGTAGACAGATATCATAGTGGCTGATATAGAAGTATTTATTCACCTGATCCCTGATCCAACTCAAGTTGAAATCAAAGAAAAATACATCTTATTAAATTCCATTGGAAAGAGATCAGGATTGAGATGTTGTCAAATATATGAAGAGGCTGCCATCTTGTGGTTGCTAAATTGATTGTTATATTATATGTTATAGGTAGGGTTTATTTAGTATGATCAGTCCAGAACACGTATGCAAATATTACTTAAGTGCTGCAAGAGTATCTTAGTTTTCAGATAGAAAGCCATTATTCGTGGACATATATATAAAAAAAGGCCATTTGGATCACTGAGGCTCATCTCCATTTAGTTGTTCATTTCTTTTAACATGGTCATTAGCTGTACCCTGAATGATCCTAACGTATTTGCCTAAAAACCTAGTCTTGCAAAAAACGGCAACAAAACAAACAAACAAAACCTTGTTATTTACCGTGTTAAAATATATCCCTGATACATTTTATAATCTTGTTTAATTTCATCTACAATCTTGATTCTAAATTAACCTGTGCTAGATATTTTCAGAAAGGTTTATGGCAGTGGATATTATCCACCTCAGTTAAGGTTTTAGGTGTTGTACTAAAATCTCTCTCTAGAGGGTCTGTTCAACAGGGCTGCCCAGAGGGTTTATGGGGTCTGGGTCAGATGTGTTGTTGGGTACAAGGACCCATGTGCATGCGCATGAAACCAAGGGATCACTTGTGAGAGTTCTTACTTGCCAGGATCTTGTTTTCTGCTTTGTCATCTTCACTCTAACCAGGGCAGGGACCCCAGATTTGCACACAATTACATGTTGCAATTCAATGGAATCTTCACTCAAACCAGGACCACCATCTTTGTGGGGGCCTGGGGGAAATTGCCCCAGTTGCCCCCCCCCCCAGCAGCCCTGCTGTTCAAAATGTAGACCTTGCCAGGCGATCTCCCTGTGACCACCACCCCCTACTCCACTCGACATGCTTTTCTGAAATACTATGATTTTATGTTCTGTGTATTATTTTTTCCCCCAAATAAACCCCTCTACTCAAAATAAGGGCTGGATTAAAGGATGTGGGGTTCTGTATAAAGCCAGACCATGTACCTCTTGAGTAGGGTTGCCACTTCTTGAGGTTTGACCCTGAAACTCCCATTGTGGCCTATGGCAATCTCAGGATCAAACCGTGATACGTGGGAGAGAAGTTGGTCAGAATCAGAAGAGGTGCAGGAGGAAAAAGGAAATAGGTGTTGCTAGTGCTGACTAGGGATGTGCGAACAGAACACAGTTCGGATGTTTGGATGTTAGGTCATTTGGTCCGAAACCTGAGTTCGGGTTCAACTGTTCGGTTTGGCAGAGTTTGGTTCAGCCTAACTCGACCAAACATCAGAAAATAGCCGGAAGGCCTAGTAAAGCGCTGAAGCCAGTCAGCGCTGAAGCCCCCGGACCGCTGTGCTGCAACCGCCGCAGCCACCCGGAGCACAAAAGGTAGGCAATCTCTGGGTAGGGGGGTAGGGTGATCCCTGGGGTGGGGGGGTGTTAAACCACCCCCACCCCAGGGATCACCCTAGTACCTGCTGGTGCGGGCTCCAGGTTGCCGTCGCCACCGCTACGGTGGCGGCCCGGAGCCCGCACTAGCAGGGACTTCGACTAAAAATTTTTTTTTTTTTAAATCCAGGCTGGGCAAGGTGGGTGGGGGGTGTCCCCCCTTCCACCTGCGCAGCCTGGACGGGGGAGGGAAAGTGTTTTTTTTTTGTTTTTTTCCCATTGATTTCAATGGGGACAGTTCCCCATTGAAATCAATGGAAAAATACCAGTACCGGTATACCGGTTCTAATCCAGTAAACCGGTTTTTTGGGAACCGGTATCCAGTAAAACCGGTATCCGATTTTTTGTGTGAAGTTCCACCCCTACAGCACATACAATTAACACAGTGTACATTTTTGAATTTTGTTTACTAAGTACAAGTCAAATAAGCATGCTAAATCAAATGCCAATCGATTTAGGGCATTGGAAAATTTTACAGAAAATGTGCATTGTACATTTTTCTGGAAGAACCCACATCACTGCACACAGGCACTTACTCTTGAATGGGGGAGGGGGAGCTTCCCTAGGGTGAGTGATCTCACTTCATGTCTAGGAGACATTAGGGATGGTGCTGGCGAGGGTAATCAACGTGTCCCTTCAGCAGGGGAGAGTGCCCCCCGGTCTCGAGGCCGTGGTGTGCCCCATGCTGAAGATGCTATCTTTGGATGTGGACACACTCGCCAGTTACCAACCTGTCTCTAACTTGAATGGGCGGTGGCACTGCAACTCCAGGTTCATCTTGACAGCATCGGTTTCCTCGACCCATTTCAATCGGGGTTCTGCCCCGGCTATGGCACAGAGATGAGGTTGGTGGCCTTGGTGGATGATCTCCACCAGGAGATGGACGCAGGATGCTCAACACTTCTGATCCTGCTAGATCTCTCGGCCGCGTTTGATACAGTCGACCATGGGCTGCTGTTGAGATAGTTGCGAGCCCTGGGGGGTCTGGACGGGACTGTCCTCGGATGGTTCCGCTCATTCCTCTAGGGGAGAAACCAGCGGGTTGTCCTGGGGCTGAATTTTCTAGCCCCCAGGCCCTGGATTGTGGCATTCCGCAAAGTTCCATCTTGTCTCCATTATTGTTTAATGTATATATGCAGCTCTTGGGGGAGATTGTGAGAGGGTTTGATGGGTGTTGCCACCAATACGCTGATGACATCGAGCTTTACCTCTCATTTTCAACTGACCCAGGTCCTCACGTCTCAGTGCTGTCCCAGTGTTTGGAGGCCATGGCAGATTGGTTACGGCAGAGCAGACTGAGGCTCAATCCGGATAAGATGGAGGTAATGGTGATGGGTAGGGCAAGGCAGGTGTCGTCTCCCCTCATAGAGAGGGTCCGCCCTCCCGTAGCCCAGCAGGTTCAGAGTCTGGGAGTTGTGTTGGACTCAGATCTCCACCTAGATTGGCATGGTGAGATGGTGGCTAACCGGCTATGGCTGCCTTCCATCAGCTGTATCTGGTGTGGAGGCTGTGTCCATATATTTCCAGCTCCGACCTGGCCACCTTCATCCATGCCTTCATCGCCTTGAGACTGGACTACTGAAACACGCTCTACGTGAGGCTTCCCTTGATGCTGGTTCGGTGACTGCAGCTGGTGAAAAACATGGAGGCTCATCTCCTGATGGGGATGAGCCGACGGGAACACATCACTCCCATGCTCCGCGCACTGCGCTGGCTGCCTATAGTGTACCGAGCCAGATTCAAGGTGCTGGCCTTGATCTATAAAGCCTTATATGGTCTTGACCCTTTATACCTCAGGGACCATCTCACCTTCCGCGCCCCAGAGTGACCCCTTCAGTCCACTGGGGGTGCCTTCTTGGAGGTCCCCTGTGTAAAGCGGGGGGCCACGATGGAGAAGGCATTCTCGGTGGCCGGGCCACAACTATGGAACTCCCTCCTGGAGGAAGCCTGTCTGGCCTCAAGTCTGTTGGCCTTCCACCGAGCATGCAAAACCTGGCTGTTCTCCCAGGCCTTCGAAGGAGGGGAGGGGAGGTCGTGATAATAGGTATGGGGGGTGGCTGTTTTTAGGGGGATTTTTAGATGGTTTAATTTTTGTGTTTTATTGTTTTACTTATTGTTATTTTTTATGTTGTAAGCCACCCTGAGATGCCATGGGCATGAGGGGGCGGCTAAGAAATGTGAATAAATAAAATTAATAAATAAATAAATTCTGCATAGTCAGCGTAATGGCTAAATAAATAAATAAATAAATAAAAAATGCAGCTCTGCCAAAAATGTAAGTGGAAATCAGTCACGAGGAGCCAGGCAATGGCAGGGAACATAGTGATTTGTACAATGGGTGTGTTACCAGACATAATGCTGCCTACCCATTTGAGTAGCAAATGTGCCTTGGGTTGTTATGTCTGTTTGCAACCAGCTACATGTTTGCTACCCCATTGCTCCTTGTTGGTCACTGCAACCAGCTACATGTTTGCTACCCCATTGCTCCTCGTTGGTCACCTGCAAATCTTGTGAACACTGCAGAGAATGAGGAGTATGTGCTTGCCTATAGCTGCTGTTTTGGTTGGTAACAGCAGCTACATGCAAAGGGCAGGGGAGGAAGCTCTGGAGGAAGGAAAGCACAAGCAGGGCTTGCCTGAAGCTTAGTCTGGAAACAGAGGCAGGGGGAAGTTCCTCAAAACATTGGCAGCACTGTGAGCATGAGCATCAGTGATAGGGTTCTGAGAGCGATGCTCCCACCACTGCTCCCTGGGACTGATCATGTGTCTGCTGCCATTTTTGATGCCACCATCGCTCTCCAGCTCAGTGGCAAGGAAGTCCTGTCCCCACCTCTTATCAAGGAGCCACTGCATATGACAACATCTACCTGATAGTGTTGTATGTGGCAACCAGACACCAATACATTACAGGAAACACAGAATGGATTTCCCCCATGTTTTCTGTTACAATTAGTAACGCCCAATTGTCAAGAAGAAAGAGCAAAATTGATATTTCATAGGAATAAACTTAATGTGAGTAAATTCTACAGTTTTTATACAGCTGCTTATTCTCTTGGTACATCATCTTCCGAGCTTTGAGGCAATTATCACAGCACCACATCCTCCTGAAGTCGTGGCATGTGCTACAGAGCCTCTTTTTAACTCTTAAAGAAGCACACAAATGTGGCACGATATATTAACTTTCTTACTCATTTTCATCTTAAGGTAAAATTTGTTTTTTCTTAAACCAGTGCATTTTCCCAGTTCTAAATGTACTTGTCATGTCAGATTATTTTTGGCCCCTTATAAAACATTATTTTCTGTTCTAGGTTCATGTGAGAAGAAAGGAAGATCTTTTCTCCAAATGCAAAATCCCCTTTGTATGGACCAGGTTTGCACTAATTTTTTTTCCATGAACTTCAATGGGATTTGGATTAGATCTCTGGGTATTAACAGATATAACATGGACCAGTTTGCCCTGCTCTGGCCTGCTTGGTCCACTGTCACGGAGGTACATTTGTTCTGGGCCTGCCAGATGTGGTCCTGGTTCAAACCCCAGCAGGGGTAGTGGCCACTGGCCAGGCTAGAAACGTGGGCCCAGAATGAGGCAGTCCCAGCGGCAGCTCAGCTGGGACAGAGCAGGCAGAACTGGGTGGGAACGTATGTTCCTGGACCTCTCCTGTCCTGGCATGGTGGTTGCCATAGCAGCCAGCCATGGCTTCCTGTAATTGGTAGTCATGGCGGGGCGGGGCAACATGACGGCAGCAGCGCAGAGATATGACTGGGTGGCCGAATGTGGCTCCCAACCACTCTCTACTGCTGGGTTCAGTCGCGGTGATGTGTGTTCTCATGGCCAGAACTAACCTGGGCGGGGTTAGTCCTCCCCACACCCACATGGGATGACGGCAGTGCCATCACTTCTGTTAACACCCTGTGTTGGTTTGGTTATACTGATTGTTAAGTATGAGGTGCAGTTAACTTCAGTTAAGTATCAACACTTTACAGTGTCAGAATATTCGGTTCCAGAATTTTGTTTTGGCCTAAAATACCGCCAAGGCAGCCTAGCTTGGGTCCTTATTTAATTGCATTTTATACTGTATGAGACAGAGTCTATTACTTGAAACACTATATTTTAACCAGCCATTGAAATCATTGCTCAGGTATATAGTGCCATACTCATACAATCAAGTGCATTTTAACTATTGACATTTTTACACTAGGGTATTTTGTTTGCTTACCAGAATTTAAAAACAATCTCCTATTACTCATGTCTATTGTTTTAATAACAAAATTCTTGGAAACTCTGCTATTAAATAGATAAGGACTCCTTGGGAAATTTATAATATTACTTTGCAAGAGAAAACAATTTATTCACACTGTCCAGAGATGGAGGGTATGGGTTACTGTTATATGTTGCAATCCTGAGCCGAAGGAAATGAATGGTAAACATCCCTTAGATTTAATGAGTGAGGATTTCACCCATAACGTTCAAAGAAAACCATAAACCAATTAGGCTTTCTCCATTGACTTCAGTATGATAGCACATAAGTAAGCAAGGGAAGAATTTAGTTATCTTACCCTTATACAAAAATCTGGGCTATTTTCTTACCCCAGGTGTGTAGTTATTGAGATAAGTCAAAGGTTAGTGGCACTAGGACTTTATCTTTTTTAGAACATTGTCCCTGGCACCCCTGTGCACGTTTGTGCAAAATTCCATTCATTTACCATTAACCTTTTGCTTTCTGTGGGCACAAAACCCCCGGGGTAACTTTGTATCCCAGATCAAATGTGTTTTCCCATTGGAATGCAAATTTGCATAACCTGTTTGACTGGTTTCAGGTTAGCATCAGATAAAACTTTGTCCCACGGGGAACCCTCCCCCAAAAAAAAAGCAAGGGGGGAGAAGAGCCAACACTGTGGAGTTTGCCTCACAAGAAGGCACCATGGAGCCTGCTTCAACAGTAAGCATTTTATTTGCTCCCATATTTCCTGCTCTCATGAATCCCCTGAATGAGTGGCAGTCACCTGGGTTCCATGCAGCGTGCATGTGGAGGTAGGAAGCCACCTGGAAAAAAGTTAATATTTTTCAAAATGAATCCAGTTGTGTGGCTGCTAATTTTGAATATTGGGGTCCAAACGTACCTCACAAGACAGCCTTATCTCCGTTGTGTATGTAGTTTTTTTGCATCGGAAGGGGTGTGGATGTGTATTGGGACCCATACTGACTTCTCCTGTCATACGGAATGAAATTTCACTGGGGTACATTTTTACCTCACGAAAACATTTCCGAAATTTCCAAAAATGTCATTATTTTGGCGGAATAGGTAGGAAATCTGCTGCTGTAAAAGTTTATTATTATTTATTATTAATATAGCACCAGTAATGTACTTGAAACTACATAATCATTAATTAGAGACAGGTCTCTTACAAAGGTAGTTACAATCTAGGAAAATCAAGGGAAGGGAGACCAAGGAGAGGAAACATAGGGAGAGATGCACATGCTTAGCTTAGTGCAACATAGGGTAAAAACAGAAGTGACAGGCACTTGGCAGCAGCCTGCCCTGGGCCATGAAGCCATGGCAGACATGGATGTACTGGGTTGGGGCACCGAACAGACATGCCCATGCTGTGGTGCCTGGGAGGGCAGGGAGCATGCTGAATGTGCAGCCAGACAGCTCCACCCCCACACTGCACCCAGTGCCCCACTCCCCACCACAACAGGTAGCCATGGCAACCAGTGACAGCCAAGCATGGTGACTGGCCATAGTGGACCTGACCTGGGCCGTGTTGGCAGCCTCAGAACAGACATGATAACCCGTTGTGGCCCACTTTGGCAGGACTTAGCCTAGGCTGTAACTTGGGGGTTTCCTGAGGTCAGAGCCCAGACTAGCTGCCAACACTACCTGGGGCAATCCTGGGCCAAAATCTTGTGGCACCTAAACATACGTACAGGTGAGGTCCAGACCACATAGGGCCACTGTAATGTTTTATAGACTCCCTCAACACAACATCAGTGTTGCTCCTGTTAAATACAATTGCTGTGCATTTTAAAATCTTAGGCTTGCATTAAAAACCGTTTGTGTTCCTTATAAAAATATTTTCATTATGGATGCTCTCTGGTTATTCTGTGAGCCCCCCCCCCTCCACTTAATAAGAATTAAAGACAAGTCCAAATTACTCAGGCTTCTGATGCTTTTACCAGCACAGGTAAACTTCAATACATGAATCATGTTTTTATCTCACTGAAAGAATGTGCTGCCTGTGCCTTTATGCTCAGTTCACTTTACTTGTACTGTTCTAAGTCACCATTACTAGCAGCACAATCATCATTCAGTTCCCTACCATTACATGCATGGCCACAGTTATTTGCTCAGAGAAATAACTTAGTATGCATGATGCTGTTAACTTTGCTAAACCTATTTAAACCAATTTTACTAAACCTATTTGGCATTCCTGGAGTTTTCCCTTTAAAATATGTCCTCGGACAAATATAATTTCCCTTTCTACTCAAGGACATCCTTACTAGGACTGAAAGGATTAGCTAGGAGTAACTCTCATGAGTTGCTGCTCATGAGAAATTTTGCCATATCGGGAACCAGGAACAATTTCCTGACTGTTTTGTGATTCTCTCAATACCGTGAGATATGATCCTGATTGACTGACTTTCTGATTACCTGTTACCACATACCGTTCATTTACTGCTTATCACGTTGCTGAGGGTACAATTTTACTTCCAGGTTTGTTGTTTCCACATTTCTGTGCGAATAGCTCACCCCTTAACCTCTGCTTCAGTGTTTCCAATCAGAATTGTTGTTCTATGTTGTTCCCTTTGCTTTGACCAATCTGCAACTGGATTGCAGATTAGTAAAGGAATCTGCACACCAGACAATGAATGACAAGGGAGTACAAGGGAAAATGGAGTGCAAGATATGCAGTATTGAGTCGGTATTGCCTCTTGGGATTTGAAATGGATGGCAAAACAGTAAATGGCAAAGCGGTAATTGGGATTCCAGTAAGCAGAAAGTGGGAAATCAAGAAACAAATTTTTCCCGAGACATTACCAAGTACTGAGAGGTTCGCGATTTGACCAAGACAGAATCAGGAACTGGAATTTCAACGAGATTTTCCATTTTGGTGAAATATTGTTTCAGCCCTAATCCATTCTAACTAAGTTACTAAAGATTTATGGGGCTCCTGTTTGACTAAAATAGCTTGGGTGTGTCTACTACATTCCCTTTTCTATGGGCTTCCAGCCGTGCTGCTCTATCACTAGCAGCTTGTTCAGAATGAGGAACTGCAGCTGCTTACTGGTTTGGGCAGTTGTGATTATATGAGACCTGCCCTATGTTCGCTGCGGCCTTTTTTTACATGAGATGCACCCACTCGTGAACACGCAGAAATGTGCGTGTTTATGAGTGGGTACGATTCGTGTGAAGGATGTGGTGCGTGCATGCTTGCGGTGAGTAGGGGTGCGTGTGTGTTCCCGCCTAACACAAATCCCCACTCAACCCCGACTCACGGAGCAACCGGGGAAAACGGAGGTTAGTCTGTTCATGGGAATGAGTATGGGGTAAGTGGGGATTCGTGTGTGGCCATGTGCACGCCCCACCCACCCACCACACACGCCCCAGTGCGCACACACACACACCCTGGCGGCACTGTGTAAAAACAGCCTAAATTGGCTGCCTATAGAGCAGCAGATTGAATTTAAAATTGCGCTGCTGGTTTTTAAGGCTCTGATTGGCATAGACTCTGGTTATATTTGAGACTTACTCCTGGAACCTCATCCTTCTGCCTATCTATGCTCAGATGCCACCCACTGTTTGAGGATCCTACCATTGTGCCTTAAGTCGATGGGCGATTGGGCCTTTACTGTGATGGGCTCCTCAGTGTAGAACCCGCTCCCTTCACATGTTTGTCTTAGTTCCTCCCTCCTGACCTTGAAAAAATACATGAAAACTTTATTGTTTTCCAGATACTTTTAGAAGATCTACTGCTGGTTTTTCCTTCATGTGTTCCCCCTACTTAACTTCCCCTTTTAAAATAATTTTAAATTGATTTTATATATAGTGTTTTATTGTATTTTAAATGTTGATGTAAACATCTCTGAGAGCCATCTGGAGAATGGGTGCTCTATAAATAAATGTATTATTGAGTTACCACATGGTAGATAGGGCCAAATTCGCCATTATGCTATGCTGCAGCTTTGGCATCACCAGTCCAGGGGCTCCCTCACTGTTAGTCAGTATGTGGGTATGTCTGCCTAACCCCAGAAGGCCACTGGTTCTGGGTATCATGTCACCATGGTGCAGCCACTCAGCTGGTGCCACTGTCATCAATGCCTACTTCCAGTTCTGCTCCTCCTGTCCCCTCCCTGCCCTTATTCTGATGCCAGCCAAGTCTTCACCTTGGTCTCTCACACATCCTCTGTAGGTGGCCTGGATAGTGGGGGTGGAGGGGAGGATATGACTTAGCACTGGCCTCCCATATTTTTAATTAGGCCCAGGGGGTAGCCTAGCATGATTTCAAATGAGTATGAAGGATGACCAGTTGGATAAGATGTTGGCCTTTTGTGCTAGAGAAAACCACTACACTATTAATAACTCCAATAATATCAAACATTTAATAACCTTTTCTTAACCAAGTCTGTTTGATTGCATCCTGCTAACAAAACATACAATTATCAAGGTCTAAAGTATGTTAAATAAATTAAGGTAAATTAATGCTAATTTTAAACTTTTCTTCCACTTCTACAGATTGGCAAAGGTCATGGTTTATTGACTGCTCTAAATATAATCAGGACATTCATGGCAAGCTTCCGAGGGCATGCTGTGGATATATAATTAGAAAGGTGACTTTGGGATGTGTGTGTGTGTGTGTATGTGTGTGTGTGTGTGTAAGTATATCATTTATAGCTTCAGGATGCATATCTAGATCTTGACTTATTGGTCTCCTGACCTTCATGGAAAGAAATAAGGAACCATATTATCTTACTGGAGGAAGGAATCATTAATGCAAAACTGTTCCTTTAAAAAGCCAAAGTCCTTTGTAATAGCAAGGGGGGAAGGGAATCTTTAACCTGGAAAATGACTTTGCAAGTACCTATTTCATTTGGAAAGTATCTTGGGCACCAGATTTTCCTTTCCTTTAACAGAACAGTTAATGTTTCCCTGTCAACTGTGTACTTGAAACTGTGACTTGAAGAGCTCAGATGTCTATTATCTATGTATTGTACACACAGCAATATTGTGTCAATCTAAATTTGGAGAAAGAAACTTAAATAGGGCTCAGGAAATCATGCAAACTAGGGTTCATTATAAGATTTGCCTAATATACTTATAGGTTTATTTTGAGATCCTAATCTACTATGTACATTTTCAGCCTCTCGTGTATTTTAGTTTTCTAAAATGGCTGTCAAAACACTCTCTATCATTTAATATACTGTAAAGGTGGTGGTGGAGAGGAGAGATCTATTCCATGACTGGCGCTAAATATGGTTAAAGATGAAAGAAATACAGAATACATATTTCTTTACATTATTAATGATGAACAAAGTAGCTCATGGAATCTTTTCTCTTATTTCTTATTCTATTACAAATGTGCATATATGATGTATGTGTGAATGATCGGTCTTGCGTTTGGACTTTTAAATTCAGCTAGATTCTGTGTACTATAGATCAGTTAACCCCTGACTTTTTAATTCAGAAGTCTTGCAAAATGGATAAAAAGGACGGTTAAAAAAATTATCTCGGCATATCAGCAATAGTGCTATGAAAGCTGGCTATGAAAGCTGCTGGTACCCAGATTGATTCGGAATGAGCAAACGAGGAAATGAGATCTTCACTTCCTCCAGAATTCTGATAGGCCAGAGAACTAGATGGGAGTACAGCCCTATTTCTGCTTTCATCTCTCCTCCCAGAGGAGCAGAGCTCTGCTGGGTGGAGGAACAGCTTGCAAAAGGCTGAAAGGGAGATGGTGTACGTGGGCTGGGAACTACCCCAGTTCTAACTTGGCTGCTGACCAGCAAAAATTTGGCCACAGACTGGCTCTGGCCCATAGAGCAATAATTTACTTAAGTGCACTATTGGACCAGAGTGCTTTGCACCGTGCAAGATCAAACCCTAAGGGAGTTATTTCAGAGTTATGCTAGAGAAACTCTGATCTGGTCTGTTATGCTTAAGGACCAATCTGTGTACCCCTTTTAAGCAATGGTGAGTAGTTACTCATATGAGTAGTATGACTAAAGTCAAAGGAACTACACACATGATACCTGCTCACGAATGTGAATAAGGATGGCTCATTTGACAATCAGGATTAGGACAGAAACTCTTTTTGGATGGAAATCATTTAATCATCCTTAAAACTTTGAACTCAAGACAATTGTTTAAAAACTGACCACAGCTCCAATATCCATAATACAGTGCTTTGATCTCGCTGCCAAAAACTGCTCTTCATTGCTGTGGTATCTGGGGCCAATAACAAAATGATAAGAGTAAGTGACTTATTTGAAGTATTGTTACACTAACTTAGTGATTCAGATTTATATTGACAGAATCAGGAAGAATAAAGATTATATCATTTAAAAAGTTTAATCTAATCTTTCTGGTTTGGCATTTATATGACTCCGGGTCCTGGAGATAGGGAGAAAAAGATGATAATATAGCGCTAATAAAGTCAGTGTTGCAGAGGTGGACAAAAGGCACCAGATTATAGAATGGTGTCCAATAGTATCTGAAGATGCTGCTGTTCTCTGGTCTGGTCAAAGACGCAGAGGCTATTTTAATTAAGTGTGCAATATGCAAACCACAGATAAGCTAAAAGAAAAGTCTCCCCTAATCCCCAGTTAAATTTAGACAAGCATAGGGCTGGGTCTGACCTAAAAAGTCTGGATCTGGACATAGGTTTTTCAGTGTTGAGTGTTGTGAAGGTCCTGTGGGGGATTTTGGCTTGTGTCTTTCTCAAAGGGTGCAGCCACACAAGCTGCAGGGGCCCGATCCCCACGTGGCCCAGTGGCAGGCAATTTCCACCTCCACACTGTAGAGCAAGTGCAAGGAGCTGGGCGCACAGTACCACGGAAGCTGGCCACTCTTGTAGCCACAGCCGGAGTGGGCCAAGGTGATACCCACAGGAGTGGCCACCCAGCCCTGCCCCCCTCCTCCCTCCCCGACCGGACTGAGCCACACACACACACCCCAGCAGTGATGTAGCTTTGTTAGCACCCGTCGCTCGCAGCCCTACGGTGTTGCACTAAGCGTGCTCCGTCACACGAGTTTCGTTGACTTGGGCAGCCTCACCCTATATGGGGTAAGGCTACTGCACTTCGCATCCTTGGACTTTTTCCAAGAATGGGAAGCGTAGCAGCCAATTGCTTGTCCCGCCCCAGGGTGGGAGGAACAGCTAGCTGCCACTGGCCACACGAAGCATTGCATCATGCCCAGAGTAGGGTGAGGCTACCTAAAGTGTGGTAGCCTCCCCACTCTGTCTTGTGTGGCTGCACCCAAAATGCAGTGTACTCATTTTTCTGTTGACCTTAACTGTGTCTGGTCATTAATACCAATGCACAATGGATTGAAATGCTCCTGTTCTGTTGGCATTTCATACCCGTTTTGCACTGGTGTGAATGGTTGCATGGCTCAGGATGTGAAGAAAGAATGTGGTTGTCGTATTGGTCCCAAATGTTGAAAGGTTTAAACAAAATAATTCAGATGATATATTTTATTGAACCATCTTCAGTTGGTGAGGGTATGCAAGCTTTTGAGCGACACAGGATTCTTCATCAGGTGATTCTGACTTTCCTATCGCTTGATGAAGAGTTCTTTGTGGTTCGAAAGCTTGTATACCCTCACCAACACAAGATATTTTCCGAACTATGTTGTTTTCATTTATTACGATTCAGGACAACAGAGAATGAGCTTGTCGCATTACTGTTTTTCAAGCAAGGAACTAAAAATGCAAAGGAGCTGTTACTGTTTATCCTGGTTAAATACACCCTATGTGGTGGTTAGTTTCTTTGGCTCTGATCCAAAAGCACTGGACTGTGGCAATTTCACTGAAGTGAGGGGGCTTGTACCAGTTCAGTATTCTGAGGATGGGGGACTATATTAAAAGGTATTTTCAGACATTACAAGATCACAGTGAACCACACTCAATCCCGCGGCGGGGCCAAAGTGCCCCGAACGTCTGTTCAGCGGCTGCCAGATGTTCACCACAGTCAATAACCATGAGGGGTCAAAATCAACCACGCTTCTGGAGCTCCAGCCCGGATCATCTCTGAAAGCGTGGTCAAAGCGATTCCCAATAGGAACAATAAAAGAGTAATGTCTGAACAGCAACCACTGGCCGGAAGCAAACAAAATGCTTCCCAGCCGGGGACAAAGCACGCAACGTCACCAACCAGCAACAACACAGGCCATGGAGGGAGATTTAAAGGGCACACAGCAGCAGGGAAACATGACGGGATGGAGCGAGGCAGAAGGGAGAGGAGAGCGGCGGGTGAGAGAGCAAGGGAGGAGGTGGAGGAGGTGCAGTCAGAGGAGGAGGTGCTGCACATGGAGGAGGTGGAGGGACAGCAGCAGCACCAGTAGCAGCTTGGATGACTGGGCCAGGGGAAGAGGCACCCTGGAAATGGGTAAGGGGACTGAAGGGGAGGGGACCCAGTGGCACGGGGGCACCCAGGGGGGAGGGCCGACTGGCCAGCAGGAGGAGGCCCAGGGGCGGGCTGTGGGACAGGGGCATAACAGCAACCAACCACCCCTCCTATGTCCCACAGACACAGAAATGGGCCTGGGAGCCCGAGCCCCCAGAGGAGACGAGTGCAGCCCAGGCAGAGGAGGAGGAGCAGCAGGAGGCAGAGGAGGAGGAACCGGAGGGACCATGGGGGATAAAGACCTACCACAAAGGGGGGCAATGGGGACTCAGGGAGACCCAGGAGTTTATTCGCATCTGGGGGACCCTGGAGCATAAACTGGAACTCGCGCTCAATTAGCACAACGAACACATGTTCTGGGAGATTGTGCAGGAAATGAAGGTGGTGGGGCATCACAGCACCATGGCACAGTGCCGATTGAAGGCCAAGGAACTCAAGAGGGGGTACAAGACCATTCAGGACAACAACTGGCGGTCCAGGCATGGAACCCGGACCGCCCCCTACTATGATGCCCTGGACTGCATACTGCACATGAAGGGCTCCATATTAGTCCCATGCCTCTTGGGGAGCACTGTGATCCAGGACAGAGAACGGGCTGATGTACCCCTTCCCCTTGCCGCCCCCCAAGAAGGCACTAGCTTCAGGGCCCCTGACCCCCAGGAGGAATGCCCAGGGACCTCGGGGACCAGCAGGCCCCCCCAGCACCAGCCCATAGAGCCCCTACCTCCTGTCATGACAGGACGACTCCGAGGCCGGCACACTGGTCACCCTCAGCCAGTGGCCAATGGGGGACCCCAGCTACAAGGAGGGGCCAGCCTCAGAGGGATTGGAGACAGACATCAAGGGTAAGCGAGCAGGTGGGAGGGGAGATGGACTGGGTCAAGGGGGGGGAAGGAGGGAGGCCCAGCCAGGGGGCAGTCCCCATCCACTCCGTCCACCCCAGACCACTGAACGAGGACCCAGGGGGCTGCCTGAGCACACTTACAGCCCTCCTCCACCCACCCACCCATATCCCCACAGGGCATGGCATGGCCCAGCACCAGAGACAGGAGGGTGAGAAGGCCAGCGGGGAATAGCCCCGGCAGCAGCCAGGGGGCCCAGGTGAGGCACACTGGCAATGGGGGGGCAGGGAAGCCAGGAGGGGGACCCAGGTCATGTGGGGTGGGGTGGGCTGGGACACTGGGGAAATCTGGGGGGGCTGGCCGCCAACCCTGGGGGCCTCACAAACCCCCAGCTGTGTCCCCATCCAGGGGGCGGCTGGCCAGGGTGGCTAACCACCACCATCTGTGTACTCGGGCTCCAGCAACCTGGGGCTGTGCCCCCAGCAAAATGGATGAGGGAATATTGGGCACTGGTACGGCGCTGGAGGGAGGACCATGGGGAAGACATAGTCCGCACCACCAGCGAACAGGGGGAGTGGATGATAGCAGTCATGGTTCGCATGGAGGCGGCCATAGAGCGATCCCTGCAACAGGCGGAGGCAAGGGACTGGAAGCTTCCGGCGGAGGTGCACCTGGAATAGAGGTGGGTGCGCCGGGACCACAGCAGGCAGGTAGACGTGTTTGGGCAGCTGGAACAGGCCATCGAGGGGATGGTGCAGGAGTATTCCACAAAAATGGATAGGTCCCATGACATCGAGACCTTGCTGCTCCTGCACGCTGGCACCATGTGTCCCTATGTGATGACAGCCACCCTTCCTGGCACCCTGCCTGCCCAGGCCCCGATGCCCAGCCCCTTGGTGCCCCCACTGCCTTCCCAACAGCCCCAGCTGCCACCACACCAGCTGGGGCCACGCATCCGCCTCCCAATCGCTGTAGGCCTCTGGAGGGAGCAGCCACCCAGTGGGGCCCCTCAGGACCCAGGTCCTCCGTCCCTCCCACCACCACCTGCCGCTCAGGACACCGAGGCCTCCCAGGACACTGTTGGGGACACGGACAGCGAGGTGGAGGGGAGCTCCCAGAGCTCTGCGGCGCCCACAGGGTGGGTGAGGGGGTGGCCCCGGAGATGGTATGGTGGTGGCTGGGGGACATGGGGGATGGGGGGGAAGGGGGAGGGTGGTCTGAGGGGGGTACATAACCTGTGCGGTGGTGGTGGTGGTGTAGGGGGCACATGTACTTGGGTGAGAGAATAAATGTCAGGGCACAACTACTGCCTCCTTTGGTCTGTTCATGGGCACGGGAGTGGTGGTGGACCGATGGCCTTAGAGGGGCTTTAGCGCCATCATGCCTCGGCCTCCTGGCTGATATGCCTGGCCAGGGTGGCACGGATGCGCTTGGCATACCGGTACTCCCTTGGGTTGTCCGAGTTCACGTACAGAGGTACAGGTCTGGGAGGGTGATGAGGCATGGGATATTCAAGGGTTGCCTCATTGGTCTTGTACACATTGTGCAGCACACATCAGGCACCTGTCACCAGGGCCGAGGTCTCTACCGTGTAGTCCAGTCAACCAGCGAGGCTCCTCCAGTGCTGCTTGAGGGCCCCAAAAGCTTTCTTGACCACGGTCCTGCTTGCACACAGTCGGGAATTGTACAGTGCCTGCACTGGGGACCTGGCGACTGGGTACACCTTCATCAGCCACCGGGTGAGGAGATAGGCCAGGTTCCTCAGGATACAGGGGGGGCATTAGCCCCCCCTTGATCCAGGTCATCCCCATGTCTGCAAAGTCCCCGCAGTACATCTGGGCATAGAAGGGGGAGATGGTCACGGTCCGGGCATCGTGACTGCACCCAGAGTTGCCCATGAAGGTGTCTATGAACTGCCCCCGGTGGTCCACGATAGCCTGCAGATGCAGGGAGTGGTACCCATGTCTGTTAACCAAGGCCCCAATTCTTCTGCAAAATGTTTTCCAAAATTCTGCGACCCAAAATGGAAAATTCTGCGACCCACATGGCAAAGCAGGAAACCCACCCACAAAAACCACATGGCAAAGCAGGAAACCCACCCACAAAAACCACATGGCAAAGCAGGAAACCCACCCACAAAAACACATGGCAAAGTGTGTTTTTGCCATGTTACACACACATTACACACACAAACTGTAAAATGCAGAGTGCGCAGCAGGACCCCCCCCCCCCAACTGTAAAATGCAGAGCACGCAGCGGGACCCCCCCCAACTGTAAAATGCAGAGCGTGCAGCGGGACCCCCCCCACACAAACTAAAATTCAGAGCGCGCAGTGCCCCCCCCCAAGGAGAACACACACCCCAACCACCTACATACCTTATGCTGGAGCGGCGTCGATCCCTCAAGCGACTGGAGAAGCGGCATCCGGAGATCAGGCTGGAGTCCTTCAGTGGCGGCAGCAGCAGCAGCGGCGATCCCGGAGCGGCCGGAGAAGGAGCGGTTGGAGGTCGGGCTGGAGTCCTTCAGTGGTGGTGGCAGCAGCAGCGGCGATCCCAGAGCGGCTGGAGAAGCAGCGGCTGGAATCGGGTCCCTCAGCGGCAGCGGCGGTCTCAAGTGGATTCCGGACCATAAGTGACATGTGCTGATGTGACCTGCTTTATAAAGGCTGCGCAAGTCCCTGATTGGCTTGTGACCTGAATAAAGCAGGTCCTGGATTGACTCACTGCCAAGGAAGGGAAATTCCATGGGGATTTCCCCAGTTTCTGCGATAATCCTGCCTAGGGCAGGATTCTGCGCAAATTCCGCAAATCGCGAGAGCACAGAAGACTCAGGGCCCTGCTGTTAACATACTCCGTGGCCTCTCCAGCAGAGGATCTCTATGTGGGTGCAGTCCATGGTGCCCATGCAGTTGGAGAACCCTCCAGCTGTGAAGCCGGTCATCACGGCCTCCTGGTCCACCAGCTGGATCACTCGGTCCAGGAGAATGCCCTCCACAGCCTCACATACTTAGTGTAGGATACAGGTAACAGTGCTCACCCTGACACCGAAGTGCTGTGAGATGGACCGGCAGGAGTCAGGCGTTGTGAGGACCCAGACCCTGATGGTCACCCACTGGACCATGGGGATGGGGGTCCTCAGGGGTGTGTGCTGTCACTCCAGCCAGGGAGTGAGCAGCTCCGTAAGCCACAGTAGGGTGAGCCTGTCCATCTGAAAGTGCATCCTCCAGGTGGCCTTGTCCCAGGCTGGCCCAGGTGGCTCCTGGTGAGTGGGAGGGATGGGGCGGTGGGGGCGGCCCATTGGGCACACCTGCTGTCCCTGCATGGGGCCTTGTGCACAGACCAGCATGCGCTCGGGCGTGCTGGCAGCATCTCGATTCCTGCTGTCATCACCTCCCACCTCTCTGTGTTGGCAACGTTGTGTCCTCGCTGGCCTGATTAGTGTGTCAGCTGTCCTGTCTGTGTGCTTGATTCCTGCAGCTGTGCTGGGTCCGCACCCCACAACTCGCTTGTTTGCCATGCCTTGTTGCAGCCTGTGGCCTTGGCACTTGGCCCCCTGCATCCCCTACCGCCCCTCTGGGGAATGTAGCCCCCCCTTTCTGTGGTGTCAGTCCCCCTGACTTGCTGGACCATGGCTGGCTGTGCTTCCACCAGGCTCCCAGCTCCTGGCCCCCATGGAGCCCCCCATACATGGACCTTACCACGAGACCATGGCCCTGTGCAACCTGTGACATACCTTGGCCATGCAATTGCTCCTGAGCTGCCCAAACAGCCTGCCGAGTGCCTATGCGAGCCTGAGCTCTGGCCTTCATTACTTTGGCTATGAGGCAAGCGCCCGCGATTGCCGGCTGCATGTTGAGTCACTGGGGCTGGTTCCCTTTCCCGATGGGCGCATTCCAGAGATGAGGTGCTCGCATGTGGGGTGGTCTGCGGCAGAGATTGTGTCCGCCCTCTCCGCATGCAGCCTGGCTGCCTACATGGTCTGTCTGGTGGAGGGGGGCCCTGCCTTGGCCGTGTCCTACTTTGACTGCGTTCACGGGGCCCTTGGGTAGCAGCGCTCTCGTGGGGCGGTCTATCACTGGCTGTTGGAGCTCGGTCACCTTCCGTGGCCCTCCGCTGCTGACTTCTGCTTCTCAGAGCCCACCGTGGCAGAGCTGGCGGTGCTGTCAGGTGTGTGGTCCCGTTCCGATGTGCAGTTGGGGGTTTCCATGCAGGATCCATTCAAGTCATACTACCTGGTCACCCACCACATGTCCGTGCTGGGGTACTGCTGGGGCATGCTTCATTGACTGCACTTCATTCACCTGGCAGGCCACCCGGCCTCTGGCCCCCACGTGGCCCCCTGCAGCTGACTGTGAGTCCCCCTGTGCCTTCCTGGTCCCAGTTTCTGGCCCCGCTGTGAGCTCCTGCCTCCGCCCTTCTGCCTTGGTCTGCTGCCTGCTCCAGCCTTGATGTTCTGCCCATGCTGCTGTGCTGCCTGCTTACTGGGGCTCCACTGCTCCTGTCTGTGGCTCTGGGGCCCCACTGGGGGTCCCCCCCATCTGCCTCTGCAACCATTGTTCCCCTCCATGGCTGCCTTCTCCGGTGTCCGGGTCCAGCTCTCTGAAGCGCCCCATGGCTCCCCTGGGTGCTGCTGACCATCCTCATCTGCCTGCACCCCCTCGTGCACCCCAGCTCTCCCCCCCAGGTGCCTGTGTGACCTCGAGGTTCTGGGGCCCCTGGACTGCACCTCCAGGTTACCTCCTGTGTGTGTGTGTGTGTTGTGCCTTTGAACTGGCTGTACGGCTCCGGCTCTCCTGCCTCCCCTCCATCGCACCCTCACCGGCATTTGGGGTCCATGTGTGCCTCCTGGACCATGTCTGGACTGCTGCCTGTTCTGTGTGGCCTCCCCCTGTGCCTGTACCCTGACCTTTCGGGGTCCCCCCATTCCGGGACTGACTGTGTAGCTGTGGGGGTGCCTGTGCAGGCTGTGCTGTTGTTTGGGGTCTGACTGCCATTCCCTGTGCCTGCACCTGCCCCTGCCCCTGGGGTGTTCCCCCCCATCTTCCCTGTCCCTCTGCCCCCCCTCCCCTCTGTTCCCATTGTGCCGTGCGTGTTGTCTGTCCCACTGTGTCCCCCCTTCCATTTCTTTCCCATCTTGGTATGAGTGCGCCCGGGCGTGTGTTTGTGCTGTGTGTTCCACTGTGCCCTATTTGTCTCTGTGCCTGTTGTGTGTGGTACTCGGCGGCTTTCCTCCCTCTTCCCCTTCCCTTCCCATTTCCCTTATGTGGGCATTCCCTTTTGGCGCTTTTGGCTTTGTTTGCCCTCGGCCGGCCATGTCTGTGTCCTGCCTTCTGGATGTTTTGACCACGGCTGGGAATCGGCATCACGTCTGTTGCGCTGCCCCGGGCCATGGTCTGGTGGCCCGATTCCCTGCCGTGGTCCCGATCCCATCACGTCTGTTCGGGTCTCTCTTGACCATGGGGGTGTTTGTTCGGTTCCCCACCGCCGGGAATTCACTGTGGTGAATCGGGACCGCGTAACGTCTGAGAACACCCAATGTCTCGGGCTGTTTGGATCATTCAGGGAAACATGGACATCATGCTCAATTACCCTCTGAAAGAGAAAACACTCTCAAACTGCTTGACTTGCTTAGTAACTGACAAGTTTGCTTTGTTCAGGATAAAAAATAGGTTAAATAATAATGAGTTCTTTGGAGTCAGCATTTTAGAGATGAACTCTGAAACAGGGGCATTAAGAGTCTCACTGCACGCTCTCAGCTGTTTTCATGAGCTTGCACTTAAGTTTCTCAATTATATTCACACTATTGATCCCCAGGTTAAAACAAAGCATTCCCTCGGATGATTGAAGTTATTCCTCTGTCACTAGAAGATCCAGTTCTAGTGCTTTAATGATATCAATAATATATAGAAGCTATTCTGCTTTGCAGCATGTGGGAAGGAAGCCAGCTATTGATAAACCTTTAAAAAATCTTTATGAGGTGAATCTCCTACAAGATCGCATACATAGCACAAAAAAAAGATATTATTATTCTAAGGAAAAACATTTTGTGTATTGTTAAGAGAGTCCTTCACCCAAACACAAACAAAGGGTCACCCTGAGAAGTGCAGTTTCTCTATTATTAATTAATTATTATTATTAATTAATCATCAGAAGAAATCAGCAATGTAAGTTTGAGACAGGTCTGGTCCACAAACTAGGAGGAACCACATCCTAAAGGGCATCTGTGATCAGTGGGCACAGCATGGTGGCGGGGTTGACTGCATGCTTGTGGACTCGTCATCAGTTGGCCACATGAGATGTCAGGTATATATACGGGTTCAGATCACCCCTGGCACTGATGTTTTTCATAGCTGTTGTACCTTCATTTGAGAGCCAGTATGGTGTAGTGGTTAAGAGTGCAGTACCTAGACAAGGAAGTATGGGAAGACCGCTGGTTCAAATTTCACCTTAGCTATGAACTCACTGGATGACCTTGGGCCAGTCACAGATCTCTCATGGGGTAATAACATGCTGCTCACACCTGATCAGGATCGGTCCGGCCATGGAACAAACATTCATGTGGCCAACTGATGAAGAGTCCACAAGCATGCAGTCAACCCCGCCACCATGCTGTGCCCACTGATCTGCCCACCCCCCAATGCCTGCCCATCATAGGGGCCACTCCAGAATGGGCTGAGAACAGTGGGCTACCACACATGATAGCGCGGTGGAGCAGCCCATTCCCCAGGTGTGGTAGTAGCTAGTCCAGGCTCTGACTCTGGATGTCTCCGGAGTCACAGCTCAGGCTAGCCACCACCATGCCTGGGGAAACTCTGGGCCAAACATCTAGATGACCCTTAACAAATGTGATGAGGGCAACCATCACATTTGTTAACACCCAGCCTAACCTACCTCACAGGGTTGTTGTGAGGATTAAGAGTTAGTTAGTTAATGTTACAGTTAATAAATTAAAGGATTGTAAACCAGCTTAGGAGTAGGGTGGGATAAAAAAAATCTAATAAATAATTTATCCCTTGCCAGGGAATTCCCTTAAAAGATGGAGGATAACATAAGATGCCGGCAAAGCAGGCAGGCACACCTGGAGGCTGCTCACGTTCCCAATACCTCACTCCTCATTGAGGGGAGGATATTACGGGTCCAATAGTGGTGTTGCAATCTGGTTAAGGAGTGGAGACATACTTATAGCATTCTGCATACAGAGATTCCTGTTTGCTGGGGAGCTAAAATCAGTAGTACTCCTGCATTCAGTTGTTGGTGGAAAGGTGATGAGAGCAGCTCTTCCTGAAGGGTAGTGGAGGAAATAGTGAACAGCAGACTTCCTACATGGGACATGGACAGGGAATATGAGCTACTGCAAAAATACTGCTGAACCAGGTTGTAAATTTAATGTATTAATGCCGCAGGTCACTCTTACCCATCCTTTGCCTCTTACTCACCAGTACCTGTGACAACACTCTATTTGTTCCTGTGGTATAAATCCAGGAATAATTTTAATTGGGATTACATAAAAGAACTGTGTCAGCAGTGTTTCTGCCTGATGATGCTAACCGTGTGTTCACTTTGTTGTGTGCCTTCCAACACAAAGTGCTGTGTAAGTGAAAAGCATTATCAGGAAGTAAAAATCCACTTACCAGCTTGCCTCTGGTAAGTATGATTTTTGAGCTTGTAAATGGATTTTAACTACCCTGGGCCCTGTCCGCACTACAAGTCCTAGCCTGGTGAGTGAATTATTTACATATATTTTATGGCCCTTTGTAAAAAGAAAGAAAAGAACATAGGATAAGTTGTTGTTATGCCATTCTTTAATTAGCCAAATCCCCTCTCATTTCTCTCTTTTCAAAGGTTTTAAGTCCATTAAATAAAAGCATTCTCTTTAATACCTTCCCTTCAATGCCTTTCACTATTTTATTCACCTCTTTTTCACCTTTAAAGTTTTGTTCTATCTTTCTGGACCAAATTCACAGAAAAAGTCAATGCTAAACATGGAACTTTATTATAAAAAGAAACACATTTATCCCTAAAGCTAAGTCACCTCCCTCTCTCTATGTCTTTCTCCCTGGTTTTGTTTCATTACACAGCTCTGGCTAGAGTGTTCTCCAGCACCTCCTGCCTGGGTTCTACTGCAGGTTTAAAGGAAATGGGAAGATTCTTTCTTGCATCCCAATCACATTTGCAATAAAATTTTAAGCGTGAGGAAAGTGTATTGTATATAAAAAAATTCTCTTATAGCTGCTGAATATTTTGGGTCAGTTAATGCTCTCCATACCATAACTGAGAAAAGGATAATCTAATTTACCCCAGTGGCTGATCGTCCTTATGGAATCTTATCTTACACCATGAAATTCTTACTCTGAAGAACTGGCAGAGCAAAGCAGAGTTGACTCATGACTCGGCTCTAGGGATATGCAAATGCAATTTGGAAGTTTGGGGTTCGGACCAAACTTGGGGTGTTCGGACTGTTCGCAAACACCCCAAATCTGAACCACCCCCTGCCTGAACTTGCCAAACAAAGTTCGGGTTCTGAACTGGTTCAGGCGGGGGCGAGGGGCAGGGAAGAACCTGGTTTTCCCTCCCCCCTCCAGGCTGCGTGGGTGGAAGGGGCGCCGGGGAGCACCTCGCCCCCACCCTGCCCAGCCTCGTAATATTTTTTTAATCCCTCCACCCCAGGGATTGCCCTACCTGGTGGTGTCAGGGCTCTGGCCCCGGGTCTAGCGGTGGCAGCGGCAGTGGCGGCGGGTCCAGCGGCGGTGGTGCTCCGGAGCATTTCAGGCCACTACTAGGCCTTCTGGTTTGACCCGGAAGGCTTAGTAGCGGCCTGAAGTGCTCCAGAGCACCGCCACCAGCAGACCCGTCACCGCCGGACCCAGGGCCAGAGTCCCGGCACCATCAGGTAGGGCAATCCCTGTGGTGGGAGGGGTTAAAAAATGTTTTACGAGTCTGGGCAGGGTGGGTGGGTGGTGCTTCCTGGAGCACCTTCCACCCACGCAGCCTGGAGGGGGGAGGGAAAACTGCCCCCCTGCCCAAATTGGTACGCCCCCCCGAACCCATTTGGGCCAAACAGGCCATCCAAACTGAATGGTTTGGGGTTTGACCAAATCCCGAACAGGTCAAACACCAACCCCCCCAGTGTTCGCACATCCCTACTCGGCTCTGTCTTCCCAATAGTCTCTCTTTCTCTCACATGATACTTTTCTGCTTCCACTTGATTGAGAGGAGTGGTAGTTGGTATAACAGATAGCTCTATTAGTTTTACTCCAGGGGAGTATTAGTTACTTCTGACAGGGAAATTATTTGCTAGCTACCTGCATTGCAAAACTAGTCACTTCGTACCACTGGGGTTGAATCAAGAATCTGGTCTGAAGTATGCATAGTCCCATAGTCCTTATCTTGAGTTTTAGATGGATTGCTAGGATAAAATTGGACTGCACTGGAAGCTGACAGGTCTCACCTTCTAACAAATTTGAAACAAATACAGCTAGACCCTCTTTATATCTGCCTTTCTGGGACTCTTTCCATGCCCTCGTCACAAAGGATCTATAAACATTTATGATTGGGACTTCATCCATCCAGGTTTCCTGAAACAGGAGCACCTGGAATCCGTAGATAAATTTCATCCAATCTAAATAATTCAATTAGGTTCTTAATCCTGCAGTATTCCAGTATAACAGAAGTAATCCAGCCAGGACCCTTTGTTGCTTACTTGATTGCGGATTTAATTGTCACCTAGAACTCTGTACATCCATTCTAAACAGATTTTTATTGATATTGCAGTATGATGTTCTCCATTCTCTATTTCTGTAATTGGAGGGGAATGAGTTTTTAAGTATTCTCAGCTAGGGGTCTCCCAGTTGTTTTTCTTGTAGTTTCCCTAGAACTCTATTATAACTATGTTTTGGGAGACCTAGTTCTTCAAATGGAGACTTCTTATCCTTTAGTCTTTGTCCTCTTGTAACTAGGGAACCCCCAGTTGTTTTTCTTGTAGTCCTTAGGGACTTTCGTATTATAGTTAGCATCTTTCTTTCTAAAGAAGGTATGTTTTGGAAGACCTATACTTCAACTGGAGGCTTCTTATCCTTTGATCTTTGGCCACTTGTGTCAGGTAGCTTCCTTCTCTCTCAAGGGACCATTGTACCTCTTTCCGATTGTACTATATTAGGCAGGGGGTAAACATCTTCTCCCACTTCTAAGCCCAGATGGGAGGATTCTGCTATAGTGAGTATAACATGATGAATATAAAGATTAGTAAAGCCAATCCTCACCGGAGGAGATCTAAATGCATTCTGGTGATGATAAAGTCTAGCTACATAAATAATACCTTGAGACAATAAATCATAGGGAATCTTGACGTTTTCACGCAAATAGGTTAGTATTCTTCTCTTAAGAGAATTTTTGTCCTGCTTTGCCACTTTAAGGTCATATAGAATTATATTTTGCTCCCTGAGACATTGTGCACAGTCTCTCAATACCTTATCAAGTAAGTCAAAAGACTCACAGCGATCAATAGTAATCATATCTGAATAAGATGGAATATCTGTGTCATTCTAGTCATTATTCAGCTCTATTAAGCTGCATCACAGCTTTTGCTGTCCTGGTGATTAGGAGAAGGCTCCTTTTGGTCTTTGTTAAGAGTTACTGAGCTCACAGTTCAAGGGAATATTATGCATCCCGGCCTCCAAACACTTATAGGAAGCTGACAATTCTAAAAACTTAAAACTTTTGAACTGCTGTATAAAAGTTTTGAGCTTCTCATATTCATCTAGCAGTTTATTCAGCTTCTGCTGAAAAATTTCCTTAAGGAAAACATCACAAAACCCCTCTTCTGATGGAATAATTCTTCCTGAGGGCTGTGAGTTGATATCATCATGGAATGAACAAGCAAAATTATCCAAAAAGGATAAAAAGCTAACATCTAAGTTAGACCTCAATAAAGAAGGCCCGTCTGTATTGATCATATCTATTCCTTTATCACAGGAGGTTGGAGAAGAGAAAGCTGGAGGCTCGTCATTTATTGTAGCTTGTTCTAGGATCGGATTCTTGAACTATAACTTATTTGAGAGATTGGATTACCTTTTCTTACTATGAACTGGGTGATTTTGGTCTGTGTAGAGAGCTGCTTACGAGATAGTATCCACCCCGGGGATACCATAATTCACCTGCTATAGTGAATTTCTTCACTAAGACAGACATACAGCACCCAGAACAGTTCTCTCCACCAATACACCCTCTGTTGAGTAAATAAAAAAAGGTGGCCAAGGCTCTAATAGAGGCCACCTAAACCCAGACCCAAGTCATGATAATTCAGCCTGCATCAATCAAAAACAGGCGCGCTCCTTTTCAAACCCTTCCAGAACCTTAATACATTGGTCCATCTGTCAAGTAGAAACAATAATTGCCTGCCTCCCAAGATTATGGAACGGTAAGCTTGATAAGTAAGGAAACTCTCAGGCAGCAGCTCAAATCCACGAGCTTCAGCTTCCACTCCATGCTTAACCCCTTGGCAAAGCTTGGACTCAGGCACTGGAGCCTTGGACTCCTTGTTTCCCTGGGCTCACCCAGGGATTCTCACTTAAGGGGATGTAGCTGAGACCGTCACGGCCCACAAACTGCCCCAACAAAAGCCGATACCTTTTGGGTGTCGCCCAAGAGCTGATACCCAAATGGCTCCAGCCCCTGCAGAAATACCTGTGGAAGGAGGTGGACACAAGAGTGACTGGCAGGCAGGGCAGCTCTCCCTTCACAAGCTTCCCTCACACACTGCAATCCTCCTCCAATTGAGTAAGCAAACTCTGCAGCCACACACGGCCCTTCCTCAGGCATGCAAGAAGCTTGAATTTACATACCCGAGAAAGGGCCTGGAAGCTTGCATAATCACACTAACAGAAGTTGGTCAAATAGAAGATAGCATGTGAACTAATTTGTCTCCATCTATTACATTTGGGACCAACACACAACCATACTCTTTGTAGACTATCCCCTTAGTGGCATTTATTATATTATATTATATGGATTATTTTTGATCTTTTTTTATATGCATGAATCGTAATAATAATCTTTATATAGCACCCCACTGCCATAGCACTCTACATATAACAATGTCATGCAACCTTTAATCCTTACAACAACCCTGTGAGGTAGGTTAGGCTGAGATAATAATTTGTGACTGGCCCAAAGTCACCCAATGAGTTTCTGGCTAAAATGAGACTAGAACTGGGGTCCCCCCACTTCCAAATACTACACACTTAACCATTACACCACACTATGACGTACCCTTTTTCCTTAGTTGATCTTGAAATCTTAAGGTATCAGCAAGTTCAAGTATTTCAAAGTATTTTTTGTCAACGGGTGCAGCCACACGAGCTGCGGTGAGCCTGATCCCTGCACGCCCTGTGGTGGGAAATTGCTGCTGCCACACTTTGGGGGCAGTGTGGGGAGCAAGGAAGATGGTTGAGCTCCCCTGCAGGGCAGCTTGGTAGGCAAGCCGCTGTCAGTCATCCCGCCATGCCTTAGGGAAGGCTGAAGCACTGGTCACACAAACGGGCTCCTAGTCCTGCATCACCCTCCTCCCCTGGCCTTCCCACTATCCCAGCCATGATGTGGTTGCATGGGACTAGAGCTAACACCCTCTGCTCAAAGCCCTGCAGTGGACCTTGCCACACAGCAGAGCAGATGGGGACTGGGCACATGAGCGGTGATGCACTACCGCACCTTGGGCAGCCTTACCCCACTTTGGGTAATGCTGCTACGTGCTGTGTCCCCAGGCTTTTTCTGAGGATGCAGTATGTAGTAGACAGCTGCCTGCCCCACCATGCAACAAGGTGAACATCTGGAGTCCACAAGGCACACAATGAATTGTATCACACAGTTAGGCTGCCAGGAGTAGTAAGTGCACCGTGTGGCTGTTTTACCCACTGTGTACTAATTTAAATTTATCCAGGGAGTTTTTAGTTAATCAGTATGCTTCTGGAGAGATAAACAAACTATGTTTCCTCTTTATTAACCTTGCAAAGATCAGGTACCTTCACAATTTACCATTTTGATGAACAATTGACAATTACATTGATTCATCAACAGTTTAGTTCAACCTTAAATTCATTTACTGGCTGACAACAATTGCATGCCATTCAATGGCAACTCTGTGTTCTATTCACAATCTTAAAGGACTGGTGTCCACATCACAAAATCCACCATTTGCAATTGCAGCCTTTCATAAAGACTAAATTGGCATAGAGAAAGAGCTAACTTCTCACATCTGGAAAGAGTCCTAAGAGGTTATAATTGGGATGGAAGTAAGTTGGCATTTGAATGGCCCATGCTGTACCTTTTCTATCGCTAAATGTAGGACTTCAGTTTAGAGGGCTGTTGGGCAGGTGCCTTTAACAAACAATAAACCCTCTTTTAAATTAAATGAGTCATGACAGAACATGTTTCAGAAAATGCTGGAGCTTGTGAAAAATATTCTGCCAGTAGAATTGTTAGCAAGGTGTCAAAGTCGAGAGTTAAATTATGCCCTGGAACCTGTACACCTTTTGTACCCAACTGTGCAAAAAATGCCTTAAACTTTCCATTCATAAATTAGAGTTGCTTCTATTAATGCAGACTCCATCTCCCAGAATAAATCTACATACTGTAAATGATTGCCAATCAGTGTTTGCAAGAAGGTCATTAACACCATTATTCATATAACACAGCTTTAATGTTTCAGTTGCTAAAAATCAAGCATACACCTTGGCTAAGTCTTACTGTTCCTTTTTAAATTAACATTCCTATTAACTCTCTTTCAAAATGCGATTAGATTTATTTATTTTTTAAAATGTGTCTAAATACTTGAATAGATACCAGGACTAAAAATCCAGTAGTAGTCTTCATAGTTATAGAAACAATCATGAATAGATGACCATAGCAATAATGCTCAATAACCCAATTGGGCCGTGGTTCAGGTGGCAGAGTGCATGCTTTGCATGTATAAGGTCCCAAATTCAATCCCCTTCATCTACAATTCAGGATCTCTAGTAGCAGTCCTATGTGAGGCCTCTGCCGGGGATCCTGGAGAGTCTCAGGTAACACATCTGGGTGAGGTCTCTGCTGGAGATCCTGGAGAGCAGAGTTTGAGACCCTACTGCCATGTCAGGTTGTGACAATACTGGGCTAAGAGGGACCATTGGTCTGACTCAGTTAAGCATCTCCTTAATAAAGTATTATGCTAAATTTCAACTGTACTATTCCAAGTCACTTTAGTGGAAATTTCATGTAATTTAAGCCACAAACAATATTTTAAAAATGTCCCCCCTCAATTAAGCCCAAAGTAGGGTAGGATTCTTTATTTTGTACAGATGTAATGATCCATTTACTTGAATGGAAGTTTTGCCTCTGAGAGTAGAATCCCATGCACATCTGGATTAGCAATGCCCTATACATGCCATGGGCTAATTAATTATAAGAGTGTGCCTGGCAGAACACCACTTGTCATGGGTTCTGGACAAGTCATTGGGAAGCATTGTCTGCTAAGTCATGCTGGAGCAAGCAGGATCTCTGAGTGCACTGATCAACAATAGGCCCTGTGCTAGGAAGGGGCCCCAGGATTTTTTCTCTGGATCCAGAGGACCCCATAATTCTTAAGTACATTTCTACCATACCCAGTAGCTCCTAACCAACATCACGCTCCTTTTGCCTCTTGCATAACAAGCATGGGTGGGGGTGCTTCTCTGCTTTGCTACCAAAGCTACAGTGCTCTATGGGTAGGGATCCCAGAACTGTGCTCGGTGCTGTTATGGGTCCCTACTGTCTGGTAGCACTAACCATGGAAAAACCAAGAGGAGTTAAAGCAGGTGTCAGGAGTATTCTAGAACTACCCTGTCCTTGTACAGCATAGGGATGTGTGAACAGAACGCGGTTTGATTGTTCGGTCCGGAAACCGAGTTTGGATTAGGTTTTTTGGTTTGGTGGAGTTTGGTTTGGCCGAAGGTTTGTGGGGGAGGTGGGGGGTATCAGTTTTGCTCTCATATGGTCCCGTGATCGTGTCAGAAACCAGAAACCGAAAATTTGTGTGCCTGTGGAGCTTGTGTGTGTGTGTGTGTGTTGTGGATGGCTGGCTGTGTGGTTTTGGTTGGTGTGGTTTGGCTGTGTTGCTTTGGCTGGTTGGTTGTGAGAGTTGGTGTGGGTGTTTTGTTTGGCTGTGTGCTAGAAAAAAAATAAAATATGCATCTTAGGAAGGTGAAGGTGGAAGAGGTGGAGGAGGAAGAGGCTGCCGCTGGGCCTTCTGAGGTGGTGGAGGTCGACTCCTCATCAGAGGAGCAAGAGGGCACAGGAGGTGCCACTGCTGCCAGGTTTGTAAACTTTATTTTTGTTTGTAAACTTTATTTTGTTTGTCTAGCACCCCAAGGAGGGCAAGATTTGCACATGTCAGCCAAGGTCTTTCTAGTCGCCATCCCTACTAGCACCCCAAGAAGAGCAGGATTTGCACATGCCAGCAAGGGTCTCCAGTTGCCATACCTAGCATCCAAAGATGGGCAGGATTTGCACGTGCCAGCAAGAGTCTCTCCAGTTGCCATCCCTAGCACCCCAAGAAGGGCAGGATTTGCACGTGTCTGATTTATGGGTCTGCCACAGAGAGGGGGGGGGGCTCTTTCAGCAGCAGCAGCAGCAGTGTTAGAAATTGATCTGATTTTGGGCCTAACTAAGATATTAATTTCCCTGCTCCAATGTGCTCAATCAGGAGATGCTTTTGATTCAAGTGGGCTACTCTGTGTTAAATTGTAACCAAACCAAACATGCCTCTCTGACAAATGTGCTAGAGTATACATGAGGGGTTGTTGTAAATAACTCTGTGTAATTAAACCAAAAGTGCTTCTTTGACACAAATGTGACAGCAATATACACTGGATGTTATTGTACCCATCATTGTGTTAAAATGTAACCAAGAACACACACTGGAGCTATAATACTTGGAATGTAACTTTTATGGGCCATTAGGACTGCTATTTAGAATTATATAGAATGCTAGAAATTAGGCAAGATACTGCATAGTACATGTAGTAATGCATTTGTTTCAAAAGAACAGAGAGTGTCAGAAGAAGATAGTCAGAAATTGGTCAGAGATAGAACAAATGATGCTGGAGAAGTGAGCAGGAGGTCTCTTGTTCCCAAACAAATGATGTTGGTAATTCACAGGAACTGATAACAGAAGTTGAGCTGAACAATTTGTCTTATCAAACAAATTTATGACTCCTAGAAGGATGTGAGGGCTAATCCAGGGCCAAGGAGCTGTGACTCCCACCTCCGGAGGGAGGCGGGGGCCTGACTCAACTGGTCAGGACAAGCCTGACATCATGACTGAGCAAGAAGGTACCGCAAATTTGGGGAAACCAATGGAAGCACTCCACAAGTACTGACAACCCCGCACTCTGGATAATCATAAGACAGCCACAGCATATACTGCTTGACTCTGGATTAGTTCCTTGCCTTCCATGGTAATCAGTGCTAGCTCTTATCAGAGTGCCACTGAGGTTGGTGGATGCGCCCCTTTTGGGGATTCCTCTATCTGGGGAATCATCCAACAGCATCGTTGGGTCCCCTGACTGCTTTCCTTGAGAGCCAGTTCATCAGCCTCTGATCACGGAAGAATATGTGCTTTGTATGTATTTCTAAGTAGCTCAGAGCAAGATAAGAGCAGAATGTTGAATGCAAGTGTTTCTTTGGTAATTGGTATAATAGTTGTTCTGATATTATTGAATAAAAGACTCATTACTGAAGCAGAAGAGGAGTAATTCCCTACCCTCTCAACAGTAGTATTTCCACCAGATCCCGAGGATTGAAAGGGACCTGATCGCGCTCTCTCTCTCTTTAACTATACAGGCAGTTATCTCTCTTGGACAGGGCTATACTGGTTAGGATACAGGCAGTTGTCTCTCTTGGACAGAGATAGACTGGCTAGGATACAGGCTGGTGCCTCTCTTGGACAGAGACAGCTGGTTGGGACTCACAAGCGCTGGACCCCTCTGGGACAGGGAAACAGCAGAATTTCTCTGGGAACTATTCAAAGTAGAGAGGAGCAGTTGAAACTCCCTTTCTAATTCATTATAGCAGCAGCAGCAGCAGCAGCAGGCAGAGTCGAAACCTGCAGACACTACAGTACCACTGTATAGATGAGATAAATGGAAAGAGGAGAGTAGGTATTGCTCTAGGATGGACTAGAGGCATCAGCATAAATGCATGATATTATTTAGGTGTTGTTTATGTGTTCCTGTTTCAGAGAGGGTGATGATGCCACCCTCACTGCTGGTGCCCGGGCCCCCAGAACCCCATCAAGGTGGAGGTTGGCGCCGCTGCCAGAAAGCAGGCACATGAGGTCTGACGTCTGGCGGTGGTATGACAAGCCAAAAGGCGGATTCGCCATATGCAAGGTAAGGCATGTGGGCTGGAACAACAGGGAATGGATTGCCCTATGATCTGTTAGGAATGGAAGTCCCCTGCAGAGAGAGATTGTCCACTCACCCACTTGTGGAGACAGAATGCAGGCAGGGCTTGACACAGACCATTGGTCTGATGCAGTATGGCACTTCTTATGTTCCTATCTTTTTATGTTGTTTAGATCTGCGGCAAAAGAATGAAAAGGGGCAGGCGGGGGACCACATCTGGCCTAATCACCCACGTGGAGAATGTACATGGAGAGACGGTGAGGCAGTGGGACTCTAGCATGCAGGAGCATAGCCAGAAGAAGGGGGGGAGGCAAGGCAGAAGTGTGGCATGAGCAGAAGGCAGGCAGACTGAGGCAGGCTTTGATCTAGGCCACCTGGGAGGACGGGCAGGCAGCGTGGCATGAGCAGAAAGCAGGCAGACCAAGGCAGGGTTTGAACTTTGCAACCTGGGCAGGAAGACAAACAGCATGGCATGAGAGGCAGTAGGGAAGGCAGGCTGGGACCTTGGCAGGGCACTCGGATAGGCTGGTGAAGACTGTGCAGCAAGAAAGAGATCCAGTCAGATAGGCGGGCCAAGATTGTCTAGTCAGAGGCCGACTGGCAGGCTTACAGCTTCCCAATGCCACCCTGTGTCATGAGGTCAGTCAGATAAGGTGGCCAAGGCCATCTAGTATGAGAGAGAGAGAGAGACAGTGAGACAGGGCGGGCACCAGGCATCAAAGCACCTCAGCACAGCAGCAGTAGCCCTAGCCCAGATTGAGGAGGAGCCCCATCCCAAGTCTTCCCCTGGCATGGGATGGCGTGTGCCACTGTACCATCAATCCACATTCAGGGGCAGCTCGGGGAATCCCAGCAGCGGAAGGTTCAACTGCTCTGCCAACTTGGCCTCCAGTCTCAGGCGGTGTGGGGAGCAAATGTCTCCCCCCATGGAGAACACCCACTCACTGGGGGCACTGGTTGGTGGGCAGGACAATATACCTTCGACCACTTTCGACAGGGTCAGCCACACATTTGTCTTGCTGGCCCAGTAGACCAAGGGATCACTGCTGGGCTCAATGCAGGGCTCCTCCTCCAGGTAGCTCTCCACTGCTGCTGAGGCGCTGTCACACTTCCTCACAAAATTGTGTCTCGGCACCACATCCACCACTGCCCTCAGCCACGCTGCCTGCCCTGCTGTGCTGCACGAGTCCATGGCGGGGGGAACATCTGTTGTCAGCCAGCTACATGATGCGCTGCATTGAGTGGTCCTGCTGCCTGGAATGGGTTAAGGCTGCCCAAGGCATGGTAGCCTGCCCAAGGCAGCTCATCTGGCTGAAACCTAGAGGTGCAGTGGGTCTCACATTTGCTTCCCACAGGTATTATCTGCATTTTTCGGCACCTGATGGGGTACCTGGCCTTCCATCTGGTGCCCAGTGCCTGAAAATGCAGGTATTAGTGGGGCATCCAGTGATTCTCTGGGGCACACCTGGATCCCAGTCCAGTGCTTAATTTTCAAAAACTGAATTGCCAGGGCCCAAACCTGCCTTGCAAGCCATGCCCCTCTGATCCAGAACTTGATAGAACAGGAAAATGAACCCTAGTCTCCAGCTAGCAATCTAATCACTAGATTAACCTGCCTCTCTACAGATGAATATACAACAGGAGTTCTTGTGACTGAATCTATATGGTGGCCAGTACAGGGGATGGGGCACAGAAGTCATTAATGAAAACCATATAAACTATGTAGGGTTCTTCTGGATTTAACCCAGCAGTGAGGTGAGTCAGCCTCGGGAGTTGGGTAGCCTGTCGGGTCACGTTTGGGTACCAATTGCTGCCCGAACACAACCAGGGGGAGTTGGCAGTCCAGATTCAATGGGGTTTCCAACTTTCAAGGTATCTGGTTGCTGTTCTAGATCAGACCTGACCCTTGTAAGGGGCTAATATGATTAACTTTCTTTTTAAAAATAATGACAAAGAAATCTGACCAGCCTGTCTGTTAGGTAACGGGCTATTGCTAATACCTAGTTCTCATGAGCAAGCTCATAAGAAAATCCTCATAGACTCCCATTTGTCAAAGAATCCACACAGGAGAAATGGCTGCAGGGAGGGAAATGCTTTATTCTCAAAAGGAGGGCTGTGTAAACTGTAGCGATCACTGGGCATGGGATTGTGGATGCCAGTTAAGAGAATTAGAGCTTGTGCAAAAGACTAGCAGGACAAGGGTTGTTTAAGTCTGACTTATGAGTTAGGTGGTTGCGTGGATATGCAACTTTTAACTTTAACTTTTCAAGTTCTCATAGGTGACTAATAGACTAATAGACTACTCTGAATTTGCATGTATATGCAAATTATATCCCAAATTGTCCCACATTTTGAGAATCACTGTCCCTCATTGCAGAGTCCAGGGGTTGAGAGGTATGTACACAGTCACTAAGACAGCAGAGGGCCCAGGACAAGCCCTGGCCAAAAGCCATATGTGGCTTTCAAGTCACAGCTTGGCCATCCCTGGTATATAAGAGAATGGCCACACAGATGTCTATCAAATTGTTACTTAAGGAGGGCTACTTTTATGTGTGCACAGAGGCTACTTTGACACTAGGGATGTGTGAACGCGGTTCGGATGTTCGGAGTTCGGACCGAACTCGGTCTGTTCGGATGACCGAACTGAATGACCGAACTGAACTCGAAAATGACCGAACAGTTTGGTATCGTTGGGGTGAGTTCGGATGAGTTCGGGTGGGAAAAATGTGACTGGAAGGCCCAGGGACAGGGGGCAGCTGAGGAGCAGACTTCCTGGCACCAGGGGTGGAGAGGCTTGGACTAGCAACCAGTCTGCCCAATCACCATCCCTTTTTTCGTCAGACCACTGGCTTCACAGTCTGCAACTGGACATGGGGCTAGACTGCACAGAGCCAATGGGGCTTGTGATAAGGCGGGCACAGCAAGTAACAAAAGTTATTGCTCTTCCCCCTTCCAACACCTTCTGAGCTAGCCACTGATCCTGACAGCAGGTGTTTTCAGAAGTCTCCCTTTCCCAGCAGTTTGTGTTCCTAGTCCTAATCCATTGCCATCCTCCTCCTATTTCATTCATCCCACACATTTACCTCCCTAGTTTCATTTATTTAGATTTGATTAAATAGATTTAGGTGTTATTTTTATTTTTTTAACCCTCCCTGTGTTCTTTCTCCCTACCCTCCATTGAATCCTCCCCTCCTCCCCTCATCCCTGATTCCCCTCCCCTGTTTTTGGATTTATTTAGAGTAGGATTAGATTGATTTAGGTTTCATTTCAATTTTGTACCCCTCCCTGTGTTGTTTGTTGTGAGCTGTCTGTGTCCCCCCCCCATCCCTGTGCGTGTGTGTAGATAGATAGATAGATGTAGGAGTTAGCTTAGTTATATTTACCAAAACAAAAAATTTTACAGTTAAAAAACCCGTTAAATGCACAAGTTTCTAAAACTAAAAACTTCCCTCTTCAAAAACATTACAAAATTATTTTGACTCTAGCTTAAACTCCAAAAAACATACAAATTCATTACAATTACAATTAAAAAAAACTTCAACTCCATACATTGCAACAAGATATAAATGCAAAAAGACATGGAAATTATTTCAGAATTTGAGGAATATTTAATATGTTATCCTCACATCAACATAAATGTAATGTATGAACTTAATTCCTTACCATAAATACTTTAATTCATTTTTATCAATAACTAAAACTTTAACATTTTTTCATGATTACACTTTCATTTATTATCATAATTTGAACAATTTTTTCAGAGTGCATTAACTCTGTTTCTACAGAACTGCAAACAACACCAATACTGATATCGATACCAAAAGTAAAATCTTTGAAATTGGTATCGGTATCGATATTGACACTAATGAAAACGTCTTTGCAAGCCTATCTGAATGCCCTGCTTTCCCTACTGCCTCTCATGCCACACAGCCTGTCTGCCTGCCCAGGTTGAAAAGCTCAAAGCCTGTCTCAGTCTGCCTGCCTTCTGCACATGCCATGCTGCCTGTCCGCCCGCTCTGTTGGCAAAGTTCAAAGTCTGCTTCAGTCTGCCTGCCTTCTGCTCATTCCACGCTGCCTGTCTTCCCGTCCTGTAGGCAAAGCTCGAACCCTGCCCCAGCCTGCCTGCCTTTCATACTAGTAGACTGGTAATCCCGCTGCTGCTGTCTGCTGTTCCATGGGTGCTCTGTCCAAGCAATCCTGGTGCTGCCATCTGCTGCTGTATGGGAGCTCTTCCCTTGCAAATCCTACCATCCTGACTCCATGGGTGCTGTGCACAGGCAAGTCCTGCTGCTGTCATCTGTACCCGGGTAATCCAATGTCCGCTGCTGCTGCTAATGCTGCCTATGCTGTTTGTGCCACGGGTTCTGTGCCCTGGCAATCCAATGTCTGCTACTGGGTGTCCACGTGATTCACCACCAGGCAAGGCTTGACCAATTGGAAGTAGACCTTCTTTAGTTCTGTTGTATATGAGCCAAGCCTGCAATGCCCGGGCAACCCGGGGTGCCAAGTGCCAAGCCATCCCGATCTCTGCTGCTGCTGCTGCCACTGCTGCTGCTGCTGCTGCCGCCACTGAATCTCTAATGACCTGCAATGCCTATAGTCTTTTGGGCCCGATTCAAGGTGGTGATTTTGACCTATAAAGCCCTACATGGCCTAGGCCCTACCTACCTGCAGGAACGTCTCACCCCCCCGGATCTGGATTGGCCCGTGCAGTTGGCTGGGAGTGCCTGAGTTTCTCGGGTGATGACGATGAGGAGGGCATTCTTGGTGGCCACACTGAGGCTATGGAACTCCCTCCCAATGGAGGTCCGCTTGGCCCCAGACTTTCCCTCTTTCCAAAGATAGCGCAAGAGTTGGCTGTTCTGCCAGGCTTTTGCAAGGGAGACGGGTGATGGGTGGGGGGCTAGGGATGGAGGAAGAGATCTTTTTAGCTCTTCTCTGGGGTATTTCTATGACTGTTTTATATTGTTTGTATTTACTGTGTTATTTATGCTTTTATATTTGTATACATGTTTATTTGGTTTTAATATGTTTTAAGACACCCCAAGCTGCTGCAGTAGGTGGGGATGGCTCAGAAATTAAATGAAATAAACAAGTATAACACATGAGAGCATCTCTTTTGTACACCATCATATTCTGGACCAGACCTGTATTCAAGGATCACAAAAATTCACAGCTGCACAACTTACTGTAAAATGTTTTAGTGACAGCACAACAGCACAGAAAAAGACAATTTGCAGTGCACACACAGCACACTGACACCAATTAATGTTCTTCTCAACTACCACAACAACAACACCTCCCAACACAAGGGCAAGTGTTTAAAAAGGGCCATAGACATTTTCATGACACACCAAGTACAATAAATGCAGGATAACATTATGTTACTGTACCAACTTCCAACACCATATTAATTTATAATATCAATAAAGTTCTCTCAGACCTGAGCAATGAAGTTTGACTTCTCTCACAGTCCTAAAGAGGAGGATGAAGATGCTCCTGGAATGCCTCCAGGATGAAGTGAATTTCATGACAATGGACCTGCAAGGACAAGAGAGAAGCAGTACTGACAAGTCAAAGGAGAAACCAATCTCACGCCCCTACCCCCTAGAAGAGCTGTGCCACCCTCTCAATGCCCACTTCAGTTCTTCTTGGGGGAAGGGGGGAGTGGGGAAAGGGGAAGGAGTGAACCAACCCTGAATCAAAAACAGAGAAAGGAGGACCCTAGGCCCTCCAGAACCCCACAGGCCAAACGGAGATACTGAAACCACAGACCCCATGCTCCTGTCTCCAAGAAGAGCTGTGCCACCCTTCGAATGCCCACTGCAGCTCTCAGGGCCAGGGGGAAGTGATGGTGGGGGGAATGACACACCCAAATAGAGCGAACCTGCTCCTGAGAAAAGCTCCACCACCCTCCCAATGCCCACTGCAGCTCTTCTCAGGGGCAGTGTGGAAGGGGGAAGGAGCAAACCAACCGGAGAAAGGAGGACCCTAGGCCTTCCAGGACCCAACAGGCCAAAAGGAGAAACTGAAACAACAGACCCCAGGAAGAAAGAAGTACAGATGTGTACTTCAGGAAGAAAGTACTTCTGGAAGAAAGTACAGATGTGTTGCACTTCCTGTCCCCTACCTGATGTGTGGGAGACAACCAGAACGGGATGACACAAAGTGCTGCACACTGAACAAGACACAACTGGGCTGGTGAAGGATGTTGTTGCAGTCTTGTTATGATCTCATGTCCTGTCCTCTGCTGAGGTGTTCTTTTCCTGGACCAGTCATTTTCTCCGGTACTGAATGCTGATGGTATGATATGGCCACCACGCTCAGTAAAGTAACATCCGGAGCGGAGGTACTAGAGCAAGTAGTGTTGGAAGAGCAGCAGTGTTGGTAGATTTATCTTCCTCATCATCAGTCACCTGCTGCTGCTACCACCTCCAAATCAATGTTTTTATCCTCGAGGTACCCCAGAAGCAGGAGGTTGTTCTTCAGGAACACAAGCTGTTCCACGTTTTCTGGGTGCATGCAGGATTGGTGTGGGCTGACAATGTTGCTGGCAATACTAAATACCCTCTCGAATAGAACATTCGTAAGGGGGCATAAAAGGTAGCAGACACAGACAGCCACCTTCACAAGAGGAGGCCACACCAGGATCCTCTTCAGCCAGTAGGCCAACGGGTCACTGTCATGTCCAGTCATCGGTTCCTGCAGATACTGAGCAACAAATGTGTCTGCGGCATCTGGTGAACACTGACAAGCTGACAAAGGCAGGTCCTCCACTGCCTCCTCCATATAGGCGTCGAAGTCCTGACCCCACAGACTCGAGCTGCCAACATGAGGCTTTGAATAAACTGAAGGCATCATGTGAAGTTCTTCATCCTCATCCGGTCTTGGCAACTCCCGCTGCACCTCTCCTACAAGTTTCCTCCTGGTCTGTGGGAATCTTGAGGCATTCCCTGTGATAGTGTTCTTGACAGGGATTGAGAAGCGTTGCAAGGTCGTAGTTGATGTCCTTCCTGATAATGGTCTTGTATCTTGCCTCAAGCTCCATCTATAAGTTTCTTGCCAGCTCCATTGTGAGTTCATCCAGTTTCAGATCCCCCAGTAATGCTGCTTTCCCTGACTGAGCATGGCCCATTCCCCACTGAGGTCATTGGTGGCCAGGTGAAAGAGCTGCAGGACCTTGGTCACATCCTTGAGGATCTTGCACTCTCCCCAGGTCAGCTGCTCTCCAACATCCTCATTGAGAACAAGGAAGGGGGCTGGGCAGGTGAGGGTGCTTGTGTGGGGGTTCAAGGACAGAAAATACACACACAAAATAAAAATAAACACAAAAAGAAACACCAAATTCACAAAAAATCCAAAATGCAATGCCACACAGAAGTAAAAGTAACAGCAGCAGTCAATTTAAAAACAAAAAAACACTGAAAGCAATAAAATTAAAATAAATGAAACACACTACACAACAACCCCAAGAGAAATGAGGGGGGATAGGGGGCTGGGGACTCAGGGAGAGAGGGGTTGGGGTGACTTAACTTGGGGTGTACATGGGAAGGGGGTTGGGTGCAGCCTCTCCTCTTCTCTCTTCACTGGCTCCCCCTTCCTGGACTTATCCTGTTTAGACTCCTGGTTTTCACATTCAAATCGCTCCACAACCAAGCCTCTCAGACCTAATCGCCCTACGCACTCCTGCATGCGCTCTCCGCTCTTCCGTTGTCCCCTCCCTCACTCTCCCTCGTTTCTCCTGCTCACCTAACCGCCTTCGACCCTTCTCCCTCGCTGCCCCCCATGCCTGAAACTCCCTCCCTGCCCACATCCGCCTTGCCTCCTCCCTCCACTCCTTCAAATCCCTCCTCAAGACCCACCTTTTCCTTGCCGCCTTTCCCAATGCCTGCTAGTCTTTTTCCGTACACTTACTGTCTGCCCTCCTCTGCAGACTGCTGCCACCAACCTCTTTGTAACCAAGCCAAGCATACGCACCTGAGACTTCGCATCCGCTTAAATGTTTGTCTGTCTTCTCCCCTGTCTCTCCCACTGTCCCCTCTCCCTGTCTCCCCCCTTTGTCTTTTAGATTGTAAGCCACAGGCAGGGACCGCGTCTAGTTCTATGTTCTGTTCAGCACCAGGTCACATGACTGGCGCTATATAAATGTTTATAATAATAATAATAATACTGAGGTTTGTGTGTGTTTCAACAACAAAGACACACAAACACCAAAATCAGAAATCACTCAGTCAAAAACCCAACAATTATCAATTAAAAATATGAAAGCAGCAATGCAAATTAACAAGAGTCAAACAGCTGGCAAGGCAAATTATGAAAGCAGCAATGCAAATTAACAAGAGTCAAGCAGCTGGCAAGGCAATGAAACTGGCAACAACAAATTAATAACTGTTATCAGTGTACTGTTATGACACAAATAAAAATGAAAAAAAAAACCTAGTTAAAACAACAACAAACAAGGGGTGGGGGGGGGAAGGAGTTTGCGGGTTGTGGGTGGGAGGGGAGCAGAGCAGGAGGGCCTGGTGGGTGGTGGTCTGGGGGTGAGTGGGACTGGGCTGGGTCTAAGGGCCTCTGTTTGCTTGGCCCATAACCTCTCTCAGCAACCCAGCCAATCTAATCATGATCTGGCTGATTGCCATTCCAAAAAGTGACTGCCATTGGTCGGGAAAGCCACCTCTGCCTGCCTCCTGACCCTGGCTGACCATCCCACCAATTGTCCCCCTTCCCGCTCCTCCCCTCCCCTCCCCTCCCAAAGACCATTGGCGGTGCAGCATTGCCATTGACTGCCTTTTACAAATTTGAAAAAAGGTGCTTCAATGGCTCTGTCCCTGCCATGCACAGCCCTGGCCACAATCCTGAGAGATGGCTGTGAGATCCATAATGGCGGCTGTTACGGGTTGGGCTGAAGTTATCCTAAACTGCCAATTACGCATAACTTCGGACTGAACCATAACCATAACTGCCATCCCTAACAAATCCAGCCTTTTCCCCTCCAGCTCTGCCTCCGCTCTCTATAATAAGGGTGTCCCAAGTCCATGAATGGCTGGCATTTTGAATTCTGTCTGCTGGAGTACCCATGGAAAGTCTCAGGGAAAGAGGCAAAACAGGATAACATGGTATACAGGCCAGGGCAGATAAAGCAAGAGTGACATGGTTGGTGTCAAAAGTGCTAGCACCAGTCCAGTTCACCGTTTTTGTCTTCCTATGACAGGCTCTCAGACCCAGTACTACTTACAGTTTGATGCTGATATGTGGGCAGTTTGATGTGTCTCCTTCCTGGAGTTCAGGGTAAGCTCAACCTTACCAAGGAGCTCTACCAGCCCTTCTTCCCAGCTCCAAATATAGCCCCTTCATTGCTGAAGTATCTTCATTCAGAACTCCTTCACTTTGTCCATAAGCTCTGTGGAGGAGGTCAATGCCACTCTGATACCTGCTGGATATCTTCAGCCACTCAGAGGTAGCCCTGGGATCCAGAACTTTCCTTTCTGGACCTCTTTAAGCGTGCTGATACTCAATGAGAGAAAAGGATACAATGAGAGTGAAGTGTAGTTGGTTTATTTAGTATTATACCTAGGGATGTGCGAACTGAGTTTGGGGGTTTGGATTCCAGGTCACCGGGAAGGCCTAGCAGAGGCTTGAAGTGCTCCGGAGCACCGCTGGTGGCGGACCCACCGCCGCTGCCACCACTGAACCCGGGGCCTGAGCCCTGGCACCACCAGGTAGGTCTATCCCTGGAGTGGGGAGGTTTAAATTTTTTTTACCAGGCTGGGCAGGGGGGGGGGAGGTGAGCCCCGGCGCCCCTTCCACCCATGCAGCCTGGAAGGGAGAGGGAAAACCGGGTCCCCCCGAACAGGTTTGCCCCTCCTGAACTTGTTTGGGCTGAACAGTCTGAACCCGAATGGTTTCAGGGGGACTGAACCCTGAACGGGTCAAACACTGAGCCCCCCGGTGTTTGCACATCCCTAAATATATCCCACATAAGACTTCTGCATAGTCCTTAAAAAGGTGCATGAGTCCACAGCTGAATTTTACCTATGATGCTCATGGACACAAGTGGATTGGTTGGGAATCTCTCATTAGATTTTGAACTCAGTTTTGCAGATTCAAGTGTTTAGATCATTCAGATAATTAGCTCAGCATGCAGATGTCAAATGCTTGATTTACCTAAATCAAACCTGGACTTCATTGCCCAGTGCCACTACAGTGCTAATTTTAGAGGAGTTGTCAGAAGCAATCAATACAAAATGCTGTCATTGTGTTTCTTCCTCCTTTGATTCATGAAAGCAGATGACCTCAAGTATTTCCACAGGAGATATATTGCTCATTAAAAAAAAGAAGAAAAGTATTCTTCAACCTGTCATGGGATTAAGTAAGAAGTTTGGAAAGGTATATTTACTTACTGGAAACCACATTTCTAGGAATTTTAAAATCTACTCTCTGAGTGGGGTTTGAGTAACATGAACCGATGATAACAGTTAGTTATTGTGAAAATGTTGGCAGAAGCTAGAGATTGTGGGTGATTTTAGACAGACACAGGGCTAGCCACACCCAGAACTGTTCCGGGGGTGTCTGCTTGCATCTAGCCCCACAGACCAGGTGGCTGCTGAGGTCTGCCCATGAAACGTTAACTTCCCCCATCATAGAGTTGTGGGTGGATTACCCAATGCTCTAGGCTGCTGCCTGCAACTCTATGGTGTTGCCTGGGGCAACCTCCAGCTGAGACCAGAGCTGCAGTAGCCGTCTGCTGAGGAGATGGACTGCAGCTCCGTCTCAGGCTGGTGCCCCAAGTTTGGCTGGCCCGCTACGCTGGTGATGCTTCAGGATATTCCAGAGCACCACAAGTTGGGCTGGAGCAGCTTTCTCTGCCCTGCACATCTGGTGGCCCACCTTTAGGCAGACAGACCACCAGGGTGTGAGGCACAGCAGAGATGGGGCTGTCGTCCATCAGTTTACACTCAGTGAGACAAATACTACTCACAGGTGTAAATCCAGAGTATTTATTTTATTTGTTTTTTATATTTCTATCCCGCCCATCTCATAAAATTCAGGCTCATGGCAGCTTACAACAATCAAAATGAATACATTAAAAAGACTAATATTAACTACCCACCCCTAATAGTTAACTCACCCTGAGCACCAAAAATCCATGCCTCTTCTAACCTTCTCACCTGCTCTCTAGCCTCTCACTAGGGATGGGCGAATGCGGTTCGGAAGTTTGGAGTTCGGCCCGAACTTGCCCTGTTTGGACGACCGAACCCGAACCCGAACTTACCAAACCGAACTCAACTCTGAACGTCGAAATAACCGAACAGTTCGGTCAGTTCGGATCGCGTTCAGGTGAGTTCAGGTGGCAAAAAAAGTGTCACTGGAAGGTCAAATGTGACAGGGAGGGGTAGTCAGCTGAGGAGCAGACTTCCAGGCACCAGGGGTGGAGAGGCTTGGAGTAGCAGCCAGCCTGCCCAATCACCATCCCTTTTCGCCTCAGACCACTGGCTTCACACTCTGCGATTGGCCACGGGCTAGGCTGCACAGAGCCAATGAGCAGTGAGGCGGGCGCAACAAGAAACAAAACTGTCTGCCTCCCCTCTTCCAAACACCTTATCAGCTGGTCACTGTTCCTTAACAGCAGGCATTTCAGAAGGCTCCCTCTCCCAGCATTTCCCAGCTCCCCAATCCATTGCCATCCTCCTCCCATTTCACCCATCCAACCCATCTACCCCCATATTCTCATTCATTTATTAGATTAGCTTAGATAGATTTAGTGGTTATTTTTTGTTTTTACCCCTCCCTATGTTCCCTGTGTTCAATCTTCCTTCCTCCCTCCCCCCTCCATTGAATCATTACCCTCTCCCATATATTGCATCCCAGATTCCCTTCCCCTGTTTTTTTTTCATTTAGAGTATGATTATTAGATTGATTTAGATTTCATTTCAGTTTTGTAGCCCTCCTTGTGTTGTTTGTGGTTCCCCCCCATCCCATAGATAGATAGATAGTAAGTAAGTATACAGTTGTAGGAGTTAGCTTAGTGATAGCGATAGCGTTAGTTTTAGTGTTTGTCGGAGTAGGCCTGTGTACTTATTAGATAATCCATTTAGTTCATAGCATTTAGAATAGTTAATAGCAGTTAGATTTAGTGTAGATAGATATATATATTAGGAAAAAAATGTAAATAATAATAATTTAAAAAATCATATAAAAACATTATTTTGTAGGGAGAAATGGAGAAGGGAAGAAGAGGCCGGCCTGCTGCCCGTAGGAAAGGCAATGGGGCACGTGCCAGAGGTGGGAGGGGCTGTCCCAGGGGAGCAGCAGCAGTAGCCAGAGGCAGAACACATCACACGCACACACCCAAAACTCAGCAGTCCTGCTTTAGAGCAACAGGCTTCAGCGGCTCAGCATTGCCTCCTGGCAGTGCCATCCTCCACTGCCACACAGGGCACTGGAAGGCCTGCAGGACTTGAGGCTGCATCTGTCTCTGCTGGTGGTGGTGCTGGAGCAGGTGCTGGTGCTGCTTCCAATGTTCCTATAGGGACACCAATGTCCCCCACTGTCAAGGCGATCCCCAGCAATCCAGAGCTGGTGGATCCCACCCCGGTTTCTAGAGGCAGGGCCCGATCCCCGGGCAATCTCAGTAGGGAGAGGAGTATCATCATCAGCAGCAGCAGCAGCAGCAGCAGCAACAGCTACAGCTACAAAGGGGGGCACAGGGAGAGTGCCAGCAGCATGGTGGGCACAGGCAGTCTAGCCTCAGGATCCCAGTACTCCTCTTCACACGACATCACCGTGATCGCGGACAGTGAGGAGGAGGCAGACACTAGTGCTGCAGAGGAGATGTCTGTAGCTGAGGCAATGTCTGACCTTCCTCCCAGAGCTGTGTCGTCAGTGCCATGAACTTCTCCCCCTCCCAGCAGTGCTGGGAGCAGTGCATCCTCCGGGCTGGCAAGAAAGCAGGGGGGGAATCCTCAGTCTGGGATCATTTTAAGCAGGTGCGGGTAGATGATCCCAGAGAGGTGCAGTGCATGCTGTGGGATAAGGTGGTGAAGCGTGGGCAGGTGCTCGCCAACCTTGGCACAACTGAAATGGCGAGGCACCTCAAGGCATGCCACAGTGCTGTGTTGCTCAGTGGGAAGGCAGGGGAAGTGGATGCCAGTGGGTTCCCAACTGCAGTGACCAGTCTCACCAGCTCCTTCAGTGGGCCAGCATCCTGAACCAACTGCTGCTGCCTCTAGCAGTAGGAGCAGTATGGGGGCAGAACAGCAGCAGGAGCCTCCCCAGAAGTGCTGTCAGTCCACCATGGAGGAGATGGGGTGGGGGGATCTGACCAGGCCATCATCTGGGCACCATGGCACTGGCTTCCAAGGGAAAGCCAAGCCCCTGTTGGCAGAAATGATTGCCCTGGATGGCCAGCCCTTCTCAATTGTGGATGACAAGGGTTTCCAGCAGCTGATTGGGTTCCTGATCCCCAACTTTAAGATGCCTTCCCGTTCCACCCTGAGTCGGACCATGGTGCCACAGCTCTACAGGGCTTTGAAGGAGTGGGTGAGGGAGCTGCTGGCAGGGGCTGGGGGGGGGCACAGTCCACTTGGGTGAGGGAGTGGGTCATGGCAGGTGTGGCCTTCACCAAGGGGTGTGTGGTCATGGACGACGCAGCCTATATACTAAGCAGTCCATGACAGGGGATTCACAAGCATCCCTTGCACCGCACACTCCCTCCATCTCGTGGGCTTGGGGTAGAAGGGGATTGGGCCAGACACCCTTAGATCCCTGGTTGAGTGGGGAAGGAAGCTGGCAGGCTTCTTCAACCGCAGCGTGAAGGGCAGTGAGCTCCTCCAGGAGAAGCAGGCCCCGCAAGGGTCCCCGGTGCACGTGCTGCTTCAGGATATCTCCACCCGGTGGAATTCCACCTTCCTGATGCTCGAGCGGCTTCTTGAACAGAAAGCCACCCTGCATCAGATGTACCTTGGAGACAGACATTGAGGCACCTCCAGGTTACAACAGGGAGGAACGGGAGATTATCGCTCACACAGTCTTTGTCCTGAGACCATTCCTGGCCGACATGGAGACTTTGAGCAGCTCCACCGCCACCCTCAGCCAGGTAACCCCACTGGTCCATAGTCTACTCTCCGCAGCAGCCTGGATGAGATTCAGGGGTGGGTGGGGATTGTGGCCCTCAGGGCAGGAGGTTGTCAGATGAGGTGATTGACCTTGTGCGGAAGCTGAAGGCGGGGCTGAGTGCGCACTTTGACGTGCTCCTGCACCGGGAGGAATATGTCCCGGCAACCATGCTAGACCCCAGGATCAAGGGCAGCATGGCACATGAGACAGCAGTCTATGGCCTCTGGAAGGATGCACTGGTCCAGAAGGTCCTGCAGGCAGAGCGGACCATGCAGCAGGCCCCCCCGCGGGTTGGTGGGAGTGGGAGCAGTGACCCCTTCCAGCCATCTGGGTCTATCCCTGCCCCCAACCATAGAAGTAGCACCAGCACCAGCAGCAGGATGAGCACCAGCAGCAGGACCCCTACTGCCAGAAGCTCCTCCTCTGTGCAGTCCACTCTAGGGAGCATGGGGCTCAACACAAAAGGGCAAGCAGTGTGACAGGTGGTGCCCACCCAGAGCTACCAGAAGGAGTATGATGGCACCTCAGCAGCAGTGGAGACCTACCTGGACGTGGAGCCATGCATTGATCCCAGCAGTGATCCTTTGGCCTACTGGACTGGCAAGGCCAACGTGTGGCCGGCCCTGTCCAAAGTGGCCAAGGGTATCCTGTCCTGCCCACCAACCAGCGTCCCCAGTGAGAGGGTGTTCTCCATCATGGGGGACATTTGCGCCCCGCACTGCCTGAGACTGGGGGCCAAGTTGGTAGAGCAGTTGCTCTTTCTGAAGGTGAACCTTCCGCTGCTGGGATTCCCGGAGCTGCCCCTGGACAATGAGTGATGGTGCAGCAGCACACACCATCCCATGCTAGGGGCAGTCTTGGGACGGGGCTCCTCCTCCTCCTCCATCTGGGCTAGGGCTACTGCTCCTGTGCTGCTGAGATGCTGTCCCTCCCTACCAATGCCTGGCACCCGCCATGCCCCCTCCCTCTCTCTCTCATAGTAGACGGCCTCGGCCACCTTATCTGACTGACCTCATGATGCAGGGTGGCATTGGGAAACAAACTGTAAACCTGCGAGCCGGCCTATGGCTACACGATCTCAGCCCACCTATGGGCCACTGACTGACTCTCGCTCTCTCATGCTGCACAGTCTTTGCTAGCCTATCTGAGTGCCCTGCTGCCAATGTCCCAGCCTGCCTGCCCTACTGCTTCCCATGCCACACTGCCTGTCTGCCCGCCCAGGTTGCTGCCAAGCTCAAAGCTTGCCTTCCTGCCTCCCATGCCAAGGTGCCTGTGTGCCCGCCCAGGTTGATGCCAAGAGATAGAGAGAGAGAAATAGAGAGAGAGAGAGGTTCCCAGATAGAATGAGGGAGATGGGGGTTAGAGGGGGAGGGGTAGGCATATCCAGCTACTCTGGCTGCCACCTGCCAGAACCAGGAAGAACTCCTATCTGTGCTCATGCGCTCAATGCCCATTGCCCACATCTACCACGCAGCAAACCTACCATAATGAGATGGAATATAACACACCACGTTTTATATGTGCCTGCCTGTGTGCGTTCCTATACCTGCTGCTACCACCAACTTCAGCACATAGGCATAAAAGATTGGACATGTCACACGAAGCTCGTAAAAATAAATACAACAACTTTTATTAAAACTATTTACATAACAACAAAATAACAACAACAACATTCTAAAAACCAAAAGCAAACATTCAAAGGAAACTTATACATTTAAACTAGGAGTCTCTGGGCCTGTCCCCTGGGACTTGGGGGAAAGATAACAGCCGTTGGGACAGAGAAGAGGGCTCAGGGCTGGCCAACTGGGACTCTGTCAGCTCGTAGCCATGGGAGACTGCAAAGTTCAGAGCCCCTTCCATGTCCCAATGCCACCTGGAGAGCGCCTGGTGGTACATTTGCAGGCGATCCATCTCATCAGAGACCTACTGGCCATACGCCTCCACCTTCTGCCTCTCCATCTGGACCTCCTGCAACTGGTCCATCAGGCGGTTCTCCATGGTGGCTGCAGACTGCTGGACCTCAGCCATGAAGTCCCAGGTGGGCCGCTGCAACTGGGCCCGAAATGCCTTGGCCTCTTCATTCTCCCATGGCCCGGAGGTCTCCACATCAGGGTTGGAGGAGGGAAAAGGGCATACATGCCTTTGTTTCTGGGTTGCCTTCTCTCCCTTCTTCTGGCGCTGAGGCGCCATGGCCATACCAAACTCCTCCACCTGTCGCCTCACTCTCAGGCCATGGGTGCGCTCAATGTAGGCAATGAGCCCTGATGTGGTCCCCTCCCTCTGCTGGTAGAATCTTTTCTTGCAGTGCTAAAAAGAGCAGAAAAAGATAGGAACATAAGAAGTGCCATACTGTGTCAGACCAATGGACTGTCAAGCCCTGCCTGCATTCTGTCTCCACAAGTGGGTGAACTGGGTGTCCAATCTCTCTCTGCAGGGGACTTCCATTCCTAACATGTCAGGTCATAGGGCAATTCATTCCCTGTTGTTCCAGTCCCTGTGCCATACCTTTCATGTGGCGATTCCATCACGCTTGTCAAAAAACCTCCAGACATCGAACTGCCGGTGCCGAATGTCTGGGGGTGTCACTGGAAGTGGAGAGTCTGTCAACCTCTGCCTAGGGGTCCTCCTCCTTGGCCTGGTCCTGGCAGCAGCACTGTGGCCGGCATCTGATTCCTCTCTGAAATCGAAACACATTAAGAACACCAAAGTAATATCATGCATTTATGATGATGATGCCTCTAGACTAGTCCTCACTCCTTGGTGTCCTAGGGATTGAATATAGAAACGCGTGCACATCCTGCCCTCCTGGGGGTGCTAGGGGATGCTAGGGAATTGCAACTAGAAAGCCCCTGGCTGGCACTTGCAAATCCTGCGCTCCCTGGGCTGCTTGGGAGACCCTGACTGACACGTGAAAATCCTGCCCTCCTTGGGGCGCTAGGGATGACGATGGGAGATGTGACCCTGGCTGGAAAGACCCTGCCCTTATTTGGGGGTGCAAAGGGAATGGGATGGCAACTGGAGAGTGGAGACCCTTGCTAGCCTGGCACATGTTTGGGTGGAGGGGCTGCTCGTGCCAGAGCCCCCCACACTAAAGTACCCTCTCTCTCTGTGGCAGANAGGATGGTGGTAAATTGATAATTTGTAAGTGGGGTCCCTGACCTATGGTCGAATAAGTATCTGGGGACTCGGGGGCGGATAGCAAGGTACCGCCTCATCTGTTCAACCGGGCATATGGCCTTATTTCCACATTGGTATAGATCAACGTTTTGTCCTCTACTCCTCTGATCTGTTTTGGAACGATGTATTCTAAACCTCAATCCATCCTGTGTCAATTCCATGTCTTGGTGTAGGAAGGCCCACTCCGTATTATCTTTATGGGATCGGGGGACTACCTCACTAATCCTAAACCCTCCAAAATAGGTTATGTCATACGCTGACATGAACAATTGTGTCTCAAAGGCGGTGTGGCATACTGTTGTTCATGTCTGACATATTTGGAACAGGACAGAGGTGGTTATTGGTGTTCTGAGTTTGGGCATGGCCGGTTGAGCCCTAGCCCAACTTTCATACATACGCTTCAAGTAGAAGCCTTTGTCAGGGGTGGGAAACCTTTCAGCCTACTAACAAAAGAGATTGCAGAAACCTTTCCTGCTATAGTGCCCCCAGTCAACCCCTTCTTGTAAAGGTGCATTGCAAACTGGATTACTTCAGGCTCCCCTATGGGGAAGCCAGTTCCCCATCCTCTGGAAACCCTAAATAGCTGGAATTCATGGAAGGCCCTACCGTACGCGACTTGAGTTCTGGGCACCAGTGATCCCTGTATGATAGACTGCATCTCTAACTCCCAAGATTCCACACCCCCTGTGGTAGGGGGTCTGGTACTTCTCTGGCATCCGGTGCCATTTCCCAGAATCGTTTGATCTGAAACCGAAAAAGGGCGTCGGCTATGCCATTGTCAACTCCTGGTACGTGCCGTGCAGTAAACAAAATGTTATCTTTCAAACATGCACTGACCAATGCCCGAACCAGGGACATAACGCTTGGAGAGCGAGACAAAAGGGTGTTAATCACGTGCACAACAGTCATATTATCACACCAAAATAGAATGGTGCTGTTGGCAAATTGTCGTGTCCAGAGTAGAACGGTGACCACTATTGGGAACAGCTCTAGAAATGTTAAATCTCTGACTACCCCCATTTCGTGCCACTCTATGGGCCATGGCACCGCACACCAGCATGTCTGGAAATATACTCCGAATCCCGCCCTACCAGCCGCATTGGAATGGACCTGAAGTTCAGTCTTAAGTAACATTCGGTCCCTCCAGAAGCTCACACCGTTGTACCCTTCCAGGAAGTCCAGCCATATTCCCAAGTCCTGCTTCATCTCATTGGTAACCTTAACTCTGTAATGGGGCTGTATGTGACCTCTTAGTTTGCTGTATAACCTGGACAAAAAGGCTCTACCTGGTGCCACTACACGGCATGCAAAGTTGAGGCTCCCTATTAATGATTGCAAGGCCCGTACTGTAACTTTACGGGCTACCATGCATTCCTTAATCTTTTGTTTCATACTGTCAATTTTATGTCTAGGCAATCTTGACTGGTTCAATTTGGTATCTAATTCTATTCCTAGATAGGTGATGGACGTGTCCGGGCCTTCCAATTTCTCAGGTGCCAGCGGAATACCGAGTTCCGCTGCAAGTTCCTGAAATAAATGCAGGGCGGCTGCACACGACCTTTCCTTGGGCAGGCATATTATTAGAAAATCATATAAGTATTTTGTTACCTTGCCTTCTTGTAGTCGTTGCCTAAATATCCAGTCTACTAGTGAACTAAAGTGTTCAAAGGCAGAGCAGGATATAGAGCACCCCATGGGCATGGCTCGATCATAATAGTATTTTCCTTCAAAATGAAAACCCAATAGATGGAAACTACTGGGGTGCACTGGGAGCAGGCGGAATGCTGATTTGACATCACACTTTGCCATAAGTGCCCCCGGTCCCATCGCCCTGTCTTTCTTCACTGCATCGTCAAATGAGGCATACTTAATGGTTGAAAGGGCTTTGGTTATGGCATCATTTACAGAGAAACCCCGAGGGTAGGACAGATGATGTATCATCTGAAATTCCCCCGGTGTTTTTTTGGGAACAATGCCCAGGGGTGATATCACCATATTATTGATAGGGGGGTAATCGAAGGGGCCAGCCACACGCCCTTCCGCTACTTCCTTCCCAATTTTTATTCTCACTAATTCTTCACATCCGTCTAAAGATTTCAGGTTACAAACTGCACTGCGCTGGGGGACTGGGCCAGCTGGAATGAGGAATCCCTTAAGAAAACCTCTCACCACATAATGGACCTCAGACCTGTCAGGGTGGAATCTTAATGCTCTGTCCAGGTTATTAATTTGCACTGGTGTCGGTCCCTTTTCCTTGGCGGGGCTCTGGTGATGTTCCCCAGCCCCCTTTTCCCTTTCCTGACCCTTGGTTAAATTTGTCCTGATTATTCCTTTGTCTGGGGCGAAAGCAAGTGGTTGCCGAGTGTGTCCCCCCCCCCCACAATTGGAACAAGTGTCGCAAAATCTACAGTTCCAATTACACCAGCCCACTTTATTGTATTCCCAGCATGGGTCGGGTAATCCTTGCCCCCCCCCCGTGACTGTCACCTCGAAATGGCTCGTTCGCAGGGGCCACCCCTCCCTGTACTAAGGGGTGCCCGCTATCTGCCCGGGGTGCATTTGTGATGTCGATCATGCATTCGATCCACAAATCCGGTGCGTGCTTATCCCATGGGAGCCCAGGAGTATTGGCCGCCCTATGGCGCAATGCTTCATCATAGCGTAGCCATGCACCAGGTGGTCCTGTACCATGTTCCCTGCAGACGATGTCCGCATATTTATATAGCTCCAATCCACGGGTTGGATCAGCTTGCATTAGTACACCCATGTACGCTGCGTACGCCGAAGTCCAATTATCCCAGTTACGATCAGCTTTTGGGCATCGAAATCTTTCTTTGTCTTTGTCTTCCCCTTGTTCTGCATGATCCATGATGGGATCACTGAACAAGAGTGCAAAGAGGTCAACGTACTCGCCTCTACATATCTTCTCTTTTGTAGCTTGTGGCAGGTGATTGCCGAATGGGGCTGCTACGTCGGGTATGACCCCCCCAGGGGGACGAGTCACCCATGATGTTTCTAAAACTATGGTTGTTGGGGCGGAGATTGCCCCTTGGGTTGGAGTAGGAGAGTCTCTGGCAAAACCATGCCCACCAGTGGGTCCCTTGCTACTGTTGGGATGGGGACCTCCCGCTCTGAATTTGGGCCTGTTGCTGGGATGACCCATGCCCAAGCCCCGTTCACCATGAGGAGTTGTGGGGTGGCCTGCTGCTGGCTGTTTGCTACCTGCCCAGCCAGAGATACCACTGTCTGGCCCCCCACAGGGCTGGTTAGGGGGTCAGCCTGAGTACCACTCACCCCAACAACTTGAGGGGTTATATCTCTCCCCCCCATCTGGATAATACCAGTTGTGCCTTCATCCTCAATCCCCCTGTTACCCCATCTGGAATGCTCACCATGTTCCGCCGCCCCGTGGGGGACTGGTCCTTGTGTGTCTCGTGCTTCATGGGCCCATGCGCAGTCCGGTATGCCCCAGCTCAACTCCATTTCTAAAGCCCGGATTCGCCTCCACATCTCCGCGTCGCCCTGCTCGTCTGGATGGTCTGGCTCGTGGAAGCGCATCCTGCTTGCTGGTGGTTTGTCACCTGCAAAGTAAACTACCATCCCGGGCCCCCTTTGCTCTGTAAAGGAGGTGCCAGGGGCTGGCGCGACCCCAAGGGCAGCAGGAGCAGCTCTACTAGCTCTTTGGCACCGATAGTCACCTAGCCCTGGCACTCCTAGTTGGTCAATGGTTTGCCTACCTGAGGTTCTGTCTCGTGGATTGAGGGCCTGTTCAACTGAGAGCATGGCCTGCGGAGGAGGCCCTACTCCCCCCAGCCCATAATCAGACCAGCCGGGTCCACGTGTGGTCTGTTGGGGGCTATCTATCATGGAAGGGGCTTGATCCGGGCCTGCATAATTGGACCCCTGTTGACTGTGCCCACAGGGGTTGCTCCCCTCCCTGCATATCCCGTTAGCCCTTGCTGACCCATTGGCTGCAGGGGTTGTGGATCTGTGTTGGCCTCCCTCCTAATTTACCTAGCCAAGTTTGCCTGGTATGGTGCAGGGATTATTGTGCCCCCTCCATCCCTATAGCACGCGGGGGTTGTACTGCCCTTTCCCCCTGTCGCAATCCCTGTTGTGTGAGAGGGGCGGCCTGGGTGCCCCTCGTGTGGGATTCAATGTGGGCCAGACCCTGCCCCGTCTCATATCCGGTGATGGGGCCTTCCCCCACACCTGAAACTGCCCTGGGGGCCTCTCATGATTCCCCGATGAGGGGGCATGAGCCCGCATCTGTGCTTTACAGGCGTCAAGATGGGCCAAGAACACAGCCCTAGGGGGGATCTCCTCCCCTGGCCCCTCACCATTATCACCAGGGCCCTCAGCCACGGGTTTTTGTGTGGCCACTGGAGCCTTCTTCCTCTGTCCCCTCCCCCCACACACACACTTTTTTCTTCATGCAGCCCATCTCGTCGCTTCAACTTTCTTGTCGGGCCTGTGATCAGCAGCGAGAGAGCTCGCTGCTGCTCAAACGGTCTTCAGCCGCCGCTGTGGCTTCTGAGTGGCTCTGCCTTTCCTAACAAGGGCGGGCCAGTCACTCCTCAGCGCGCTGCGCCCTTCGAGCATACGCGCAATTCGGTTCAGCTTTCTAGTCCTTTCTAGTTCAGCTATGTCTTTTTTGAGATGGGGTGACCAGAACTGCAAACAATATTCAAGGTGCGGTCACACCATTGATTTGTATAGCGCATTATGCCATCCTCAGTTTTATTCTCTATCCCCTTCTGAATAATTCCTAACATTCTGTTTTCTTTTTTGACTGCTGCTGCACACTGCACTGTGGATTTCATTGTATTGTCCACAACCACCCCCAGATCCTTTTCCTGAGTGGTAACTCCTAGCTTAGTACCCAGCATTGTGTATTCTTTGTTTGGATTATTTTTCCCTACGTGCATCATTTTGCACTTGTCCACATTAAATCTCATTTGCCATTTAGATGCCCAGGCACCCAGTGTCGTAAGATCCCGTTGCAGTTCCTCACAGTCTGCTCGTGTTTTAACTACCTTAAATAACTTGGTGTCATCTGAAAATTTGATCACCTCACTCTTAACACCCTTTTCCAAATCATTAATGAATACATTAAAAAGCACTGGTCCCAATACAGATCCCTGAGGCACTCCACTTTTTACATCTCTCCATTGTGAAAACTGACCATTTAGTCTAACCCTTTGCTTTTTATTTATTTTTTTATTTCAAAAACATATTACCCCATCCCTCCTGCCATAGGCAGCTTGGGGCAGCTTACAACAATAAAAAAACCAATTAAAACAATTAAAACACAACATAAAAAGGAGGAAACAGAGAAAACACCCCACAAACCCTACCCCTACCCCCCATCACCCCTCTCCCCCACCAAACGCCTGGCAGAGAAACCAGGTCTTGCAACTTTTCCGAAAAGAGGGGAGGTCTGCAGCCAGCCGGGCCTCCACCCGAACGGAGTTCCATAGGCGCAGTGTGGCCACCAAAAATGCCCTCTCCTGCATGGCCACCCGAGAAACTTTGGGCACCTCGAGCAGGGCATCCCTGGACGACCACAAGAGCCAATCCAGGACACGGGGGGTGAGGTGGTCTCACAGATAGGCAGGGCCCAGATCATTTAGGGCTTTATAGGTTAAAACCAACACCTTGAATTGGGCCCAGAAAGCCACCGGCAGCCAGTGCAGAGAGTGGAGCACTGGTGTAATATGCTCCCAGCGGCCTAGTCCAACTAGGAGTTGGGCTGCTGCATTCTGCACCATCTGCAATTTCTGAACCGTCACCATGGGTAACCCCATATAGAGTGCATTACAGTAGTCTAGTCAAGAAGTGATGAAAGCATGGATGACTGTGGCCAGGTCAGAGTCCGAAACAAACGGCCAAAGCCATCACACCTGATGAAACTGGCAGGAAGCAGTCCTCGCCACAGCTTCCACCTGGAGATCCAGGCGGAGCTGCGCATCAAGGAGCACCCCTAGACTCTGTACCTGGGAGGTCAATGGAGGACAGACCTCATCAATGATGGGGGCCGCCAATTCCATCACCTTACCCACTATCATCACCTCCATCTTGTCAGGATTCAGCTGCAGTCGATTAGCCTTCATCCAATCCCTGACCGCCGCCAGGCACCGAGTAAGCACCGAGACTGCTGAGCCTGGGTCTGTTGAAAAAGAGAGGTATAGTTGGGTTTCATCTGCTGATGACACCATACACCGAACCCCCTAATCACCTCACCGAGTGGCTGCATATACATACTGAACACGAGAGGGGACAGAATAGAATCCTGAGGAACTCCACATGAGAGGTCTCGGTACAATGAAAAACAGTGCCCAAGAAGCATCCGCTGGGTTCTTCCAGTCAGGAATGAGCAGAACCATTCAAGAACAGTTCCGCCCACTGCTGCAGAGTCCCGCAGGCGCATCACCAATATCCCATGATTAACGGCATCAAACTCAGCCGACAGATCTAACAGGATCATCAGGGTCAAGTGACCCTGATCCATATCTTGGCGCAGGCCATCTACCAAAGCCACAAGCACCATCTCAGTGCCATAACCCGGATGAAAGCTGGACTGAGAGGGATTTTAAAAAATGATGCGATCAAGATGCCCCTGCAGCTACCGAGCCACTACCTGTTCAGTAACCTTCCTTAAAAAGGGGAGGTTAGAGACAGGCTGATAGCTGGCAAGGGAGCCAGCATCAAGCGATGGTTTCTTGAGCAGAGGCTGCACCACTGCCTCCTTGAGACAGTCTGGCACTGACCACCCCAGCCAGCAATGGACCCATTGTCTCCCGGGAGATCTTAACCAGTCAGGACGGGCAAGGATCTAATTCACAAGAAGTGGCCCTGACCGCCCCAAGAACATCCACTGCATCGGCAGGCATCACTGGCTGAAACTGATCCCAGAATACTGGACATGGTGGGGCTTCCATAACCACTGGTTCCCCTAGTGTAATAAATGCTGCGTCAAAATCGTGGTGAATACGAGTGATTTTGTCCACAAAATAATCCACAAACATGTCACAGTGGGCAGTAGATGACTTCACTCCAAGGTTGAGGGAGGCCGAACTGACCAGACCCCGCACTACTTGGAACAGCTCCTCTGGACGGGATTTTGCAGACGCCATGAGGACAGCAAAGAACTCCCTCTTTGCTGCCCGCATAGCCACGGCACAAGCTCGTAAACTGGTTCTCTATCTTTTAACCAGTTTCTGATTCATAGTAAGACACTATCTCCTATCCCACGATTTTTTAATTTTCTCAAGAGTCTCTACTGAGGGACCTTATTCAACGCTTTCTGGACATCCAGGTACACTATATCTACTGGGTCTCCCTTGTCCACATGCTTATTTACACATTCAAAGAATTCCAACAGGTTAGTGAGGCATGACATACCTTTACTAAATCCACGTTGACTCTTCCCTTTAAGCCATGTTTGTCAACATGTCCTGTAATTCTGTCCTTAATGATGGTTCCCACCATTTTACTCGGCACAGACTTCAAGCTTACTGGTCTGTAGTTTCCAGGATCACCTCTGGATCCTTTTTAAAATATCGGGGTTACATTTGCCACCCTCCAGTCCTCTTGTATATGGCAGATTTTAGTGACAGGTTACAAATTACTAATAGTAGGTCTGCGATTTCATATTTGAGTTCCTTCAGAACTCTGGGGTGAATGCCATCTGGCCCTAGTGACTTCTTGTTAGTATTCCATTTGTCTATGTGTAATTAGGCTTATATCTGGTAAATGTGCCTTTTTTCACAGCATAGGGTATTCTAAAAATAAGTATTTCACATTTAATAGTTTCTCCTCTTCCGCAGCCGTGAGCCTCACCTGATGAACCTCGTGAACTCACCTGATATAAACAAGGACAGAAATGGCCCTATGAGTAAATCTGAACAGACAAATTGAGACAGAGCCACCTTGTTGTCATGAAGGGCTGCCCAGACCAAAACTGGGGTGAACATCTGATGGCTGCCCTTCACATGGGCAGGTAAATCTGGGGCAAAGGGGGGACAATGTGGGGCCACGTCTTGTGTGTTAATATACTGAGCCTCCTGCATGACACAGGATACAGAATTTCATATAGGAGCAGAAATGTTCCATTCTGACAGAGTTTAATGCCCCTGGAACACACCCTTCTCCTCATGGAGCCTTCTGCAATAGTGACCTCCATCATAGGCACTGCACAGGGTGTGCATTACAGGGACTTTTGCAGGGAAGCACATGGCCGTAGTGTGAAAATATACATTCAGTCCTCCCCATTAAGACAAGATTCAAAACAATTAATGCAGGAGTCTACATTGGGCTTGCATAAATGAGGGCTTTCTGTCTCTCATCCATTGATGTCAGGCAGAAACAGCCTCCAAGGGATAATAATTAGGCTTAAATCTGGTAAATGTAACTTTTTTCACAGCATAGGGTAGTCTAAAAATAAGTATTTCACATTTAAACAGACATACAGATATAGCATAAACCTAAAAATCCAAACCCTTCAAGTATCAATACATCATAATTTTGAAGCCCCACCTTGTCCCCCTAATGGAAAATAGATTATGTCCCCTAAGGGTAATTGGGATACCCTAGCCCTAATGGGGAACATAGAGAGGGCCTGGAATTAGTTTGTGTTCTTCTGTATTTCTGTGTTCTTCTGTATTCAATATAAAATGCTGTTTAATTGTCATTTAGACAATACCTTTTCACAGATTTCATAATGCCTGTGTCCTTTACCCAGTGCCGTGTACAGAGCTGGCCTTAGAATTAGCTGGCCAATGAATGAATGAATGAACGAATGTGTATAACTAATAATCCTGCCACAACTCTGGGATTGCATTTGCATGTTGTACTGATTTAAAAAAAAATTAAAAAATGACACTTTGTTGTAGTAAACATGAACCAGGCTGCCGACTGCTAAAGGGGGAGGGGTCATGGGGAAGCCCTGCATTTTGTTTTTGCCCTGGGCCCTAGAAATTCTAAGGCCAGCTCTGTACATGGCACTGGGTAAAGGACACAGGAATTATGAAATCTGTGAAAAGTTATGGTCTAAATGACAATTAAACAGCATTTTATATTGAATACAGAAGAGCACAGAAATATCTCTGCTATTTGTCATGTTGGTGAAATCCAGATGTCCCCTCATCTGCAATTACTCTCAATGGGAGTCAGGAAAGCGTATGTAAGTAATAAAAGATGCTGTAGTCAAGCAATGATTTATTTCCTCATGTTAACTATCAAAGAGTGGACCTCTTGTCAGTTTGGGTTTAAGTTAATGTTCTCCTGCCTGTCCTAGTTGGTATTTGACCTCAGAATCTCACTTGTGTAATGCAGTGCTACTTACCAGTGCCAAGTACATCTATTAGTTGTTAATCATACTCTATAAGTTTAACTTTCACAATGGGTAAAAACAAACATGCAGGCGATGGGGTAGCTCCCTGGCCTGACCCGTGGTGGAAAACCACAACAACCACTCTCTGGGTCGGCCGGTGTCATGAAACAAACATACCTGCCACTGGGAGAGCCATCCCATCACCTGCACGACCTGGGTGGTGGGGAGTGCAACAGATGCGCAGGCAAGTAGCCCCATCCCTGCCCTGCTCCCAGTGCCCCACTCCCGACCATGATGTGCAGCCATGGTGGCCACCTCCGCTCCATGCCGGGGACAGGCGGGACAGAAAACACATGCACGGGGCAGCGTAGGCCTGCATTGGCCCAGGTGAGTGGCCCTTGACCCAGGATGCATCTTGGGAATTTTCCTGATGCTGCATCCCAGGCCAGCTGCCAGAAGCAGGTCCATATCTGGCGGCATGTAAACACCCATGCCAGTGGGGCCTACGATCCAAAATTACTGGGTGTTAACAGACATGACATTGGCCCACTGTGGCTTGGAACCCACCGGCACGTATATTCACATGCCTCTAGATGTGGGCCTGCTTCTACACTGAAACTGCTTTCCCACGAGCAACGGCAATATTTATTATGTTTAATACAGAGTGCTTGGTTTACATCATGGAAGAGGCATAATAATGCATCAATAGATTAATCCATGCATCTAAGGCATGATTTTAAGATATCAAACACTTATCAGTGACTAACTGTGAACTTTTACCCCTATTATCATGCAGCTGTAACTGAGATTTGTGGCCTAAACTGAGGTTATGTTCAATTCAAAGTGTAGCAAATGTACTCTGTAAATTTGGGGAGGTGAATGGTAGCACAGGAGCTTGTCTTTTTGTAGATAAAAGAAATTAAACTTACCCAAGAGTCAAGCTGCTTGTATAGTGTCAGTTTTCAAATGGATTTATTGATAGTCATGAACTGGAACACAGTAGAATGGCTCTTCCCTGAATGGTGAGACTGTTTCCTGAGTCAAGACTATTTCTATAAGAAGGTCTGACATAGTTCAAGAGCACCTAATGCAAGTCATAGCAATCAAAGGGTTAACCACTTCCTCTTCCTTACCCTCATACACAGATATTTAAGTGAGCGGTGCCCAAGCTGTAGTGTGTGGGCTACTTGAGGTCCATGAGGCCTCTGATCTGTTGTTCTGGCTATGGTGACAGCAACATGGACATTAGTCTCCTCCTAGTACTGTGGGAGTGTAGAAGGATGAGATTAATAAGCATGTGTGGAGATGGCTAAGGGTGGGAAGGGAACCCAAGGTGCCAGTCATTTACAGTAATAAGGATGTATAAGGTGGGTCTGTGAGAAACTGAGGGATAGCAATGGTCCATTGGTCCAGGAAGCCTGGGAACCACTAACGATTTCTAAGAACGTCTTCGTGAACTGGATTGGGGAGTAAATGGAGGAGATTTTTTTTAAATTAACTTTGTTTGCCTGCTGTAAATGTTGTCATGATAAAGATCTGCTGACTGACTTGTATTTTTTCTTATGTAAAGTTGCTATCGAATTACAGAAAACCCATCTCAACTATGTGTAAGTCAGGACTGTTTTTCAGCTTCAGGACCACCTTTCAGAGAGCTAACATTATGAGAATGCAAGAGCTGTGACGTTATCCCAGACATATCAAATTGGCTACATTTTGGAATGCAAGCAATTTGCAAAATTCATGAAATCAATAGCACCCACCAGAAGTGGAAAGCAAGACAGTGTTATTCATTTACTATGGATGCTGTGCATTAATTAACTTTGATTCACCCTCCTCCAACTAACAGTTAGGAACTGTAATTGATTAATGCAAGGAGATAAGTCTAATTTGGGGATGTTGTCAAGTATGGTCTCACATTATAGTAGGCAAAGAAAACCAGAGTTCTAACTTAGAATGGTGATTGCTAGCCCAGGTAGTGACGAATACTTGTAGCCTGACTCTCTAATAGTATCAATGGGTGCCTTTAGACCGACACCTGCTCCTCTCCTGCTCAACCCCACCACACCCCCGAGTGGCCCATCTGTGTAGAGGTGGGCCACCTTGGGGTGAAGTGGAGCACCTGCTCCTGGCCAGCTCCCCTCGTGGTGCTCCAGAACATCCCGGAACAACGCAAGAGGAGCAGATTGCCCAAACCCAGAGCTGCCAATCTTCCCTCAGCTCTATTCTGCAAATTGCAGAATTGCAGGAAAATTGCGGAAACTGTCGGAAAACCACTGTTCCGCTATTTTGTGTTGCTGGCAGAATGGCGGAAGTAGCGAAAATGTCATGTTTCCGCTATTTTGCGAAGCCTGTGGAAGTAGCGGAATGAAATTAGCGGAACTGCAGAAGTAGCTTATTGAAACTAGCTGAATGAAAGCCTCTGCCACGCCGTACCACTAATTGCGGAAACGCTGTTTCCAGCGGAAATAGCTACCGCTGCGACATTCCGCTACCGTCCTAATTACAGTCATTACCTAGCCTCAATCTCCCTAGAAATTTCCATAATGTCAGTAGGTACAAAAACTGCCCATCTTGTGTAGTCATGGTCAGCTCACAATGAGCCATGTGCCGTGAGAAATTCTGTTCCTTTGGTCTGAAAAGTCGGACACACACTTCTCTAAAAAAAAAACCCTCTTATATCCTCTCTCTTTCTTTCCCTTAATTATTTCAAATCCCATTGCAAAACATTCTCCTTTCATTAAACCCATTGCTTGCTATGCCTTGCTGGATAATTTTGAGCAATATTCACTGTAATAAAAATGAAGAGGATTAGAGAAAAAAGGATGTTTCAGGTAAGACTGACAGAATCTGTCCCCCCCACCCCACCCCCGCACCAGACAGGGCAGCCTGCTACACAAAGAAGGAGTTGTCCCTCCTCACTGCTAGATTGGTTCCAGCCTACCACCAGCAGGAAGCAGTTGCTGTAGGCTGGTTACTTGGTTAGTGGGCCTGTAATGCTACAGTAACTAGGGATGGGCGAACAGATCTCGGTTCGGGTTCTGCCGTTCAGTCCAGTTTGGTTCGCCCGTTTAGTTCGGTCTTTCGGGTTAGGCTGTTCCGTTCGGTCGTGTTTGGTCCGGGCATTTGGAAAAAGGCTCTCTGTGTAAGGAATGATGGCCCCAGACCCATGATGGTGGGTCCTGGGGCTAGAGTGGCAGCATAAATATATTGGCCACAGCCCTCCCTGCCGGTAACTTGGCCCCAGAACCCTGATGGCAGGTCCTGAGTCTGGAGTAGCTGTTTCTTGATGCTTTGGAAAATTGGCTCTTTGCGAGGAATGATGGCCCCAGACCCATGATGGTGGGTCCTGGGGCTAAAGTGCCAGCTTCCAGATATTGGCCACAGCCCTCCCTGCCTGTAACTTGGCCCCAGAACCCTGATGGTGGGTCCTAGGGCTGGAGTGGCTGTTTCTTGATGCAGTTGAACGATGGCTCTCTGTGAGTGGAATGATGGGCCCCAGAACCCATGGCACAGACAGCATAAGCGGCATTGGCAGCAGCAGCAGACATTGGATTTCCAGGGTGCAGAACCCATGGCACAGACAGCAGAGGCAGCATTGGCAGCAGACATTGGATTTCCCAGAGGCAGCATTGGCAGCTGGTGCAGACATTGGATTACCCGGGCACAGAACCCGTGGCACAGACAGCAGAGGCAGCATTGGCAG
>QEPC01009590.1:749514-773171 GCA_003113815.1 Sphenodon punctatus
TAAGCTAAATAAATGATAATATGGAGGTAGATGGGTTGGATGGGTGAAATAGGAGGAGGATGGCAATGGATTAGGAATAGGAAGGACCAAAAACTGCTGGTAGAGAGGGAGCCTTCTGAAACTCCTGCTGTTCAGAAACAGTGACTAGCTCAGAAGGTGTTGGGAAGGGGGGAGGCAATCAGTTTTGTTTCTTGCTGCGCCTGCCTCAACGCAAGCCCCATTGGCTCCGTGCAGCCTAGTCCGTGGCCAATCGCAGACTGCGAAGCCAGTGGTCTGAGGTAAAAAGGGATGGTGATTGGGCAGGCTGGCTGCTACTCCAAGCCTCTCCACCCCTGGTGCCTGGAAGTCTGCTCCTCAGTTGACTTCCCCTCCCTGCCATGTTTGGCCTTCCAGTGACACCACGTTTTAGCCACCCGAACGCGATCCGAACTGACAGAACTGTTCGGTCATTTTGGCGTTTGGAATTGAGTTCAGTTCAGTTGGTTTGGGTTCGGTCATCTGAACAGGCCGAGTTCGGGCTGAACTCCGAACTTCCGAATTGCGTTTGCCCATCCCTAACAGTAACCTCAAACCCTGCCCTGCTCCAGATGATCCTTTCTCCTCTTTATCCTTGTGGGTGTGGGGCTCCTAGTCTTCTCTGCCTTGTCTCTCTACCCTATGTCTCATCTGGAACCATACCTCCTGTACCAACGTTCAGCCTTGACTCTCTGGTGTTCCTGACCTCTTCACTCCTCCTTCCTGTGCCTCATTCAGACTGTACCAGCCCCATGCACAGTTCCAATGAGCTCTTAATCACCAGTCTGAATCTTGATGCTATGCTCTGATTACCCTTTTCGCTTGTTCCCTTGTCTTCTGCTTGGACCACCTTGCCCAAATTTTGATAGTGCATCTGGATTATCCCTTGGGTTTGCTTTCCGGGCTCAGATTGTTCCTTGGCTTCAACTCTCTTGCCTGCAAACTTATGCTGCATCCCAGTTTGCCCTTTTGGTTTGGTCGTCTGACTTTGCCAAGGTTCAGATCATGGACTGAATCTGCCATTGTTAATCTTGCACCACCCACTAGGCAAGACTGACTGTCTACACCCTGGTTACTGTAGGGACCGAGCCGGGTGTGACACCATGCATCAAGGAAAGTAGCCAGCACTTGACTGTGAGAATTCTAAAACCAGTGCACAGTATGTATAATAGAGGTCTATTTCCTGATTGTTAAATTAGTAATATTTATTTTTAATTTTAATTATTTAAGCATTTATATGCCAATCCCTCCTGTCCAATGGCATCCCAGGATGGTGAACAACACAATAATAAAAAGCATAATACAAAATTATAAAATACCATATCATATAAAATAGCAAAACCCATAAAATACAGAGGCCTGAGAAAATACCCTTTCCCCCAAAGAAAAAACAACAACCCATCCACTACCCATCCCCCTCACCAAATGTCCAGTGAAACAGCATTGTCTGCAGAAGGAGGGGAGATGCGCAGAGAGTAGAATCTCCACTGGGAGGGAATTCCATGGCCGTGGCATGGTCACCGAGAATGCTTTCGGTGTAATGAAACACACATAGAATTGTTCTAGATTATCCTCTCTGTAATGTAACTCTGCTAAAGCCAAAAACCTTCTGCCTCAGATGAATATGACCTCTTGCATTGGCTAATAAGTATATGAGAAATGTCTAACTTTCCATGTGCTAAATGGGAATGGACACCACCATGACTTGGCTGAAAAACTGCATTAACACCAAACCTCTCAACCCTGGACTCTGAAAAGAGGAACAGGAACACTCAGAAAGAGGGACAATGAGGAACATACTTTACATAAAATTTGCATATGTTAATTTGCATGCGTTTATGTACATTTTCACCCCTACGTACCTCCTTGTCTCCAAGGTTCTCCTGAGAAAGGGGTGGGGAGGGGAGAAGGAGAGGTGAGTCACTGCAAATCCAAATTAAGTGCTACACTGAGGATCAGGTGAGAAAGAGGAAGGATTTCAAGGGGCGCAATAGCTTTCTAAACTGTAGCCTCCCAGACGAGCCTCATCCAGGCAGACACAGTGCTAAAGCAGAAGGAGAACCAGACATTCTAGCCTTTTTCCTCCTTGGGGAAAGAGGGAGGGTGGCAGGCAGGGTGAAGAGGTGGATCAGAAGGAGGCAGCCTGGCAGGCTCCTCTACAGAGTGGCTGAGCCTCCGACACAATATGGAAGCTTTGGCAGCACTGTTGTCGTGTTTTGGTGCTCCACAATGCTGAAGCCTCCTTCTGCTGCCAGTTTTAAATTTGCCTGTACCACATTCTCCTGCGGAAGGGGTGAGAAATCTACCCATTCCCAATGCATCTTCAGGAAAGAAAAAAACCCACTGCACCATGCCTTCCCATGCAGGAGAACTGCAAAAACCTGCACATTGCACTTGTTGGATTCCCAAAATCCGCCGGGGCATTGGAACAGTGAGACGGGACATGCAGGACATCAGCAAAAATAGGCTGGATCCCATGATGTCCCACTGGGACACTTGAGAGGTATGATCAATACACGGTGAGCCGATCCCAAACCCTGCAGATTGCATGCGCAGTCACACGAATCCCTATTGCGGGCACATTGTGCCCTGCGGAAACTGCATGCAGGATCCGTGGGGTTTGGGATCAGCCTCATTGGATAAAAGCACACATGACGCCATGGCCTAGGTTGAACCAGAACGGACAGCCTGGGTGGACAGGGCACATGCTGGGATGGAGCGCAGAACAAACGTGCCTGGCTGGGTCAATGGCCGCACAGCCAAGGGGCAGGGAAATCGCGGAACGTGCAACTGGCCCCGCCCCTGTGCTGCCTCCAGTGCCCTGCCCCCACCAAAACAGGCAGCCATGATGGCCAATGGTGACCAGCCATAGCTTCCTGTCATGGTGGAGCCAGGCCGGGGCAGTAGACTGCCCCAGGGACAGACATGCAGCTCTGGGGTGGCCTGCTTTGGCCCCAATTAGAGTGGACCACAGTCCAGGCTGTGATCCTGAGGTTTCCAGGATCAGAGCTTGGGATAGCTGCTAGCATGACCGAGGATACCCTGGGTCAAACATCTGGTGGCACCTGCACACATGCAGGCAGAGTATGTGCATGATCATACCACAATGGGCCAAACTGACACACTCTGTCACATTTGTATTTACCCATTGATTTAGATGACTAGATCTCAGATGCCACATGCCAGGCTTCAATTAATATTCAGAGGTTCCATGGAGATAATACTATTGAATGAGTGTTGGAGGAACTCAGTGTGTTTGTGAAGTTGTCTAAGCACAGATTTAAGACATACATCAAAAAAGCACCTACTTGAAACTAGAGTCTACTCATTGACCAACTCACTTGCATGTCCTCATGGTAGTTTCTCTTTTATTCAAATTATTTTTAATTGCCTTCTTTTTTTTGCTTAGATATGTTGAACAGTAAAAATCTGTATTAAGTCAACATGTTAAAGTAATGTTTAACCTTAAATAAAAACTTGCCATACCCTTGGTTATTTATTTCTGAGAGGACTTGAATACTAGTTTGGTAGGCATCCAAGAACATTGATAGTTCCAGAGTACAAATACACATAGTTCCCCTCACACCATATTCGTTCTGCAAGACTTCTGAATGAATCTCATCCAAAGCTCATAGCTGGATTTTGGATTTTCTTATCCCTACTTTTGAATTGCCATGGATATATATGTCATGTTCGCACAGAGCTAGGCACTTTTGAGAATCAGTGTTTAAAAAGAAACAGACAACTAACGTCAAAGACCAGAAAATTATCCAGTCAGCACAATGACCAAGTTTGTAGCACCTGATGTCAAAAACTTTGTTGTCTGGGACTATGTTGTTTTTGCTGCACTCTTTCTTATTTCTTCTGGCATTGGAGTCTATTTTGCTATTACAGAGAAGAAAAAAGCAAGTTCAAAAGAATTTTTAGTAGGTGGTAAGCAGATGACTTGTGGACCAGTGGCGCTATCCCTTACAGCTAGTTTCATGTCAGCAGTGACTGTTTTGGGGACCCCATCAGAGGTATATCGCTATGGGGCAACCTTTATTCTTTTCTTTATTGCATATACATTTGTCATCATTTTTACTTCTGAACTTTTCCTACCTGTGTTCTACAGATCTGGGATCACAAGTACTTACGAGGTTAGTAAAATTTACACTTCTTAGCCCATCGTGTACACAGTTATTTCTAGTCCATGACTATGATAAAACCTTTCTTCTGGAATAATTTGAAATCACGTTGCGTTTATTCATTTAATTCCTTTGGAAATGAATAGCAAGTTGGAATAATCATAATTACTATTCCAGTAATTAGGGGCACCACTGCAGGATCAGTGTCTAGTGTCAGTGCCTAGGGGCACCACTGCAGGATCAGAGATGCAGTGGTAAAGACAGTCTCTATCCCAAAGAGTTGTTAATGTGGGTGAATACAGCAAAGCAAAAAGTTGTTAAAAATTCATAAATGCAATTAGGATAAATGCGTTTCAGGGAAAGCTCTATAAATGTGTTAAGTCTCCTCGAAAAACAGAGGAGAAAATCCTGTTCATGTGTGGTTATAAAGAGATGAGCTCAAACCACAGAAAATGCGGTGTTATCTTAATTGGAATTTTGGCTAATACTAAGGTTATTTTTGATAATTGAATCTGGAGCAGGATTTATATTTTGACTGCCACCTACATTTTGTTGTGGTTAGGGATTGACTTGGGCACTCCTTAGTAATTATGTTGGGAAAACGTAGACACTTTGAATCATGAATGGTGGTCGTGTGGATGGCATGCTTTTAGTTAAGCTAGGCTAATGGTGTCTGTACAGTTTTCCAGCTATAACTGATCTGGCTGTTTCCCAATATATTCTAGATGGCACTGCTTTACAGAGTTGCTCAGCTGCCAATATAGCTTGTGGTCACTTTGGTGTAATTACAAAAATCATGGTGTAGAATTCAATTATCCAGATGTCACTGGAATGAGTGGATACTTTTTGGACAATAGGGAAAGGGGCTAATGAAATTTTCTGTTTAATTAACAGATGGCACAAGACATATAACAGGACGTAACCATCTCTTGGGATAACAAAAACTATTGGTTAACAGATATACCTGAGGCAAAGTTTCATTGGCTAATAAATCAAATTAAGCTAATAAAATGTATATCAAATCTCGAAGGGTTTGTTTGCAAAGTTGTATATTCTACATGTAAAAATGGTCATTTGCAAAAGAATGGCTCTGATTAAGGCATCCAACTACGTAAACTAGACACTTTCAAAAATAATTTAGGATTGTAATTGAGCAGACAGACAACTGAATATTCTCCTTTCAGTTTCACCAATGCAATTTCATTGAAGTCAATTAAATCATTTGAGTAAGTGATAAGAAGGCCCTTTTCACAGACGCTCTAACACTGATAAAATGGGTATTGCATTTTATTATACATGTTGCAGGGCACCCATACAGCACACCTGCAGCCCCGCAGCATGTATAATAAAATGTAACACCCATTTTATCAGTGTTAGAGTGTCTGTGAAAAGGGACAAGGGAGCAAAAGCTTTAGAAAAAAATATTCCTGAATACTTCTCGATGAACATTTCTAGAGGCCAGACAGTCATTAGAATATTGTCCATGTCAAAGCAACATGTTGATGTAAGCTGGGGAGGGCACCATGAGGCATGTGTTTCCCTGTAAAGGGCCCTCCACCGCCAAAATGGAGGCGGGGGGAGGTTGCCGCGCCCCTCCTTCGAAATGGTCACGGACGGGAGTTGCAGGACCGCAGAGATTTTTTTGAAGTCCCGTGTGTTCGGCCTGGGGACCTGCTGATAGGTCACCCAGGCATCACGCATTCCGTGGTGACGTGTGATTGGTTGGCGTGGGGGAAGCCCCCCTTCCCTTACTAGGAGGGGGGAGGAGTTGCCGCCCGCGCAGGTTTTGGTTTTGGGCTAGGCGCGGCAATTGTACCTGGCTTCCCGAGAAGTCAGCACCCACCCACCCGTCCCTCTAATACTGCGGGTGTAACTGGTTGCCATTAGGGGACCAAGAAGGGATTTTGACAGGCACCTCAATCATTATGGAATGCTTGTTTGTTTAACCTTCTTCGCAGTTTTGGAATAGGTTAAATTAGTTTAATTGCTAGTAATTAGGACTTAATTTGGCGAACTGGACTAATTTCTGATCCGGCAACTAATTTAAAATAGTTTAAACTTTAATCTGGCATATGTTGATTAGGGTGGTTACTTCATAATTTGAACATTTATTTTGATTTGGCTAATAATTTGACTAAGCTATTTGTTTCCTTACACTGATTATGTCGTACTCTTGCGGGGTTCCAGTATGGTTGATAGGTAGTCTTAGGATAGAAGAAAGAGTCATCTCCATAAGAGATGGAGGGGTGATACCTGGCGATAAGCAGGGCATGACTAACAACAGGATTGTTCCCCTGGGAGGGGTGTTAAATGGGGGGTAAAGGCAAGCATGGCCCTCAAACCTTAATGACATCATTCTCCTTACTCGTGCCTACCAGGGTTTTTTCCCCAACGGCCTTGGCCAGGGAGCTGTTCGAAAAGGAAGGTTGTTAAGATTGATTTGGTGCTGGCATGGGAGGGCATATGCAGGTCAGATACCTTTTAAGATTTAAATAAGTTCTTAATATAAAATACTGGACCCATGATTGCTTAGTAGCAATTTCACCAACGTTCTTGCTCTGTTTTGATTAAAGAGTGTGGCCAATTAATTCCACGCATGTCTCCATGTCTCATTTCTGGGGTGCGCCAGCAAGTAGTAATAATATACCACAAATTACTAAGGCAACAGTATGGTTGATCAGCCATTAGACAAGATGTAATACTTGAGAAGGGTTATTCACTTGTAGGTCTGTATGATAGCACATGCCATCTGAGTTTCTCTTAACTAGTTCAGAGACATCCCCAACTGTCCTGTTCAAGGAGATCTATAGAGAGAGAGAGGGTGGTTGCCGTGTTGGTCCCAAACGTAAGTGATAGAGATGAAGTAGTTCAGATGATATTTTTTATTGGACCAACGACTGATGATGAAAATATTCAAGCTTTTGGGCCACATAGGGCCCTTCCTCAGGCACATAGCGTAGCATGTAGGTGAAATGCCTAAGGAGATGAACGACATTTCAAAATGTATGCTATTTTCTCACTTTCCCTGTGACCTCTGTCCACACATTAGGTATTGTTAGATTATGGACACTTCAGTTTCCAACATATATATTGTGATTTTGATGCTATAACCAGGTCTGGCCTTAAAATTTGTGGGGCCCAGGGCAAAGATAAAATGCAGGGCCCCCAGTTTCCTCACCCATTCTCCTGTGGCCACACACACCCCAGGGGCACTATCCATGGGGCTCTAAAGGTGGTTGTGTTTGGGGGCCTGCAGGAAGGGGTGAGGGCCCTGCACCTTGCTAGGGTGAAAACAGGGACCACTGTGGGCCCTTGGAAGTAGAGAAAATGATAGGGCCTGGGGTGGTCGCCCTGGGTAACCATGTGGTAATGCCAGCCCTTGCTGTAACAGACTGTCTGTGTAGGAACATGCTCGGAGCAGGTGCTGAGGGAGGCTGACTTCAAAGGAGGCTCAATAAATGACTTGGGCCCCACCTACCTGCAGGACCGCCTCACCCTCTGGGTCCTGGATCAGCCCCTGCGGTCAGCCAGGGGTGCCCTCCTCGGGGTCCCCCAGGTTTCCTGGGTGTCTACCATGAGGAGGGCATTCTCTGTGGCTGTGCCGCAGCTATGGAACTCCCTCCCTCTGGAGGTCCACTTGATTACCGACCTCCCCTCTTTCTGTAGACAGTGTAAGACCTGGCTGTTCCGCCAGGCCTTTATTGAGGTAGATGGCTTGGGTGGGTGGGTAGGTAGGTATGGGCTTTTTAGGTTGTTTTAATTGTCATTTTATCACTGTGTATTTTAATATGTTTTCAATGTTTTTAAAATGTTGTTAGCTGCCCCAAGATGTCTGAGACAGAAGGGGGTGGCATGTAGGTTTTAATATAAATAAACAAATAAATAACTCCAGCAGTTTTGGCTAATTGTCCCCGTCTAGGTGGAAGGGTTATAAAAGGCTGAGCTTGCTGCTTTAGTGGGAGTACCACCAGTAAGAGACTCAAAGCCATAAAGCTGGTCTGACAGGTGGAAGCCCTGTGTCAACAGGACTGGTGAGGAACAGTGAAGAGGCTCAGTAGAGAACATCAGCCAGGGAGGAAGCTTGCTTTACCATGGGCCCTGGAACTGGCAACCCAGTGAAGAGTCCCAAGGGAATGAGATCTGGGGTCTGTGGCAAAAAGGAAGCATTTGTGTCTTTAAAATGTCGGGTACTATAAACGCTATTGATGGAGAGACTGTAGTGTAGCCTGGTCATGAGGATGCAAAAACATATGGTGATAGGCCTGCTGTTTAGAGGATCAATACTGTTATTTGTGAGCCCTCTTAAATGTAATTTTCAATGGCTGTAATAATCAGTAGCTTACTCTCTTATTTACAACAGCAGTCTCGCTGAAGTCATTACAGAGCATGATGCTACTTACTATGAGAAAAAGGAAAATAGCCGTGGCCTAAATGTCACAGATGCTTTTCCCTAAATATATTTATCCTTTCTCCTAGTATTTGGAGTTGAGATTTAACAAGCCTGTCCGCATTGCTGCAACTCTGATCTACATTGTTCAGACGGTAAGAAACACTTTACATTCACGTGTGTGTGACTTTATGTAGTTTATTTACCTAGGAAACCACAGCTCAAGTAAAGCATCTGTGTTTGCTGTGAGCCCTGTTTTGTTTTTCTGTCTGAATTATCTAGTTGGATTGGTAGACACAGGCACAGAGATGAAAAATTTTTCCTCAGGGTATCAGAGAGAATGGGAATTATTCATCTGGGCATGATCACAGAAATCTCCTGACATCCATTCCTATTCTCTAAGGAATCATTAGCCACCATGTCCTCCTTTACCAGAACCCATAGCATCTGCAGTCTAGTACTTTGTCACCGCACCCCCCAAGAAGACGAGGACACCACATATGGGTTTAAAGAGCCGCACTCTTTATTGATAACCAAAAAGGGGGAAGGGGCAATCCTCCCACTTCCCCCTTTGAACAGGGGTCCTAGCTTTCTTGACTGTTCCTAACTGTTAACCCAACCACAGGAGGTTCCCATCCCGCACCAGGCACTATCCTGTCTGCCCGGTGCTCTTCTTCCCCACATTCTCGGGTTAAGCCCAAGGGGAATCCTCCTGTGCCCTCCTTTACCCAACTTCTTAACTTACCCCCTTCCCCGACCACCGGGTTTCCCCGGGCCGGAGTGGGTTGCTCGTACCTACCCCCAGCCCTTTGGGGGCGGGGGGTTTAAACAAAAAGGGTGAGGACACCGTAACCTACTGTTTGGCACATGGTATGCCCAGCGGGTTCAGCCGCTTGCCTCTCACCCTTGGGCTGACCATACAGAGGGCCACACTGTGCGGCTATGCATGGCCTATGCCCATCTCTTAAGGACATGTTCCTACTCATGCTATTCTGTCAACTTCAGCTTCTAACAATTGGCCTGAACTCAGCCCACTGCCACCAGAACCACCAGCTTTTCTTGGCTGGTTCACCGCCAAAAACCTCAACTTTCCAGGTTCTCCATTAACCGGCATTTTAGGACCCTGAGGTACAAGTTGCAACCCGTATCAGATAGGTGGACACCATCACTCCTGAATAACTCATCCCTATCATGATTGATATCTACATGATGTATGACCGACCCCCCCTTTTTTTTGCAATCAATTCCCAATCTCGCTATTTGCCCTCTTCCTAGTCCGGTCTACCCTCCCGGGGCACTTAGCATTAGCCAACACTCTACTCTGCATCATATCCGACCATACAAATGTGCACCCTTGGAATCTTTCCTGGACTGTTTGCAAGTCAGCCTTCGCTCTCTTTGTCAGCCACAGCCCTGTAAACCTAGGCAGGTTGTTCTGCCCTAAATGTATTACAAGCACCGCTGGTGCCAGGAATTTGTCTTTTGCCGCAGTCAGCATTGGGAGCAATTGCTCCCACAGCATTCCACACCTACCTAACCAAATTATTTCCATCCGGTCACTTAGGCCCAGCTGGGTACCCCACCTGCTGTGTTCATCCATCTTTCCTGCCCAGTGTACGATGCTGTGGCCAACGATCCATACTACTTTCCGTCCTCACAAAGCTGACATGTCTGCAAAAGAAATCAGAGTTAAGCTGTTGCCTTCGGTGTCCCTGCTTGCCCACACACTCTTGCTTCGGTGTTCCTGATATACATGCGGTACGCCCCTGACCACCATCTCCCTATCCATTGTATCTGCCCCCCAGGAAGTCCTATGCTTGCAGCCACTGATGCTGCTCCTATCCGAAAGGAGTGCGCATTATAGTAACCCGGGTCGAGGCCAACTTCCTTCACACATATGTTGAGGACTGTCCCAAATTGATATTGCATCAGTGGGGTCCCATCCTCATGAACAAACAAGGAACCCGCCCCCCTTGGGTGGGACACTAAGTAATTTCTCATTGCTCCCACCGGGCAAATTTGGACGTCTCCTGAGGGGCAAAGCCTGACTACGGCCCCTTCCCCTTTGGTCGGTCTTTGACTTTTGTAGGTGTAACAAGAGGATTCCTCCGTACCAAGTCAAATCATGGATTTGGAGGGCCATACCCGACCTGTCCACCCTGGAGTCAGGGACCATCTTACTGATTTTGAAGGCTCCGAATACTATCGAATAGTGCTACTTGAAATACAGCATTAAAAAGCACTACCTCACTGTTAGAGTGACACACAGCATACAACACCTGGCTTATACTACTCAGCAGCTGGGGGGTAATGGGGGCCCTGGCATCCAGTCCGTGGGGGGTACTTCTGGACCAACTCTCTTTTAAACGGCTCATAAAAAAGCTGTTGTTGGGAGAGGGGTGGCCTGCTAAACGGCTTGTAAAAGAAATGGCCGATATTTTACCCGCAATTGTCCCTGATGCCAAACCTCGTCGCCTGAGCTGCATCACAAACTGCAGTGTGTGTCCCTCAGGGATGGGGAATCCTAGTTCCCAACCTTTCTGTGACCTGTATTCCTGGAATTTGCTGAAAGACTTTTCATACGCCCGCCTGGTTCTGGGCGTGAGGAATCCCTGCACTGCCTGATATAATTCTAGAATCCAAGACTCAATATGGCACTACTAATGTTCTTAAAACACACAAACAAACAAAACAACTCGCCACTCTAAAAATAAATTCTCCAAAAGGTGTTTATCTTGCTTTCTTTGAGACACATGAGTAGATTCTAGCCACTGACCCATTTTGTTCACTCTGCAAAGTGACTGACTATAATGCTGGTCTAGACAGACATTTTACTTTCACAAGTACTTCTGCCCATTGAAAGGACACTGAGTGCCCCCCCTCCCCCCATGTAATTCTATAGTCAGGGTTTCATTATTCACCAGTAGATGGGTGTTTTCAGACAAGCAAGCCTATGGGGCAGGGGTGTCTGTGGCCACCACATGGTTCCACCACAGAGACTCATGGACTGTGGCAGAGCGAATCAAATGGGCAGCTCCCAGCATGGCTACCTCAGCCATGGATGCAGCTGCTGCACATTTGGCTGACCTCACATGGTGCAGTTCAGATTTCCCGGCATGGCTCTGTGAGTAGCTGAGAGTGGGTGCTTCATGGCTCGTGGGAAAGCACACCCAGCTGCTCCACATTCAGACAGGTAGTGAGATCTGTAGGGAAGCATCTCATCTGAAAACACCCGATGTCCTCCATTCCACTCACATCTTCATCTGCTCCAATCCTAGCAATGTACGGACAGAGACTAGGACTGGAGCTAGCACTGTTTCACGTGGTCTGGACTGGGAGGGTACTCTTGTTGCCAGACAGCTGATCCATGGCAGCAGGAGCTGCTGGCAGAGTGGGGACTGGTAGGGGACTGTCTCTGAGCTCTGTTTGGGTAGACCTTGGGTTTGAGGCCAAGGTCTCATTTCTACTTCGATGAATCTCTCTATCTTCTGAAGCAGATAATATTCCTCAGATAACTGAGATGCCTGGGGCTGAACATATTAATAATTTCTTGTTTTAAGGCTTTGATGCTTAGATAATATTCTGAGGATTTCCCCACACATCATAAGAAGAAGGGTCATAAAGGTTGTTTGCATATTTTTCTGCTCAGCTGCTACTCTGACAACACTCACCCTTATCATTCGGAATGAAGGCTTCCAACAATCTTTCCTGGCATTGCAGTTATAGCCACTTGTGGGAGAAAATCCAAAGCCAATTCTCCCAGATCACTTGGGTCACAAATTTACAGATGCAGGCTAGGGTTGCTGCTGTTGCCTAAGATCGTTTGGGAAATGGATTAAAGCTAATTTGTTGTTATTAGCAGGTACAGTCCATGTACATATGTAGGGCACAGCTTGTTTCCCAAAGGACTTTACTTATCATACCATGCAGGACTGACCTTACCCCAGGGCGACTGCCCCAAATCTCACACTTCATCTCTACTTCTGGGGCTTTACAGTGGCCCCTGTTTTCATCAGGGCAGGGTGTGGGGCCCCCACTCCCTTCCAGTTGGGCCCCAAAGGGGGGTGGAGGGGATGGGGAAGGGGCCACCAAGGGTCCCCACATTTTACCTTTACCCTTGGCTCTGCAAATCCTAAGACCAGCCATGCTACCATGCATGAGTAGCCTGGTTTGCAGTTATACTTGGAACTGCTCAGTTAGCAAACACTTAGCTTGTTTTAAAAAGGGTCCTGTAGAACCAGGCAATATGAACATGCCAATGAAGCACAATCAATCTGAGTTATCTCTTGTTCCGATTGCACACAGATGTGCGCTACTTCCTTTATATGACTGATATTTTGGGTCACCACATAACACCAGTGCTCTGTTCTCTGTACTGGCTGCCTATAGTCTTCCAGGCCCAATTCAAGGTGTTGGTTATAACCTTTAAAGCCCTATACGGCTTGGGCTCCACTAGCCTGCGACATCTCTCATCCCTCATGTCCTGGATTGGCCAACCGCCTGCCTAGAGGTCCTCCAGGTTTCCCGGGTGGCAACGTACGAACAGGCGTTCTTGGTAGCCGCACTGCAGCTATGGAACTCCCTTCCAGTGGAGTTTCTCCTCTCTCCAGATCTCCCTCCTTCTGTAGACATTGTAAGACCTGGCTGTTTTTCCAGGTGTTTGGTGAGGGTGACGGGATGGGTGGGTGGGTTAAAGTTAGATTTTTTTTAGGATTTCTTCAGGCCTCTTGTAGTTGTTAATTTTTATTATATAATTTTATATATTGTATTTTATATTTTTATTGTGTTATGTTCACTGCCCTGAGCTGCCATTTGGCAGGAGGGGGCGGTATAAAAATGGTGAAATAAAATAAATAAAATAATAGCTTCATTATAAATGCCTAGATGGATTTGATTAGTGTAACCATATGCACTGAGTAATATAAACATCTAAAATGAGAAATGCATTTTGGGTAAAAACAGACGTGATGGTGGCCTACTTTGGCCCGGGACCCACTGGTATGTCCATTTATCCGCCACCAGATGTTAGCCTGGGACTGCCCTAGGGCGAGTAGTTGGCCAGCCTGGGTGGAATCCTTGGAAAATCTCTGAGAATGCAGCCTGGACTGCAGGCTGCCTACATGGACCAACACAGGCTAGCATTTGTGTTTAACCCCACCATACTTGGGGAGGGGCCGCCAGGACGGAGCGTCATGTCTGGTTGCCACGGCTCTCCGTCATAGCGAGAGGTGGGGCGCTTAGAGCAGGGCAGGCATGAGGGCAGTCACCCACACATTTGTTTTGCTCTCTGCCCTACTCAGGTCATGAAGGCAGTAGGACAGCTCTCTGGCCGTGGTCATGTTTGTTTGTTGTTCTCCCCGCTATGGACTGGGTTGGAGATCTGGCAGCACATCTGTTTTAACCCTTTAATTTGTGTATTGGGACAGAAATCCTTTAGATCTGGATCCTGACCCAAATGCCCCCTACAAGGGATCGATTTTTCTTTCTTCTTCTTCTTCTTCTTCTTCTTCTTCTTCTTCTTCTTCTTCTTCTTGTGGGGGGGAAGAACAGATAGTTGGATCTGTTGTTTTGCTTAGTCTGCTGAGTTTTCAGACTTGCTCTCTTCATAACTCGTTTTTCTCCTTCAGATCTTTTACACTGGAGTGGTGGTTTATGCTCCAGCATTGGCTCTCAATCAAGGTGAGTTTCCAGCCCAAAGCACACAGCTACACCGATCAACCATGTCACAACACCAGCAGCATAACTAAAGCAGACAAACAAAAAACAAAAAATCAAACCCACCTCTGGAAAAGGTTGGATGCTCTCATATTAGCTGTTCTTTATTTGCTACCATTCAACTTCCCATCTTCTCCCATCAGTAATTCAGCAGGATTTGCTCATTTACCTGCTATATTTATCTTTATACTTTCAAGTAGCCTGAGGAGAGGACTGCTGAATGCTTTCTCAGTGCCTTTTCAAAGTGCACAGTACAAGGTGAAGATCCAAGATGGTGTTGTGTACTTTGATTCTCTGCTCCCCTTGCATCTTCATGTTGCTGTCATCTTTAATGCCAACAGGGAAGAAGGTGATATTTCTCTTTCTGGAAGCATTTCAATTTTCTTTAGCTACCAGCACAAAAGGTCAAAGATTAAGGTTGCTCTTGTCTTTGATATAGTAGGTGGCAATTTTCCCATGGAGCTATAGTGATCCGTTTCCCTGCCCAAAGCCTCCTCTGCTGCTGGGGGTGGCATCTTCTAGAGAAAGTATAAAACTGAGGTTCTCCTCCAATGTCAAATTATCTAACACTTTAGGGCTAATTAAAATTTCCCTGTGGGTAAAACCCATTGTGATTGGTTGCTTAACTTTTTCCTGTAGTTTTGGCTGGATACTATCTTCTTTATTTCCTGTTATAATTCTAGGGATTCAGTTTCCAGGTTGAAATGGGTGATCTGTTTGGAAGGAAAGGCGTTCTCCCAAAAAAACAAAAAATGTGAAGAGGGTACTTCAGCCTAGTGCCTAAAGTATATATCTCCTTTTGCAGGAAGGCTGATGCAGAGCAACAGCTGATAGTGGGAAGAAACCTTAGTATCTAAGGGAATTTTTAATAAAAACTGATCATTAAAACAAATTTCTTGCAGCTCCTATCCTGCTAGGGTGAATGGATCTTAGTTATTGGGTGTTTTTAGACCATTTGGAGGCAACCATCTCCAGAGCTGGAGCCCCGCCTAGGTCGGCTTCAGATGGATCCAGAGGGGTCCCCGGGCCATGGTCGGCCCGCATGGTGCCTCTCCACACCATAGAGATGTTGTCAGTTGCCCAATGCTCTAGGCTGAGGCCCATAACTCTGTGACGTTGCCTGGGGCAACAGCCAGCCGAAAGTGGAGCAGAAACTTGGGTCCACCAAGCAGATGGACTTGGCTTGGCTGCCCACTCTGCCAGCAGTACTACCCCCTTTAGACTGATGGACCATCCAGGGGTGAAGCAGGCTGGCACAGCCAGCATTGGGGTAGCTGTCCATTTAAAGCACCCATGCTGTTTCATTCAGATGAACAACCCCTGTTCTTCTGCTGCTAATTTGATTTTCTTTGACTTCACAGTGACTAAATTTGATCTTTGGGGGTCTGTGTTTGCAACAGGCATTGTCTGCACGTTCTACTGCACTCTGGTATGTATTTGGCACAGGAAACAGGCTTATACGGGGCGCAATAAGGAATAGTCCTACTCACATGAAAAGTCATAAAAGAAACGAGATTTAATAGCTACAGCCTGAATCCTAAAGCTGTTTTCTTTTACATTATATGCCAGGAGAGGGGCAGGCTAGGGGATAATAAGAGTTTTATATTGTCATCCCCCAGCTTGTACATATGTCTCAGGTTTTACTGAAATAGCATAAAGCCAATAATAAGGCTGTTTGGTTCAGATAAGCAAATGATAAAAAATTAATTCCATCCTAAAGCCTCTGGGAGGAGACAGCAATTTAACTTTCCGTCTGAAAGGATTTTTATGCTGTTGTTTTTTAAATGTACAGTATATTATAAAAGATAGGGTGCTAAATGTATCTATGTTGCAAGTCCAATTGAAACAACGGTTGTAGCAGGGATCCTATATGTAAGACTCTGTGAGAGTCTCACAGAGCATTCCTATGAAGATATGATTAATTAGGATGGACAAAGTGGTTATTTGAGGACTGCCCTCAGCACCAACAACATTTGGTGGCACCAAATCCTCCTGCTCCTGAATGCGGTGGGCACTGAAACTCCGGCATTGCAGGACCAAAAACTCATTTTTTTGGTGTAGGCACCCAAATACATAGGACCCACCCTGGATTTACTCTTAGGAGAATCACCACATAGTGAAAATTAACTGATATTCTGTAGATGCTAAATCTGAGTCTGACTACTGATAGTCACTTAGAAAAAAGCAGCCAGACAGTGGAAAACAAGTGGGCGGGTGTGATTCTAGGGCTGGGAGTGTTTTGTCACATGAGAAACAACAATTAGTATGAAGGAGAACACAGAGACCTCTTTGATTGGATGGCAGTAGAATGGGAAGCAGTGAGTTAGTGAGAAACAATGAGGAGGAAGTTGGGTGGAAGGTAGCAGACCATATGGGATGGCAATACTTAAAATGGCAGTTATTTAATGATGACAGACATTTTGATTTTGCTGATAATCTTTTAAATCGGCATATGATCTACATACAAATCAAATTTGAATCAGAGATTCACTCCAATTAAAGATGGTAATTCTTTTCATATTCAAGAATTCTAATCAGAGTGAACTTTGATTAAATTCACTTAAGAAGAGCAAATCCTTGATTAAAGATGGTCATTTCTGTCATAGTCAAGAAACCTTTACAATTTGATGAAGTGAATTGGACTTATAACAGCATTAAGTGTTAGTGCTGGTACTAGCAGCTAGAGGATCACACCCTTAGTTTCACTATGCATGTCACGTGGCTGAGCAAAATCCATTCTATGTTGACAGAATCACATTATCTACACGGAATTTTCTGCACCTTTAGTACAAAGTAGTATGGAAGGATGGTCTTTTGGTTAAAGTTTTGGACTAAAACAAACTGGATTCAGTTCCCTGCTCTATCACAAGATTTGAGACATCTTTCTTGGACAAAGGTTGAAAAGAATATATGGAAAGAATATCAAATTTGTTGAATCTAGAATATTTATTTCTGTTTTAAAAAAGCAAAAAGAAAGTGACATTAGCTTCCTGATTTATATATGAATTTATATATTCATTCTACCAATTTCATTTTTGTTAGTTTCTTTTGTTATTTAATTTACTCGTGTGTCTCGTCAAGTCATTTTGATTTGTGTATTCAGTACTTCCTTAACTTTGGTAGTACTGTACCAGATGTACCAAATAACTGAAGCAAACAAAGTAAATGGGGCCGATCCCATGGCCTGCGGAAACTGCGCACAACCTGCACACATGGAAGTGTGCGCAAACCACGCACAAGTCCATAGGGGAAGACATTGTGCCGTGCAGAATCCACACAGATACTATGCAGATTCCACGTGGATCCCATCCAGCGAGATTTGGGTTTGCAGTCAGTGTGTCACATATTTGTGTGATAGAGCATGCAATTTATAATTGTGAATATGAAAATGAATATTTGTTTTTCAGCCTTACTTTAGTTTGTACTACAGTTCCTTATCTTTAAAATGGTAACAATACTGACTTCCTGCATCATGGAGATTATTTTTTCTGTTCAGGCACTGACTGGGAAAACTCTTAGACGCACAGTCAGCTTAATGAGATTTTAATGAGAATACATTTCTAAAAAGTGTTTTTAGAATCAGGGCCTTAGATGGTAAACTGTTAGTGGCATAGATTGTCTCTACTGTACATGTTCATCACCTAACAAAATAAGATTTTGGTCTTTTTTGGGGAGACTCTGGATCACAAGTTTCTAAACTATGGTCCAGGACCCCAATGTGGTCTGGCCCCAACTGATATATGATATACTTTTGATGTTCTTGTTGTTCTCAGGGAGATGGGGCTTAGGGAATGGGTACTGGTGAGGTGTTACAAAAGTAAGGCCGCTTTTAGACGAGACACATTTGCGCATGATTGTTAAAAAATGTGCTGGTTTTAATGCTCGTTGAAACACTTAAACTGTTTTAAATGTGTATTTGCCGTAAATGTGTAAAAGCCCAAACCATTTTGAATGTGGTTTTTAAATAATGTGCATTTTTAAAAACCGGTTTTGCCATCCCCCTGATCATCAAAGTTGTTCAAAACCGGTTTTTAAAAATGCGCATTATTTAAAAACCACATTCAAAATGGTTTGGGCTTTTACACGTTCATGGCAAATACACATTTTAAAACGGTTTAGGTGTTTAAACGAGCATTAAAACAAGCACATTTTTTAACAATCATGTGCAAATGTGTCTCGTCTAAAAGCGGCCTCAGTCTCAAAATGGAGTCTCACCGGCAAACGTTTGGGAAACACTGCTTGAGGTGCTATTATAATGCAAGCAAAACCAAGCAAAATGCCAACATACAGCTTCTCATTGTTTTAGGGAGGATTAAAAGCTGTGGTCTGGACAGATGTATTTCAAATGATTGTCATGCTGGCTGGTTTCTTGACGGTTTTGATTCAAGGAAGTATCACAAATGGAGGACCTACCAACATCTTGGAGACCGCCAAAAATGGATCACGACTAAGAATAATTGAGTAAGCAGAGTATAATCTGTGCCTGTTCCTCCCTTACTATGTTTCTTTACGTTTAGGGTAAAAAAAATCCTACATTTATCAGTCTAACTAAATGTAAGAAATAATACTAAGAACATACAATTTTCATAACTATAGGTGTTTTCAGACAAGACACCCCCCACCCACTATACATGTTATAGGGCACTAATAGTGCAACACTGCAGCCTTGCAACATAAATGGTGGGAGTGGGCAGTGGATGGAGGGTGTCTTGTCTGAAAATGCCCTATGAGCAAGCTGACATGGATTAATGTAGAGGTTTCCAAAATGTAGAGTTGGACCCCAAATGGTGTCATGCTATCTGCAGATGGAGTTATGTACTTGATTGATATTTGCTATATTTTGCTTGTCTCTGTTGCTGTCTGGGGTCATGACATTTTATTTAATCCTCAAAATGGGGTAACACAGGTAACCACTGGCTTCAGGAGTTACTGTTAGTGATGCATAAATATTCAGCTACCATACAGGTCATCCTGGATACTGTTTTTGATAATACAGCAGTTCTGCAGAAAATGTCTCCTTCCATTTCCCACACATCTTGTCTTCACTTTCCTATCTGTTAGAATCTGCCAGCTTTACATCCCCAGTACACAAGGGCTTAAGGCAGGAGCTCTGACTGCAATGCCATAAGAGAGCTATTTGCAGCACAAGCCAAATAACTTCATTTTCACCTGACCTCATCATCACACCTCTTGACCCCAATTGGCCAACATCTCTAGCTTCCACATTGGCTGCTCAGAGATCAAGAAGTAAGAGAAAGTCTGAACAAAATAATGGCTACCTGTTTGCTTGGTACCTGTTCCCAGCTTCACCCTTTCTTTGATCCTGACTTCACTGAGTCCTGACCTAGTCCTTGTCTTTAATCGTGCCCAACTACCAAGTTTCTGACTTCTGATTACACCAGCATCATAATCCTTAAAGTACTTCACTGGTACAAACCTCACTGAAATCAGTTGGGCTCCACTGGTGCAACTAATCTCTATTCTAAGCAAATGTTTGGGTTTAAAGAAGTAGAGCTGAATTACTTTCCTCTGTGCTGTAGCTTTGATGTAGACCCGCTACGACGACACACCTTTTGGACAATTGCAGTTGGAGGGACGTTCACATGGTTGGGAATCTATGGAGTTAATCAGTCTACCATACAGAGGTGTATTTCCTGCAAATCAGAAAAGCAGGCTAAACTGTAAGTTGTTGTCTAGAATGAATAGTCACATTATTTGACAGACTAAACTTTAATCTGCTTCAGCTATTATTCTCTAGGGCTATAGTCATCAACTGTCAGGGGTTGAAAACCTTGATTGCTTACAATGAGTTGTAACTTACTATTGACTACGTGAGGCCTTTTAGAGGAGCACAGAATCGAAATCTGGGACTAAGGCCGTTTTCAGACGAGTGCGGCGGCGCCCGCGCTTGTTTCTTAAAAAAGCCAGCAGCCTGTTCTACACGAGACGCTGCCGCCGAATACGCGCATGCGCGGCTGACGCGCATCCATTTCCGGCCGCGAACTGACCGGGTCGGCGATTGAGGCTGGTCATACGCGGCTGGAAATGGATGTGCGTCGGCCGCGCATGCGCGTATTCGGCGGCAGCGTCTCGTGTGGAACGGGCTGCAGGCTTTTTTGAAAACAAGCGCGGATGCCGCAGCGCTCGTCTGAAAACGGCCTAAGTGTGCTTCCAAAGGTAGGCTTTGGAGATTTTATTAAGGAGAAATTTGGAAACAGACACCTCCCCTTCTCTCCCAGTCTTCTTGCACTTTGAAAAACAGAGGGGATATCTTTAGTTGACAGAGTTCATTTTGAGCTATTTCTGCATGAACAAAGAACATGTATGTGCATAACTAAATATGCATCTTACCACTAAATCAAAACTTTTTCACACAACCTCCTTAGTGAGAAGTGCCTAGAACCTGGGGGAGGGGGGTTAAAAAGGTTTCCTCAAATACTTGTCTGACTCTTCTGACTAGTCACTATCAGTAACGCAACTCAAATTTCAGATATCTTTGATTAACCCAAAGGCAGAAGAATTTCATAAGATATTCACAAAATCTTATTCTCTGTAAAGCGCCAGGTACATCACTGGTGCTATATAAAAGCTTCTAATAAATGTGTTCTCCCCTTTTTGGAACAATCTTGCTCTGGTTTCTGAGCTCCCGCCACTAGGAGGAGCTTAAAATCATTAAACAAAGTGTTGCATATCCTTCACACAGCTCTATAAACATGTCCTACCTCTGAAGATCTCATTGTAGGTGTTATTGCACAGCAGTGGATACAGACGTATTTCTTCATAACTCACCTATGTGTTCAGAGGGTAAAGTCCTGAGGATGTCCTGCCATCCCGCCCTGAGCTGCTTGCAAGAGGGGCGGGATATAAATATATTAAATAAAAATAAATAAATAAAAATAAAATAACTAGCCATGGGCTAGCGAATGCACTAGGGAAAGTGAATGCACTAGGCACAAATTAGCCAAGTTATGTGTAGGGGAAGAAGCTGCTGACCAGCAGAGGACAAAGAGCACTTGCACACATTCCCTGGGAAGGGGAAACTTCTGTGAGGGCAATCTTGTCTTTATTGTCACGGGAATTAGCACGCTATTTCACTTTTCTCCTGTGACAACATTCACACATGACCGGGTCTCCAGATGTTAACTCTTATGCTCACAGGTGTTTTCACTTGTTCTCATGAGAGAAAAGTGAAATAACGCATTCCTATGTGTAAGTAAGTAAGTAAGTAAATTTTATTAATGTTCAGCAAAAGCCATAACATAAACAAACAAACAAACAAACAAACAAACAAACAACCATGAGTAAAAACACTTAACAAGTATATAATAATAAAATTAAATTAATAATGGATAAGCCAGCAGTAATAAACCAGGAAAAAAAAAAGACAATCTAGTTATGCATAAAATAATAAAGTGCTAGGAGGAAAGGCACCTGAGCCCGAGATCATTGGGTCCCCTATTCCCAATTGAATCCTTCTTATCATTCCCTCTGGTCCATAATAAATTATAGAGAAAATAAGCCACCTTCTTAGCAAGCTCTCCTTCCCGGCCTTCCAAGAGCACAAGTAGGGGCGGGATTGCTGGCCTTATGGGACGATCATTAATAAAGGTTGACAACCACCTATTCCTAAGGTCCTGCATTCTACTGCAATGAAACAGAAGGTGCTCTAGAGAACCCACCACTCCCGGGAAGCAACCACAAAAACATAAAGATGGAGGGAGGCCCCTAAAGCGGCCCTTGGTAATTGGGGTAGGGAACACATTCATTCGTGCCATGACCAGGCACTTACGAACATGAGAGGGAAGATATAATTGGAGATAAAATGGGGGTAACTGTGCGTACTTGTACAAATCCATGAGCTCTGTCATTGTCTCCTTTTCCCTCATGGTAGCCAATTCAGATTGTATATTAATATTCAGAAACCTGTGGCAGATCAGTCTCCTTGCCCCAGCATACCTCAGGGTAAGTAAACTATCCCTGGAGAGCCCAACACTAGTCAGTTTCCTCTGGACCTCAGTTGCCCAAAGATTATAAGCACCATCCTCCAGAATAAGAGATGTCAATGGGGCAACTAACCCAAAATGAAGTTTGAGCCAGCAGCGTAGCGCTATAAGCCATACTTGCGTTTCCAGAGAGAGAACCCCACACTTGAGGCAAACTGCGCAGCTAGGAGCATGGTTAGGGAGAGCTAGAATAGATCTCAGAAATTTTGTCTGGAGAGGCTCAAGGTCCATAAATTTCCCCAATGCCCACAATTGGGCCCCATACAGAAGCTGGGAGAGAAACTTAGCCCTGTAAACCCTAATGGCTGGAGCCACAAGGAAACCCCCATTGTCCCTAAAATACCGGCCAATCGCTCCCCCTACCTTGTTTGCCTGCCTGTGGACTAAAAGTGCATGAACTCCCCAAGTGCCATTGGCCTGAAAAATCAGACCCAAGTATTTATACACAGTAACCTGTTCTAATTCAAATTTGCCTAAAGACCACCTATAAAACTTCCGCCTAGGAGAAAAGATCATCATTTTTGTTTTATTATAACTGATCTCCAGAAAGTTTCTGGCACAAAAATCCTCCAGGACCCACAACTGCCTCAGGAGACCTATCCGTGTCCTGGAAAGTAGAACAGCGTCATCCGCATATAGGAGTACAGCCGCCTCACTAGATTCAATTCTGGGTGGATGACTATCAGAGGCGGAGACTGCAACTATGAGGTCATTCAAATAGATGTTAAAAAGCGTGGGGACAAGCACACATCCCTGCTTGACTCCACGTCTAGTAAGGATGACCTTAGATAACAAGCCCCTTTGATCTAACCTAACCCGCAGTGAGGTATTTGTATGTAGCCTCTGTATAAGCCCCAAGAGTCTCCTATCTATAGATGCACCAGCCAATTTTTCCCAGAGATAGTTTCTGGACACTAGGTCAAATGCAGCTCTTAGATCTACGAATGCTGCATAAAGCCCAGTCGTATGGTAATATTACTGACCAAATACTTACTGGCTCAGGACCAGACAATGGTCTGCTGTAGAACGACCTGACCTGAAATCATTCTGTTCCTCTCTTAAAAATTCTTCCTCCTCCAACCACTTCTCCAACCTTCTCAACAAGTACCTGGCATAGATTTTTGTGCCAACACTTAGGAGGCTAATTGGCCTGTAGTTTCCTGGTTCTTCCGGTGAGCCCTTCTTATATATGAGAACTACCTCCGCCTCTTCCCAGGTATCCGGGAACTCCCCCGTAAGATTAATCCCAGTAAAAAGTTGGGCCAACACTCAGGCTCACCAGGCCACGTCTGTTTTAAAGAATTCAGCGGGGAGACCGTCCAATCCTGGTGCCTTCCCCGATTTTAGGCCTTCAATTATTTATATATATATACATATATATATATATATATATATATATATATATATATA
>QEPC01009590.1:785573-814592 GCA_003113815.1 Sphenodon punctatus
CACGCATGCACCACTTTCAAACACCACAAGGGGGAGCACTGGTGGGAGGTATGTGAAGGGAACAAGGCTGAGGGACCCTAGGAAGGAGGGGAATGGAAACCGGGACTCTCACACTAACAGGGGAAGGGATAGGGAATTTAACCCAGGAGGGGGAAGGGGCAGAAGCACCCTGGCCCGCAGGCCCTCACACCCGTTCTTGCTTACCAGGGAAAAAGGGGGTGAGGGTCCTATCAACACACACTTGCTCGGGATGACACACAATCAACAATGGAGTATACAGGAAGGCACACGTAGGGATAGGGGAATACCAACGGAGGAAGGAAGGGCAAAGGCAATGGTAACACAATCAATGTCAAGTACTTAGCTTTCAGGCAGGAGGCCAGTCTCCACAGGCACACAAGCTCTGTTCACTGGCACAGAGCTCTGAAGGCTGCCAGCTAATAAAGGTCTAGCCCCGCCCCCTGCACGCGCCTGCAGGCGCTCAGATCGGCGCGGCGGGGGCGTGGCCTTGTTGCATCGTCCAAAGGCCCCGCTCATGGTGCGTCTTGCAAAGGGGGCGGGACAACGGGTGGCGTTGGTGCAATGCTTGGTTGCGGCCGGGGCTGCGGCCCCGGAGGGGTGGGGCTTCCTTGCCACGAGGTGCGTCGGGGTGCGGGGTGGTGAGCCCGACTGCTGACAATATTATATCATTCCCCATAAGAAAGGACAATAACTCCCTATCAGTTGCCTTGGCCCTCCAGCCTGCAACATTCCAAGAGACTACCCTGATCTCGGGAATACATCATTCTGACACTCCTTCCCCCTGGAGTTTATCTTACATGCATGGCAGCGGAATATTCCCTTGGCCACAGTCCGTTACAATCATACCAGCAGAGTCAGGGTTCCCAACACTTTCGTCTACTGACGTTAATAATCTCGTCTGTGACTGGGATCCCTGAAAGGAGAATATAACTCCTGGGTTACCTGGTGCACTAAAGCCAAAGGCAAAGGGGGGGGGGGTCTCCCAGGCCATTCCCTTCCCACCCACACCCATCCTTTACATCAGCCCCCAACTTGCCATATTTCACTAGGCTTAATTCTCCATTCTCCCGGGGCTCAAGATACCTGTTTGCCTCCCACTGAGCACTCGTAAAGGCTCCATTGCTCTTTCCTGAGGTGACTACATACTCCTCCCCTGGCTTTGAAATCCCACCCACAGAGGAAAAACTTCCCTGCCCCCGCCCCTCCCAGGGAGAACACAGATTGTGGGAGAGACGTATACAGCAAGATGATTCAGCCCTGGCTTTTAGCCCCACCCCCCAGAAGCCTCCTGCTGGGCTGTGGATCCGTCACCAAGATCCAGGGGAGTAACATCCAGAGGGGTACTACCAGCCAAGTCCAAATGAGGACGTACCAATTCATCAAAGCTCCCAGGGTCCACAGACTGACCCTCCTGGATAACCATCTGATTCTCTGCTCCAACTTCCATACTAGTTTCTGTCACTACAACTACTGGAGTAGACCTTCCTGAAGGGGAAGAAGAGGTAAGATCCACAGTGTCCATCCCATGGGGGGGGGGGACACCTGCTCCCTAATAAAACTACCCAGGGTAGAAATACCTCCGCTCCTTCTCCCAACCCTAGAATTATTGGCAAGAGGGATTAAATTGGGGTTATTCCGTGAGACTTGAGGGGCCCTCCTAGCATGAGATCCCAAACTGCCAGTAACGGACTCCCTCCCTAGTTGATTTAGTTTATTCTGAACATAAATTCTAGCCAACCTAACTCCATTAACTAAAAACCTCTCCACGGATCTCCATATGATGTTAACATGAAATTGCTTCCGAAAGGAGATAACACAGTGAAATCTACTTGACCCGTGGTGTGTTATTCTAAAAATTTGAATGTCCCTAGAGCCAAAGGACCCCTCTGTCAAAAAAGATAGGTGCATTGCAACCAGTTCAGGAATATTCCAGGGCGGGAAAAACCCATCGAGTCGGGGAAAGATAGTAAAGGTGATAGCTTCCCTACATGGGGCCAGAGAGTAATCCCCCAACTGCCCCTTAGGGCAATTGCCATCAGGTTCCCTCCGGGGAGGAGCCTATGGGTGTGAATCAACCGCGGGGCTTTAGCTGTGATACCCCGACTATTACTTTCTCCCGAATTGGCCCGACCACCTGGCTTCTGCACACCCTTTACAAAAAGTCTGGGGGCCACCAGGACACACTCAGACAATAAATGACAGGTTTGATCCAAACTACCTGAAATAGTCTTAAGATATGATAAAATTAGCAAAAGTATCCAATGGATCAGAAGGCACTAATCAGATAATAATGTCACATGAGTCTCCTTAGTTGGATCTTTTGTCCCCCTTTGTTGATAGTCCTGCCCGTTGGCCGCTACACTGTTAGCCTCCAAAGACCAAGGCCCCAGAGGGGTATGGGGGGGGGCTTTGGGGGTCTCTCCCCCCAGGATTGCAAAAATCGACCATAGCACCTGAACTCCTGCTCTGAGCTCCTGTTCTGTCGTAGGCTGCTCTGCCTATTTATTCTCGGCGCTGGTGCCTACCTCCGCTCCACAGCCAGTCCGCGGGCAGGAAATCAACAGGAAACTCCCTGCAGCAATCCCTCAATCCTTCTCCCCCATGGCGTATGGGTGAAGATCTTGGCAGTAGTGAAAATGATGGAAGCACGGGGGGGGGGGGCACCCATGCCCAGTAATGGGCCCCACGAATGGCCCCACGAATGGACGACACCCTTTGGTGGCGCCCAAGGGCACCAGGCCCCGGTTAAATACCTAATGAGAAGAGAGGGCAGGACCTCCAATGAATGGTAGGAAGGCAGGCATCTAGCAGCTCCTCCAGTCCCCCAGCTTCCACAGCCCCAACCCTCCACTGCATTCCTATGTGTGCTAATTCCTGTGAAATAGAGACGTGATTGCCCTCACAGAAGTCTCTCCCCCAGTAATGTGTGCAAGTTCCTAAAGAGACTGAAAGCCAGAGGTTGGACTGGGAGGCTGGGAGCTAGAAATGCGGCTGGGAGCTTGGGCCCACAGACAGAATGGGGGATGAAATCCCTTTCCCTAGCAGAACAGGGGGAGAGTTTACTTTGTCTGGCAATAGCAATTTCCCCTGAGCAGCTGCACCTGGAAATGGATGAACACATTCTGAAACAGGCCCTCTCCCTTAAAGAGACAGGACATTTTTAGATGAGACAAAACTCCCCCGAGCAGGCAACTAAAACAGCGATTAAAATGTGTGCCTACTCAAGTGTGAACAACTCTCGCACATGGAAACACACAAATTGGGCCCATGCCCAGGTGGGCCAGAGCCGGGCAAACTGGGCAGGTGCATCTGTTTTCACCCCTGTCCAGTCCAGGGTGGGGGGTCGCCATGGCATGTGTCTTAATCCAGTTTCTGGAACCCCTGATATCAAGGGTTCCAGAATGCACAATCCCAAACTCACATGCTAAATATGCAGATTAATGTCTAAACGCCACTTGTGCAAGATCGTGTTTGCTCCAGTTGCCATTTTGAAAACACTCACATGCTCCAATGAACTGAATCCAACTGAACTGAATCCAACTGAATGCTCCAATTGCCATTGCCAAAATATGGCTTTAGCGAGACCACGTGACTTTCTTTTCAAGTGCAATGGTGGGGGACATGTGAACAGCATGTGTGCATATGATGAGGAGTCCTTGTGATCCCTGGAGGTTGCTGTAACCAGAACATTTCATGCATGTCTAAAAATGCCCACAGTGTCCTGGGAGACTGGAAGAAAGAAGTGGCCACTGGCCCGGAAGGGGAAGGAGCCAGACAAATGTGAGGAAAGCAGCTGCTCCAAGGAGGGATATTCCTAAACTAGCAGGCTGCAGAGGAGACTGTGGCAGTGGGAGACTCAGACTCCCCTATTTCTTTCTGCAAGCTCAGACTTTCTGTAGAGAGTCCGTAGGGAGTAGTGGTACTAAACTGAAGGGTAATTTGCTGATGGCAATACTCGCTCTGTAGCTTATCCAGTCGAAATTTCCAGAGGAACCCTTGCATCTTGTGTGTCTTAAATTTGGTGTTGGAGCATAGCAGTAGTATAGAATATTTCAAATCAGTCACCAATTCTAAGAAAAAAGGATAGGGATTATTTAGGGTAATGCAATCAATCATTTCTTGGGACACAAAATGATTTTGTTAGGGAGAGTCACATATTCAAAGTAGTTCTTGTCTTGCCCAAACTAGCTTGAACTTTCCTTGCCTGCAGCGTGTATGTACTATTGTCCTGGAGGCTAAAAATTCCACTTGTCTTACAGCACAGGAAGGGAACCTCAGACCCAGGGGCCAAACGTGGCCCACAGGTAGCTTTTATTTGACCCATTTTGAGTTCTTGTTTCTGCTGGAGCTAGTTTCCCCAAAGCACTGTAAGACTAATCAGGGCAAGTGAGCAGAAAAGAGGGCACACAGCCAAGGAGAGGAGTCAGGTCCATGGCACAGATCCATCATCTGAACCTTCCTCTTCCTGAACGTACCCCTTAAACATCTGCGTCACAATTTCTGTGCAGCCCTTGGAGCTTGTACTAATTTTTAAAGGGGCCCCTGGGAAGGAAATGTTTCCCCAGCCCTGTCTTACAGGAAAGCAATCTCTATGTAATTCCTTGTGATGCTGCTTATTTCTGCATGGAATGTTACAAAAGTCATTCCATTTCCTTATGCTTGCCTTGAATTTAAAAGAGACTGGTTTTGAAATACATGCACCAACAACTGTAAAATCCATTTGAGCTGAGAAATTTATAATGTTATTGTTCATTTCAGGGGGTGTTAACCAGCGCAACACTGGCCTAGTTCGCCCACTGTGGGCCAACGCCAAACCCTGAACGTCTGTTCCAAGCCCCCAGATGTGGGCCCGATTCAAATCCTGGTGGGGTTGGCAGCTGGCCCAGAAACATGGGCCTGGAACAAACTGGGCACACAGTCTGGCCCCCTGAGCCACCCAGGTGGACCAGAGTGGGGTGAACTGGGTGGGTGCATCTGTTTTCGTGCCTGTCCAGTCCAGGGTGGAGGAGCGCCACGGCAACCAGCCATAGCTGCTTGTTATTGGAAGCCATGGCTGCCCCTCATGGTGGGGGCAGGGCACTGGTTGCAGCGCAGGGGTGGAGTCAGCTTCATGTCACTCAACATATCCCCTCCCTGGCGGGGTCAGACCAGAAAAACGTTTGGTATTTACAGTGGTATTAGAAATGACAGTGGTATTTAGAAATGGTTTTTTCATAATTATGCTGGATTACACATAAACAGGATTCCCCCCCCCCCCTTTCTTCCTTTAGAGCATTGTATCTTAATTTATTGGGACTCTGGGTTATCTTGGTGTGTGCAGTCTTTTCAGGGTTGGTGATGTATACCCATTATAAGAACTGTGACCCTTGGACTGCTGGTTTCATCTCAGCACCGGTTCAGGTAAAGAATCCAGCTTGGCTATGGGTTGTTTTAATCTGGGGATTTTATGTTGTTTTAATTGTATTTTTAAATGTTGTTAGCCACCCCGAGATGCTTACAGCAGGAAGGGGCGGCATATAAATTTTAATAATAAATAAATAAATAAAATAAATTAAATTTAAATATGTAAACACAGAGCTACTCCTTAAAGCCTTGCATTAGCAAGGTATTAATAAGCATAGGATTAACTTTCTGAATGAGAGAAACAGTAGGACAATGCGTAAGCCCACAGTTAGGCTTGAGGTTTGCTGAATCAGGAGCTAAAATACAAAAAATCCAATGTATGCTTGTTTTCTATTTTTGTGCTAACTTATCCGAAGCCACTCTCTCCCTTTATATAAACTTAATATTCCTCAGAGACTTCTTTTTTTGGGAGGAGGTGGGGGTTTGATATCAATTAGAGTGGGTGGGTGGTAATTATTATTTCTGTTGCATTCATTCAAAATAAGCAGTGAATGGTCTTTTACTTTCAAAAGCTCAGATTCTCAAAGCACTTCACTGGTGTAAATCTCAATGAAATAAGTAAGGCTTGTGCTGACTTAATGCTTTGAAGATCAGAGCCATAATCTCTTTTAACCACATTTTATTTATGCTTTTTTTCCCTAGCTGATGCCTTATTTTGTTATGGACATATTTTCTACCATGCCAGGACTCCCAGGATTATTTGTTGCCTGTGCATTCAGTGGAACCCTAAGGTCTGTATGCCTGTAATTCTGTTTGCTCTGGTCATGTTCCACTGCCTTGACTTTTGAAATGGAGGTGAAACTAATGTTCCACCGAAGAACCATCCAAATGATACACCTTAAAATGTAGTTTAACTTCTCTTCTTCAGCTCCAGCAAAGAAATGCTGACGTGGTTTATCTCTTTGTATTTGATTCATGCTACAGCCTGGAATGTGTTTTGGCTAACAAATGTTCACATCTCCTCCAAATACTTTTGGAAACCATGTCATTATCACAAAGGGAAGGGAAACTATCAAAGAAATAACAACTGCTGTTTTAAAGGGCCCTCAGATACCCGCTGTGATAATGCATAAAGGAATTTATTTTATTTAACCCGTCTGGCACAGTTTGCAATAAGGAAACCAAGCCAAGGGCATGTCAAGGAGCCTGGCTGAACACTAGACAATTATTTAAATATATAGTAGAAACAGGAACAAATAGTCTTGAGAAATCATTGTAGTTGTGTGTTCTTACTTGGGCTGTGCAGGATATTGTATTGTTGCTTCCTCTTCCCCGAGCAGTGAGATGTTTTAGGGTTGCTTTTTCTGGGCCAGTTTCCTTCTGTGGAGAAAGAGACTGGACTCTTATGGCATGCTATAGAAACCCACTTATTTCCAGATTTACAGGATGAGGAGTATATGGGCAGCATCTGCAGTGTTCCCCCAAACAGATACCTCTGCAACACCCAAAATCCAGCAGTACAGAGCTCCCCCAAAACTTCCCATCAGTCTGCAGTTTTTCTCAAAGTCTGTTTACAGCTCTGTCCCAAGCCCAAAACGTCAGATATCACATCCCACTATTGTTTTAAGAAAGGGCTGAATGGTCTTATAATCAAGAGAAACCATCCAGCCAACACTCTATCCAGAGTGTTACATTTCAAGGGATATGGGGCACACAAGATCACCATTTCAAGGGCCTACCAGTATAATAGCCACATACTTTAGCGGGAAGGAAGGATTATTAATTTAGATAAATAAATAAATAAATACTTGGAAGGAGTAGGAGCCAGGCTATTGATTAGTAAAAGAAGAATTAGGAAGATAAAAAGATGGAGATGGAATAATAGATTGACAGAGTTGCTGTAGACGCAGGTCCCTATATAATATTTTACTTCAAATAGCCATACTCTGACTCCTGCCTCCATTCTGTATGGTGACTCAAGGCAGAATTGCTGATGCCTTGATTCATGCAAAACCAGTCTTTTCAGTGGTGGAACTTTTTATGGGAGTCAACAATACAGATGAACAACATGGTCTTCCTCGCTCAGATGGCTTGCACTCCGGACTGAAATCCAGCTACTGTTTCTGTTACAGAGTAGATTCTAATCATATAGCAGAGACATGGCCTAACCTAGCCCCACTGAAAATGGAGCAGGCTTAGAATGCTGTGCCACTACTTGTGACATTGCTGTCATTTCCATGTGTTCTGGAGTCCTGGGCTGTGCTCCGCAGAAGACTTAGGCAATTTGTTCCCATTGCCCGTGTGACTTCAGATAGCAATAAAGGCATGCAAAGCACAGTAGAATCTACTTAAATTGGACTTTCATAACTCAAATCAATGGGTATTTTCAGACGTTACGAGATCACAGTGAACCACGGTGAATACGCACCTGTGGTCAATGTGTCTCAAACGTCTGTTTGGTGGCCGCCAGATGTTCGCCATGGTCAATACCCACATGGGGTCAATTTGAACCACGCTTCCCGGGCTAGCGGGGGGAATGTCCTGGGAAGCGTGGTCAAAGAGATCCCCAGCGGGGACCAACAAAAAGTAACGTCTGGCCGTGGTGAATCCGGCCTGACGCGGCGGCCGCATTGGCCCCGCCGCCTGCCCGTCTCCCCGGAGGGCGGGCGGCGGGACCGTGGAGGGACCGGGGCCGTGCGGCCACACATTGCGCTGCGTGGTCCCGCCCCCTCCCAGATTCCCCGCCGGGATCCCCCCGACATGTCTGTTACGGCGTGACGGGGTGACCCCGGCGGGGAACGAATGGGGTGATTTCGGTACGGGGCCAACAGGCCCCGTAACATCTGAAATCACCCAAAGTTGAACAAATATATTTACTCCAGACCAAGATCCAACAAATGTATTGCTTCCTGAACAAGATAAGTCACTTTTTGTACTCTAAAAACTGAGTTTTTGAAGGTGCATTGAGTACACTGTTTCTCCTAAAAATATCAGTATCTTGATATACATTAATGATTTCTTGGCAACGTATGGTTAAAATGCTAGGTGTGGTACAAGGACCGAGATAGTCATCACAGTGGAGAGTGGTGAAAAGGTGGGACAAAGAGAAAGGAACAGGATAGGACAAGGCTGGAATTTGCATGGCAGAGGTTTCCGGCGCACCCCCCCAATGAGACACACAGCCAGTGTTTGGTTTTCAAAATGGCTGCACTCTTTATTTCCAATCATCATCAAGGCCGGTGGGTATTGCACAAGCAAACTGGGTCCAGTATGCTAGCTACTTAACGTACTTATTAACACCGGTACCGACAGGGATGTGCCCTCCCTTATCAGTACCCAACAAGATAACTCCCCCTTTCAACAGCCCTTGGCTCTGGCTGAAAGGGGACCATCCCCAACTTTGGGCTTGAGTAAGGAGGTAAGTACCCGCAAAGCCAGCAGACCGTGCATGTACCTACTGACCCATCTGGGTACCCCTCCCAGGGTGATAACCGCAGTGCTTGCTGGCGGTGCATTGCACTGGGTGTCATCTCCCCATCTCTTAAGGAGATGACTCATCCTAACCTACTCTTACCTATTTATCCTACTGTAGCATACTGGACCCCCGATGAGTCCGACAATTGTTTACCCTTCTTTATCCTTCAATTCAATTCCCATTGCCTGATCCTCTTCTTATGCTTAAATAGCATAAGCCCTCTGTCATCCTCTATGTTGGATTAGTAGGCTATTATAATTTGCTGTCTTGCCAATTCCCTTATATCAAATAAACCTATTCTGCACTGTTGAAGGGGCAAAACTCACGACCCTCAATTGGGCTAATCATCAAAATTCACCTTCGGCTCTGTAATGGCAACCAATAAATACCACAGTGCTAGAGATGAGGTGGGTGGGCTGCGTTGATCAATGTCCCAGGTCGAATGCCGCCTCCACGCGGCCAGAACGGCTCCACCCCCCCTAAAAGGGGTGGACCCGTTCAATCATTTTCGGCATGGCGCCTCTGCGCACGCGCCCAACCGTTTGTTGCCTCAGCAACCTCCGCCCGAGCCAAGTGCCCCTAAGCCGCAGTTGCAGCGGCTCTGCTTTCTTGCCCCCTGGATCCCATGATGGGGGGTGCGGCAATTGCCCCATCGCTGCTATTGTGGCGGCGAAGGGGACTTCTAGGTAACTAACAGCAAGCTCTCTGGTTGCTCCGAGAGCTTCCTGGGACCGACCCAGGAATTTCAAAAATAGGGGCTCTGTCCAAACAGGAATGCCCTCCTACCCTACCAATCGAAAGGCAGTCAGGGGAGGAGCAGTAAAAGAAGGTTATAACTTATCAGTTTACACTGAGCTTCTGTCACCAAGGTGGATATACCCTGTGGGGTATAAGGGGCCTGTGGGGATGCAGTAGGTCTGGGTTCTGTACACAAGGGCACTGTAGGTTTTGATTGTGTGTGTCAAAATTTGGTCTCAATGAATGACTGTGTTACTAATTATTTGTACTTAGCTGTAGTAATAAAGACACTAGCATAGCATTGCGGCTATCCTATCATAGCAATTTCAATTGGACTATCTGTTAAACATTTATTCAACATAGTTAAAGCAGCAGGGCTGCGCTTCAAACATTTACTATTGTTCTTGTTATCTTTTGACTCCGAATTTGCAAAAGGAGGAAGCATTACTTAGAAGAAGCAAAGTGATCTGAGAACAGATGAGATATTTAAAGGGTGTGAGATGGAACAATCGTTGGAGAACTTGGCCAAACTGAATGTCTTTTGTTAGCATGTTTTCCATAAGAATACAAAATCCATACAAGGTGGTGTTATCGATTTTTAAAAATTCTAATCGTGTAGCAGTCTTATTTGGCTTTCTTCAGAATATTGAAGAGTTCTGTGGAGTTTGGTAGACTGCAGGATTTGACAGAGTTTGTATTAAGCAGCTGCTTCTGCATTTATCTTGATCAACGAGAGACTGGGAAGTGACATAAAGGAAGTCCCCTTAGTGATTGCAATAGGACTGGGGGTGGTGCAAATGTCATCATCCCATATCACTACAAACTGAAGACTAGATGAGCTCACAATGTTGCTGGAATGCTTTCTCATTCAATCCCAGTAGCAGAGACTAAACCCTGCAGTGATTTAATCAAGTACATCAGAGTAAATTTCAGTTTTAAAAAAAGATAATTGCCAATCAGCAAGTCTTTTACTTGATGAACATTTTTCTGGAATAACAATAAGGGAATAGGTAGGAGGATGGTTTAAGGGGAAGGCGGAACTTCTGGAGACAAAGGGCTGGGGACCTCTGGGGTCAGTGAGTGAAAGAGATTTGATGAAGGCCTGCTATGACCCGCCTAGGCACATCTGTTTGTGGGCTACCAGATGTGGACCCACTTCTGCCTTGGCCTGGGCAGGTGGCTGGCCCAGATGTGGTCCCCTGGATGATTCTGGTCCCACAGCCTGGACCGACATGAGCCAATGCTTGCCCAGGTGGACCAACACAGGCCATAGGAGGCCAGCAGGTATGCACATCTATTAGGGGCCCCAATACCCACTGGGGATTGGAGGCCACCATGACGGAGAACCATATTTTATTTATTTGTTTATTTAAGGTACTACTTAGTACTCTGCCCCATCTGCTTACAAAATGTAATCAAACCCTGAACAATAAAATATAATACATGTTTAAAACACACAAATAAAACAGTGCAAGGATAAAACACCCCAAACCTCCTCTCCCAGTCTCAACCCACCACCCCTCATCCTGCTTCCTCTCCAAATGTCTGCTGAAAAAGTCAAGTCTTACATCTCTTTCGAAAGGAGGGTGTCACGGAGGAACATAGGGTCACACACGTGTAACATGGGCCTACATGTAGACTACAAGTCTGGTAAATATGTAATGCAAAAGGTTCCACATGTATGTAATGTTACAATTGAGAACTGTAAAACTCAAATTACGGCTGTAACCAAGCTACAGGAAATGGAAAGACAGTTTTGTTGATTGCCCAGACAGGGGGGCCAGACAAGGTGGCCAGAGACATTTATATGCTAATGCAGGCAGCCATTGCCTACGTGCAAGAGACAGAGAAAGCTGATAATGATAACAAAGGGAATTCTAGAAGCCTTGAGATGATGCGAGGAGTTTCCTCCTGGGGATATAAGGAGTTGTACCCCAGAGGGGGCATGGTTTCGAAAGGAGGGAAGATGGACATCTGCCGGGAGAGACTTCCAAAGCCTATGGGCAGCCACCGAGAACGCCCTCCCCATTGTCGCCACTTGACGTACATGGGGGACTTCGAGGAGGGTGCTCTCGATCGACCACAGGGGCCGGTACAAGACCCGGGGGGTGAGGCAGTCCTGCAGGTAAGTTGGGCTCAGACTTTGAAGGGCTTTATAGGTAAGAACCAACACCTTGAATCAGGCCCAAAAGACTATAGGCAGCCAGTGCAGTGCAGTGAGCAAAGCACTGGTGTTATATGCTAATGTCGTCCCAACCCATCAGGAGATGGGCCACCGCATTCTGCACTAGTTGCAGCCTCTGAACCATCAGCATGGGTAGCCCCACGTACAGCACATTACAATAGTGAAGTCATGAGGTGATGAAGGCATGGATGATAGTGGCCAGGTCAGAGTCTGTGATGCATGGCCGTAACTGCCGCACTAGGTGTAGCTGACAAAATGTGCTCCTCACCACAGCTGCCACCTGAACATCCAGGTGGAGCTGCAAGTTGAGGAGCACCCCCAGACTACGAACCTGAGGAACCAAAGGAGGACAATCCCTGTCAGTGATGTGGGTGGGGTGGGGTCTCCCCCTCTCTCAGTCCTCCAGCCCCGCCCACCAGTATCACTTCCGTCTTGTCAGACTTCAACTTCAGACAGCTCACTCTCATCCAGTCCCCCACAGCCACCAAACACCATATAAACACTGAGACTGCCGGACCTGAGTCAGCTGAAAATGAGAGGTAAAGTTGGGGTGTCATATTGATGACACCAAACACCAAATCCCCACAACTTCGGCCAACAGTTGCATAATCACGTTGAACAGGAGAGGGGACAGAATGGAACCTTGCGGGACTCCGCGTGAGACCCTGGGGAGATGAAGAAAAGTCTCCCAGGACCACATACTGAGTTCTTCTGGCCAGGAATGAGCCGAACCATTCAAGAACAGTCCCACCCACTCCAGCTTGGTCGCACAAACGAGTCACCAACATCTCATGGGCAACAGTGTCAAAGGCAGCCAATAAATCTAACAAGATCAACAGGGTTGAACGCCCCTGATCCAATTGATGGCGGAATTTGATTCATGGATCTAATATGGCAATGTGCTGGGGGCACACCAGGGGCAGGACTGCCTAGCTGTGCGACTGTTCATCCCCCCTCTAGGGGGGGCAGAGGAGGGCTTGCCGGCCAGCCTGGTTGGACACAGGTCAGTTCAGTGTCCCAACCTGACCTGGCTGGGGGCAACTCCCCCATGCCCAGTATGTGTAGTCACCACACTGAATGCTCATCTGTTTTTACCCAGTGTCTCCACCTCAGCTGAGACTCCTTGGAAGCATGTAATTGAGCTGTAAATGCCTGTACCAGCATACTTTGTATCAGCGCAATTGAGTTCGGAAGATGGTGCTGATGATTTTATTATGCTTATGCATTATTCATCTCTGCTTTTTACAGCACTGTGGCAGCAAGCATTAATGCTCTAGCAACAGTCACTTTTGAAGATTTTGTCAAGAGCTGTTTTCCAAACCTCTCTGAAAATCTGAACACTTGGATCAGCAAAGGCCTATGTAGGTATAGCAGATCGATCCTGTACTTATGCATATCACTGTTAAAGCTGCAAATTTGTTACTAATTCCCTTGGGTGAAATGTCAATGTTTAATGGATGAATTTCTTGTTGATGTCAGTGGAAACAAGAACTTGCCTGTGGACTCCTTTGGATCTCAACAGATTTCTTCAGCTGACATTTGAATGACCATGGTGTTTGTGTGGCCCAGACCTGATGTCATTAGTCCCCATAACAAGGTTTTAAAAATATCCAGAGTAATAAAATATTGTGAATTAGGAGATACAGTAGAATCTCTCTGATCCAGACCTCTCTAATCTGGGATTTTCTTTATTCAAGACATGATTTATCAGGGTTGAATGAGAAACAAAAATATTCCACGTGAGGAAACTCATAATTATGATGAGTCTGCGATCTTACAAGATCTCGTTCACAGAGAGAGTTCTCGGGTGGGGGAGAGGGGGATTAACTGCACATGTGCAAAATGACTGCTGTACCGTTTTGAACATGGACAAAATAGACAATGCCCTTAACCAAAATGGCAGCAATAGCATCAGCACCACTTGGGTTAAGGCCATTTTGCACCTGCAAAAAACAGTCTGGTTTTCATTTTATGCATGCACAATGATTTTTAATTATTATGATTTAATTTTCCCACCCAAGAACTCATTCTATGCAAGAAAATGACATTGTGCATGTGCAAAATGGCCACCACTTTTAACCAAAATGGTAGTGACACTATTGCCACCATTTTGGTTAAGGGCAGTGGCCATTTTTCAGGTTGCACAAAACAGTCTGGTGGGCATTTTGCATATGTGCCATTATTTTTTTTTCCTCACCGGAACTTGACAAAAAAGTCCCAGCTTTCAATTCGTCTCGGACGAGCTGAGAACTGGGATTTTGACGAGGATTGAGAAAAATTTGAGGATGAGTTTCAGCACTACGATTCATGTCTCCCCACAGCTCTCTGGATAAGGTGATTTCTGTTCATTGCCTACAGATTACTTTTCCTGTTGAAGTAAAACAAAGGACTGAATATCTGGAATAGCTTTTGAACTACCTAATCGTTCCTAATCCCCTTCTAATCTATCCTGCATTCATAGCATTTCAAAATAACACTTACTACTGATTCTAATCTAACAATAGCCAGCAAATTCAAACCCCTTTCCACATCCTTAACTTTTAGCAACAGAGTAATTCTATACATTTCCTTGGGAATACTTACATAAACAGAGTAAAGCATGCACAAGCTTAGTTAAAATCTTATTAAAGTCTTGAAGTTGAAACCATTGGGCACCTCCCTGTAAACTCATTTGTGTTACCAGCAGGATAATTATAGTTAATTAATTTACAATATTGTGTTAGGAGAAAAATGCAAACATTGTAAGCTCTCAGGCAGGGACCATGTCTATCTTATTCTCTGTAAAGCATCAGGTACATTGCTGCCGCTATATAAAAATATAATAATAATAATTATTATTATTATAATAATAATTAATAACACTATTTGTAATGACTTTTTAAAAAAGAAAACAAGTGTCTGAAGGAGCATGTCTTGAAATTTTAACAGTTCTAATGATTTTGAATGCAATCCTCTATTTATTCCAGCCAATGGGAGCTGAGTCATTGACTTTAATGCAGGCCCAGGGTGTGAAACCTGTTTCCTCCCAGAAGCCACTTTGAAAATGAGTACAAGCTCTGAGGGCTGCATAGAAGGTGGAGCCAGAGGTGCTTCAGTACGTGCACTCAGGAAGAGGAAAGTCCCAATCATCGATCTGTACCCTGGATCAGTTCCCCCCCGGACCCTATCCCTATCTATTCCCGTGTATGCATGCCCTTATCTCTGCTCCCTCACCCTGAGCTCAGACTCCCAGCATTTAGTGGTAGGAACTGGATCCAGAGGCCAGATCTGCAAAGGGACCAACCCTCATTTAATGGGTGAAAGATTTATACCTGTTAAGGACTCAGTACCAAGGCTGAGTTAAAGGATATGGGGGAGGCACTAGGCCATACTTTGGGGCCCACACACAGGCTACTTCGGGTGCTTCCAGATGTCCAAACACACCTAGGATAAGCAATTCATGATAACCTGGTGATATAGGTTGGGTAATGGTTACAAGAAGATTTTTGCAATGTCCAAAGTGTTGGCACCCTGAGGATGCAGCCGCACAATGCACTTAGCAGTCCTTGGGCAGCCTTACCCCTCTCCAGGCAACGTAACCACGTGGTGCAGTGCAATGGGTGTCTGGTGACCACCTGATGTTTCCACCACCACATGGTGGAGTAGGCAGCTGCCTGCTTCGCACTGCATCCTTGGAAGGAAGCCAAGGACACAATGTGTAGCAGCCTTAACAAAAGTGGGGTAAAGCTGCCCAAGGCATGGTGGTGCACTGCTGCTCGTGTTTCCGCTCTCTGTTTGTCCCGCCATGTGGCAAGATCCACTATGGGGCTTTGAGCAGCTGGCACTAGGCTCCAGTCCCGTGCAGCCCCATCATGGCCAGGGGCAGGATAGTCACTGATTGGGCTGGGGGAGGAGGTGGCGCAGGGCCAGCTGTTCACTCATGTGGCTAGTGCCTCAGTCGGCTACCTCCGCTACCCTGGGGGGCGACCATCTGTCCTACTTCCATGCTGCCCCCGAAGTGTGTGGCAGCGATTGTCTGTCATGCAGCATGTGGGGATCTGCTCCTCTGCAGCTCGTATGGAGACATCCCCAGACAGTAAACCAACAAGACAAACTGGGACATTTTTCTGCCACAGTTCCACTGGTTAATCACACCATATAGCAGTCCAGATGTGACAGTAATCCTGTTATAACCCCTTTTTCTCCTCATCACCATACACAGGCTGCCCCCACACCATATGGGCCATCCCCACAACCCACGGACAGGTCAGCTGGGGGACAGAAAACAATGTTTCCCCCGGCCTGACCTGTCTGTGGAGGGGGTCAGGGAGGAATGCACAGCTGGCTGGCTCTGTCCCTGTGCTGCAGTCAGTGCCCCACCCCCTGCTTTGACAGGTAGCCATAGTAATTGTTATTTTGGCCATAGATAACATCACCAAACCTGTTTGGATCCTTTTGAGCAGATGCCTGCTTAGCTACCTGTGCAGCTCCACCTTTGTTGCTGCTGCTAGTGGGTGGGTCTATGAGCTGTGCTGCACAGAGTAGAGCTTTTGAGTGCTGATACTGAGCTCAGTCTACAAGAGAGGAGGGGAATCATGAAGAACTGAAATTAATTATTCACCTAGCCCCATCAATGGGGGAAAAATGCATTTAAAATAAAGGAGAATATTTCTTTTGCTAATCTCCTTAAATTACATTAATTGTAGCTGCTCATATCAAGCTCTGAGATTTTCATACCCAGAGGTGACTAATGATTTGAGATGTGGCGATACATAGGGGATAGATGCAACTTCCAAACTGTTGGTGTCCCTTTAATGCTGACTTCTGGAACAGACTATGTTCAATTCAGCGGATATGTGATTGAAATATTTCCACAATAAGCATTAGAGTGCACAATACAAGTTACAGCATTATGCCGCGTACTTCTGCTAATGGGAAGGCATAACAAACCAAATAGGAAAGAATCAATCATGACTGAACACTGATGTAGTACCTGCTACTAGTACTAACCAACCACTAATCTTTTTCAGGTATAGTATTTGGAGTGGTGTGTACTTCGATGGCCGTAGCAGCATCACTTATGGGTGGAGTTGTGCAGGTACCTAAATATTTAATAAACCTCATTTAAATTGAGAGAGAGAGGGTGGTTACCATGTTGGTCCCAAATACATCTAAAAATAAGACTCGCTGAATTCTCCCAAAGACGACAGATCATGACAACTTATGTTTGTTCCCTTTCCACCATGTAGCATATTCTGTTTGAAAGATAAATATTGTACTCCTCCTCCCTCAAGACTGGTTTTAGAATTTGTGTTACCTGAGGTTGCTAGCAAAGGGAAGCAGCCAGTGAGGGAACAAAGGTCAAGCATGAGCAAAACTGCAGCTGCTCATTCTGGAGTCCTCACATTTCTCTTTTCCTGGGACTACTGAAGCATGGAACTCCAGCACAGTAATTGCTGCCTCCACTCCAGACAGCTGCAGATGTCAGGCATAGTCTGCAGCCCTAATCAGGGAAGGGCTCAGATTCATTACCTCATTTATCCTGCTGTAAGACTGGCCCTGCTACTATTAAAGAAGTGGTCTTACGGTACCACTTTGTTGCAATTTCTTTGACATCTGAACATATCTACAACATGGTGACCCCATGGTGATCCATGGAAGAAGTACCATACACGTTTTCATTACTATTAATTATCCCCTCTAAGCACCTTGTGCGCTGTGGGGGGGTCTTTGTGCCCAACCCTATTGTGAAGAAGGCACGGAGTGGGGTGTGAGGTGGGTTTTCCTGCCAGGGCTGGGAGTGGGGTTGAGCTGGCCATGGTTCTTGCAAGCTGGAATCCGCTCTGGATTGCAGTTTGCAAGGGAGAGACGGCAGCGCGAAGAGTGCGCTGTTCTGATTGGCTGGTTATGGCCACGTGTTCTGAATCGCGCCACGCAGCCCCTTCAGTTGGTTGGTGGCAAGGTAACGAAGCCCACCCACCCACCCGTGCACTGGTACCGTGGATCTAATCCGGTTGCCTATTTAATGTGGGATCAGGAAGGAATTTTCTCCCTTGAAGGGTTTTCAACTTCCTCATGTGGTACTGTTCTTATTATAGATGTCTTGGGATCAGGTACATTTGGGCCTGTTAATTTAATTGTTGTGGCTGTTGCAGTATTCAGTACCATAGGGTTAAACTGGTAAGGGCTTTATAGCCTGGGTGTATGGGCAGATGATTGAATTCATTCTGCAAGATGTACCTGTTGGGTAATTGAGGGGATGGGTGCCCCAGATTATCACAGGAAGGAAGGGCAGGCATTTTGTGCATACGGGTAGGATCTAAGCGGTTCCGAGGTTGGCATAAGCAGCGTCTGTCCTTCTGGGTAATGGATCAATTTGGTCCATTGGAAGAGGATTGGACCAGTATCTCCAATCCAGAATGGTTGGCATTATGGTACTGAATGCAGGGAGTGAGAGATAATGGAAGTGTTAAGTTATCTGATCTCGTCACCACCCTTGTCATTTCACACAAGTTAATTAGGTATAATTCTAATTGGCATTTAATTGGGAACTTTATGGAAACGTTTGATTAATTGGATATTCTAATTTACCTCACGATTTGGCATGGAAAAGATTCGATGTAGGGTAATTGGCCTTTTAATTAGTTTAGTTTAGTTTAGTTTAGTTTATTAAGGCTCAGCCTTTGCTATAGCCTAGACAATAAGCATACAAACAAACAATGAACATACATACCAAAAAATACAGGATAAAAAATACCCTAACTCCTAAACTCATAGATTCTCTAATTGAATATAATTGACCATTTTACGTAACAGAAGTAAGCTTCTAATCATAACAAATAGCTGACATCCAGAGCTCAGGACCCACTTAAATCCTCAATCCCAAACTAAGTGGTCTTTAATCTAAGGAAGTGGCACCTCTGAACTGGCTGGGCCAGCAGTTGTAATTTATCCTTTATACTGGTCCTTTTCCTGGACACCATCCAGACAAAAGACACGATATTAACCAATATCCTCCCTGCTAGAAAGAGAAAGGAGGAATAAATAACATCCCTCCGACTCAAAGGACATACCTTCCCTAAGAAGTGGAGACAGCCAAGTTGTCCTCAGAGCTAAATAATAAGGACATCTCAGAAGGAATGTCCCTATTAGGAATGTCCTTGACTCCACCTCCTTGATACTGCAATTACAGCATCGCTGGTCATATTTCACTTTATGGTATCTACTCTCCAAGACTGCAGTCTGCATAAGTTGGAAACGGAGCAGAGTATAACTCCTCCACAGTCTTGGGTTTGTCAGATGGTCTAAATAGGGTTCCAATACTACGTCGTGTTTTTATTGTACCGGAAAGGGGGCCACCTTTCAGCAGGAAACCACCCCCAAGTCCGCCTGCTCTGCGTTGTCCCTCAGTCACTGATATACCTCCCTCCTTATAGCAGATAACTGCTTGCCAGCAAAGTACTGGAAAGAAAAGCCCATACCACCAAGGAGAGCCCCCAGGTAGCTTAGACAGGGATAGGGTCTAAGCCACAAGTTAGCCAGTTCTTCTCTCAAGCACTGAACCAATAAATGCGATTCCTGGAGTGATAAAATCCTCAACCAAAACCTAATGTAAGACTTCTTTGCATGTATTAAGATAGAGGTGATACCCGTTTCAGCCCTCAGGATAGCCCCTGGAATACTGGGCCCAATTCCAAGTAAATGCCGAAGAAATATATTTTGAACTTTTTCCAAGATGTCAGTATTAGGACGCGGAATCAGTTCTATCCCAAAGACAGCTGCCGGGGGGACCTTAGCTCGATATACTCCCTGTCTCTTATACACATCTAGATGTGTATAAGAGACAGCAGGATAGCAGACATAGAAATCCCCTTAGATATACAAGCAGCCCTGCCTAAGGCTCGGGCTGCCTTCGAGGCCTCATTTGCTCTATTCTGGAGATGCGCACTCCAGGTGCCTCTAGAGGTAAAAATAACTCCTACATATTTATATGCTTTAACCACCTCCATCTCCCCGATGGTAGTTCTCCATCTGGCGACTTTAGATTTTTTACCGGCCTTTTAATTCTAGTCACCATTCTTTATGGTTATTAATTGGATTTTAATTTGTTTAATTGGTTTCTTGTTCTCTTAACAGGTTATTAATTAAGATTGGCTTCAATAAACAGCTGCGGCCAGTTTTACCCATATCCTTTGTATCTGTGCCTTATTTCTAGTATGGGGGCAATTTACACAGCATCAGCAATATTGCTGGTGCTAGTGAACAGTTGTGATTAGAGACAGTTCCCTGCTCTGAAGGGCTTACAGTTTAAGATTCATTTGGACGTTGGGGTCGATCCCATGTCCCGTGCAACCCGCATTGCCAGTACATTGTGCTGCATGAATCCTGCGCGAAGGGTTTTTGGGATTGCAGCCACTGTAAAAATAGCCTGAGGTACCCGGGATGTCTGGAAGCCCCTTCAGTGACATATGCACTGTATCACCCTTTTAATCCATGCATCCCCACTCCTCCTTTACTGCCATAGTAACTTAAACGGTGAGGGCAGTCTTCCTAAAATGAGGACAGTCTGTTAGTCTATTCTTTACATACTTTATCATTTGACATAAATAGATAACTGTCGCAGCAGTTACAATAGGCGGGCAGTCAATATTGATTATGCCCAAAGATGCTGTACTTGTTGCTCTAACAAAATTGAAAATATAGAGGATATTCTGTTTGTATGTCCATACTTTGCAGATTTAAGAGCAGTTTGGAGCAAACCATTGTTTAGTCATAGACCACTTTCCTCATCTGCTCAAAATATTGTTTTTCTTTTAACTTCAAGAGAGCCTATGATTATGAAATTGCTGGCGATATTCTCCCTTTTGGCAGCGTGGGAAAGGAAGCATAAATGATTCTAGAATGCATCCTATTTATAGTTTCTAATGTTTAGGATGAAGGGACAATTAGTTTAACTATGATTTTGTGTTGTGTCATTCCCTTTCATGCTGTTACGTGTGTGTGTGTGTGTATGTGTATACGTACATGTGTATATGTGTGTATGTGTATACATACACATGTATGTATGTGTATACATATGACATCCATAATAAAAATTGAATAGAACTGATTATCACATTTCTCTATAACAATAATTTGAAATTAGTATTCAGCAGGCTTCATAATTTACTAATTAAAAGGAAAGCAGAAATCAAAGCTGTGAATACCCTAGAATATGAACTTGAAAGAGAAGAAAACTTTGGGAATGTCAAGTGACGCTGATTTGGTTCTCTCAAATATGCCTTGTGATCTTTCCTTTAACAGGCTTCACTCAGCATTCATGGCATGTGTGGAGGACCTATGCTAGGATTATTTACCTTGGGGATTGTGTTTCCTTGTTCCAACTGGAAGGTAAGTGACTTTCATTTCTTAAAAACATCCCAGTTAGCACAAGTGTAGTTTGGCCACTGGGTCTGGTTACTGTAGGGTTTACTTATTGCTATGGCTGAGTGAAGTTGCAAGGCACATTTCTCTAATTTGTCAAGAGGGGAGGTCTAACTGAACTATTTTGAGAGGGAGGGCATTACTATAATAGATCAATACAGGTATTTATTTCGTTTATTTATTTTTATTTATATCCCACCCTATCCCCTCAGGCTCAGGGCAGCTAACAATAAACACATAAAATACAAACATAAAATAAATAATTAAAACCTCACAAGACTAAAAAACACCCCCATCGCTTCCCCTCCCCCCTCCAATCTATCCCTGCCCATTGAATGCCTGGCCAAATAAAAAGGTCTCACACTGCCTCTGGAAGACATGCAAACTAGGGCTCAGGAAACTTAACCCTACAAGAGAAGGGAGTTCTAAAGCTGTGGGACAGCCACCAAGAAAGTCTCTCTGTGGGCCCAGGTCATACGAAACTGGACCAGTGATGGAACACACAAGAGGGCATGCTTGGCGGGTCTTACGGGCCGCGGAGGGAAATAAGAAGGAAGCCGGTCCTTCAGATATGGCCGTAAGCATGAAATTAGTAAGATCACTTTATCCCTCATGTCCCATCATGACGTTTGAGGTCAGCCAGGAGCACCCTCTTGCAGATACCATCTGCCCGCCAAGTTACTACAACAAGGGCACACAAAGAGGTGTTCTGTGGCTGCCCCACAATGATGGAACTCCCTCCCCCTGGAGATTCATCTAAGCCCATGCCCTGTCATCTTCTGGAGGCAATGTAAGCCCTTTCTGTTTGGCCAGGCATCTGGCAGGCAAAGGTAGGATTGGGTTTTGGGTGGGGGATCCAAGGGATTTGGGTTTGGTTTTTAAGGGGATTTTTCAGATTTTTCTTTTATCTGTTGTAAGCTGCCCTGAGCCATAATGGGAAGGGTGGGGTACAAATTTAGTAAACAAATAAAATAAATAAATAAATAGTAGGACCATAATTTGCATGAAAAGAGAATATGCACATCTCCTTTTAAAAATGGGTCTTATTTGCAACATTTGGCTCTGAAAATAATAACTATTATTATTTCCTATTTATATACATCCAAGCAATGTGCCTGGTGCTGAACAAGCAATGTTGATATAAACATTTTTTGTGATGTACTTTATTTGCTTTAAATCTCTCTCTCCCTTATTTAGGGTGCCATAGGAGGTCTTCTGACTGGGATTGTCCTATCTTTTTTGGTTGGCATTGGAGCTTTTATTTACCCTGCTCCATCCTCAAAAGCCCTTCCTCTGTCTCTGTCAACAGCCAACTGTACTGTCAATACTACAGAGGTGCTAACTACACTGGTTCCTACACTACCTCCTCTCAGGTACTGTTTTGTTTTAATTATCATTGTTTTGGTATATTTTTGGTATTGTGTGAGGTGTTAAAACTAATAATACATACCTAAGACACTGCTGTGATCTATTGATCATCACCAGCAGTCTGAGAGCAGGTGACTATGATCTCCAGACAACCAGCAGGATAGAGTTCTTTAAGTTCTATATGGAAAAGACATTTTTGTAGAACTTGAAGGGACATAAAAAGGTCATCTAATCCAAACACGTGCCTGTAACTGTACCTCAACCATCCTTAAGAGGTGCTTATCTAACCAATTTTTAAAGGTTTCCAGTAATTAGAACTCCACAGTTTTTACCAGTAATTTCTTCTGCTGCTTAACTGTCCTCTTTTGTTAGAAAACCCTTGCTAATATTTAGGCTCAATCTTTTTTCCTTTGCCTATTATCTCTAGTACTTACCTTGATGGCTACAGAGAGGAACCGGGTCGTATTTTCCTTATAACAACCTTTGACATCTCTAAAAATTTGTTATCTCATCTTTAGTCATCTTTATCCCCAGTACTTCCAACTATTCCAAATAGATCTAGCCTCCCAGCACTCTTTATCATATCATTGTCATTGTTTTTCATCAAAAGCACACTTTCTGGGCATTACTTTTCCAGGTAATCTGTTGCTGCTGGGATACTACATAATTATGAATGGATTAGGTGTGCCTACACAGAAATCTCTGGAACATCATCTAGTCTGTGAAAAATGTTCATACATTATGGTCCCGTCCAACTCTCAGTTGAGTTAATAAAGTTGGATAAAAGAATTGGAAGGGTAGAGATACCCTTCCCAGATGTACCTCCCTCCCTGGCAAGTGTCTATAAGGGAGCAAACTAGCCGGCATCATCCAAGAACCTAAAGGGGCAGCCAGGAGTGTGATCCAAAAGCATCAAGAAATACATTTTTCATACGGGAGAGGGGTACAGCAGGGTATAATGCAAAAATGAACTAGAGAGTTTGGACCAAATTCTCTGTTGCCTTTGAACAGACATTTATACAGTGGGTGAATTCTCTCATTCTGAATTACACCATTTTGCACTAGTGTAATTGACTATGAATATCCATAATGATGGAGAATTGGGACCCAATTCTAGTTTATTGGAAAGATTTGGTATTGATACATTTGTTGTGCAGGAGCAAGACAAAAGACTCACGTCTACAGTGTAAGGGAGTCAGGGTTTTAAAGCTGTCACTGGAGATCTTTAAAATAAGTTAGACAGGCATCTCCCAGGGATGATGTAGGAAGACTATTGTCTGCTTATTGGCAGCAGGATCGACTAGATAACCCTTGAGGATCCTTCCAGCTCTGTGATTCTATGGTAACCTGCTCCAGGCAATTGCAGAACTGAAATTCAAAGAGCTTGACCAGAACCTTAGTATCTAGTGAAAGCCAGTATGGTGTAGTGGAAAAGGTGCTGGACCCTAACCCTAACCTGGGAGAATGGGGTTTGAATCACACCCTAGCAAATCTCATCCTAGCCAAGGCCACTCACTGGGTGGCCTTGGGCAAGTCACAACCTCTCAGCCCTCAGTTATACCAGCTGTAAAATCGGAGTGTGTGTGTGTGTTTGGGTGTCTTCAGACGTTACGAGATCACGGTGAACCACGGTGAATACCCACCTGTGGTCACCGTGTCTCGAACGTCTGTGTGCGGGGCACCAGATGTTCACCACGGTGAATCCCCACATGGGGTCTGTTTGAACCACGCTTCCCGGGCTAGCCGGGGGAATGTCCCGGGAAGCATGGTCAAACGGACCCCAGGCCGGGACCAACGAAAAGTCACGTCTGGCCGCGCGCCACGGCCTGGGATCCCCGGCGGGATCCCGGGCCAAGGCGCTTCCGGCCCGACGCGACGGCCTCAATGGCCCGGCCGACCGCCCGTCTCCTCGGAGGGCGGGCAGTGGGGTGCGTGGAGGGGGCGGGGCCGTGCGGACGCACGTTGCGCCGCGTGGCCCCGGCCCCTCCCAGTTTCCCCGCTGGGATCCCCCCGGCACGTCTGTTGTGGCGTTACGGGGTGACCCCGTGGGGAACGAAGCCGGTGGTTTCGGTACAGGGCCAAAGGGCCCCGTAGCGTCTGAAATCACCCTTTATCTCCCCTGTGTGTGTTCTCCTCATCCTTGTCCATCTTAGATTGTGAACCTACTGGGCAGGGACCTGTCTCCAAAAATCTATGACTGTAAAGTGTTGTGTACGACTAGTAGTGCTATAGAAATTAGGAGTGATATCTGCATGTGTTATCTCCAAGGTTCCTAGTTTTCTCTGTCAGTGAGTTTTTTGTAGGCAGAAATTTCCCAGAAAAACTTGATTATTACTCCCACTCCAAATTACATTCGTTTTCCATGCTTTTCCAGAGAAAAACACAGAATTGCATTTGGGGGGTGGGGGTTTCTTTTTTCTTTATCATTGTCTCTATAGACTGTTGCTTATATTGCTTGTGCTAGCCAGGGCTAGCTAACTTTGAATTAAAAGCTAGTGTTGAATTAAAAGTTTAAAAGTTCTCTAGAAGCAAAAAGGCCAACAAGGATATAAAGCTAGCATAGCAATCCTCTAACAAATCTAGAGAAAAGAGTGTAACCCCATTGTAGGTCTCCACTCCAATAATGAACAAAAACCTTCAGGGAAAACATAAAAATAGGAAATAAAGAAATATAGTAAGTAAATCGCCTGGACAGCATAGCTCTCTGAAGCCAGGACTTTATCTCAAGTTGTTCTAGAAGAGACTCTCTGCAGCAACTCAGCTCAGCGTTGTTGGTAGCGACTCACTTTAGCACCTGTTTTCAGTGATTCAGCTCACTTTTGTAAGTGGCTGTCTGATCGCTGCAGCAGCTGCGTGAATGCATCACCTGCGAGAGCCCCTTCTCGAGCAGAGAAAGATCCAGGCAGAGTAAGGAGAGAGAGAGAGAGAGAGAGAGAGAGAGAGAGAGAGTTTGGCTACTGTGAGAGCAGCTACAGGGAGAGGAGGCACAGGGGGTTCGCTATATAGAACCCAAGGACACTACAACCTTGGGGTACTAAATAGCATTTAAAATAAGTAAATAAATAAATAAATAATGGAAACAAAGTTATAGTACTACAGTGACCCTGATCTATATAACTCTAGATTTAATCCTAGTAAAGAGGAAAGTTTTTTTTTATATATATATATATATATATATATTTATTGTTGATTTCAGTTTTAACATATATTCATATCAAATACAGTGTTGTGTTATCATACATTTTTGCTAATACAGTTTAAACATTAACCACCTATAAAACACGATACTTGTAGGTTGTGTGTGTGTTACTAAGTAGCCTTAGCTGTCATACTTAACTTAGAAAAATGCTAGTCCATAAATTAGGATGGTAACCGCTCACTCTCGGACATTTAGAACTGTGTATCCATGAGCATGCCTATGTTTTTTACCCAAGACAGTTCCTTATCCAATGCTTTAATTATGGGTGCCCATGTTTCTTTGAAACTGTTTAACCTCCCTTGGATACCTGCCTGTAGTTTTTCCATAGTAAACATGAAGATCAGCCTTTGTAGCCATTCCTCCATCTGGAGTTCACTCTGATCTTTCCAATGCCTAAGAATTATATTGATGGCGGCTAGAAAGACCATCTTGCAGGCTTGGAGCTTCCCTTTCAAGGATTCCCCTTCCGGGTATAAACCCAATAGTGCCACCTCTGGTCTGAAGGGAATCAGTGTCCCTGCTAGCTGATTTATCACTTTCCACACCTTTCCCCAGAAGACTTGTACCTTGCTGCAGTACCACCAACAGTGCAGGTAGTCTCCCCACTCCCCGCACCCTCTACAGCAAAGCGCTTTACCCCCTGGCACCATGTATCTCGTCCTATCTGGGGTTAGATAAAATCTCATAGTCAATTTTATTTGGGCCTCTTTAACTTCTAAGGAGGAGGCGCATTTGTGCATGTGTTCCCAGATGATTTTAGTTTCTTGCTCTCCCAGATCTTTTTTTAAGTCTTTGCTCCACTTTTCAATGTAGGTGTTCTTAGTGCTGTAGAGTATAGCTTTAAGTTCTTTAGTCTCCCCATTTTACCAGTCGATTTACTTTTTTCAAATAAAAGTTTTTAAATTTTATATGGGTCTCTCCCATAATAGTCTCCCACTTGTTGTGTTGTACATACATCTTTTAATTGTAAGTATTGTAGAATCTCCACCTTTTGCTGTATTAATGTCTCCATTTTCTGTATGGGAATAAATTTCCCTTTTGAGAATAATTGGTTTACTTTGGTTACTCCTCTTATTTTTAGATTGTTCCTCAGATCCGGTGCTAGCTGAAGCCGTTTGGCCTCTTTCATATCAATTGGGGTATAAGGGTGTAATTTTTTCCCTTTTTTGTAGTTTGCTCCAATTCTTAATTACTACACTTACAAAAGGGTGGTGATTTGCTCTGCCTATTTGTCCCTCATTCCGGTCCACTATTAAATTTTTTAGTGACTCCACTTGCAAGACCGTCCTTTCTATCTGAACCCAGTCTTGGGCATTCGCTTGCATGTACCAATCTGAGAGGGCACCCAATACTGCTGCTTTGTGATATATTTCCAAATCAGGAAAATTTATCCCTCCTTTATCCCTTGTCTTCATAAGGGTTATTTTTTTCATTCTTGGTTTTCTGCCATTCCAGATTAAATTATTTACCATGCGGTCACATTTCCTAAAGAAGGTCTCTGGTAGTGAAATTGGGAGTGTGGTGAATCTGTAAAGGAGTTTAGGGAGTGTTATCATTTTGAATAAATTTATTTTCCCCAACCATGTCACCATCAAATTTTTCCATGGCCTTATTTCTTCTTCCAATTTGTTTAATAAGGGGGCATAGTTTTTCCCATATAAGTCTTTACTATTTCTGGGTAAAATTATTCCCAAGTATTTTAAGCCTGTTGTACTTATCGGGAAGGGCAAGGAGTTTGCTAGATGTTGTTCCTGTTGCTTGTTTTTGCCAAATACCAAAGCGAATGATTTCCCTCTATTTATTCTATATCCAGAGATCTCACCAAATTCCGTGAATACTTCTAATAGCTCTTTGCATGAGGTCTCTGGCTCCGTCAGATAGAGTAGTAAATCATCCACAAAGAGGGAAAGTTTGTGCTCCCTCCCTCCAATTACCACCCCTTTAATTTTTTCATTTTGGCGTATCGCACTTGCCAGTACCTGCAATACAATATTAAATAATAGCGGGAATACAGGGCAACCCTGCCTGGTCCCACTCTGTAATTCAAAGCTCTCGGATAGCTCCCCATTGATCAACATTTTTGATTGAGGTTTCTTATATATAATTTTAATCCAATTCAGGAAGCTCCCTTCAAACCCCATTTTTTCCAGTGTGAGAAAAAGGCACTCTAATTCCACCAAATCAAAAGCCTTCTCCGCATCTACAGAAATTATAGAGGCTGGAGACTTATTCTGTTCTAAATTGTATATTATATTAACTGCCTACCTTATATTATCTTTCCCCTGCCTTCCAGGAATGAACCCTGCCTGGTTAATATGGATTATTTCCCCAATTATTGATTTCAGTCTGTTCGCCAGTATTTTCGCTAAAAGTTTATAATCAGAGTTCAATAGAGAGATTGGGCGATAGCTCCCACACAATTCCGTTGGCCTGCCTAGTTTGGGGATTAAAGTGATAGTTGCTTGGTAAAAGTTTTCAGGCATGGTCTCTTCTTTCAAAATATTATTGAAAACATTGGCTAAATGTGGGGCCAGTATCTCCCTGAAGGTTTGGTAAAATTCGTTGGGGAAACCATCTGGGCCGCATGCTTTATTTGCCTTTAAAGTGTTAATTGCCTCCATGACCTCCTGTATGGTTATTGTTGTATTTAGGAAAGCCTTTTGGTTGTCATTGATCTGAGGCATCTTTATAGAGCTTAGGAAGCCTTTTCTTTTTTCTTTTTGGGGACATCCTGAAGTATACATTTTTTTGAAAAAATCTAGAAAAGCCTCCCGAATTTGTTTAGGTTTTCCCAGCTGTTCCCCCTGAGTGTTTTGTATCTTGGAGATAAAGACCTTCCTTTGTTTTGACTTAACTAGATTAGCCAATGCTTTGCTGGCCTTGTTTCCAAATTCGTAGTAGTGGAATCTGATTCTTTGCAATTGTGTTTTCACTTTCCCCAATTCTGCTACATTAATCAATTCCCTGGCTTTAAAAATTTCCTGTTGCAGCTTGTCCGAGGGATTCTCTTTGTTTTGGGCTTCTAGCGTTAGCAGTTTGTTGTAGAGGTCCTACACTGTCTACCTTTTCTTTTTGTCTATCTGCGCCTGTAGTGAAATTATCTTCCCCCTAATTACTGCCTTGGATGCTTCCCAAAGTACTCCTGGCAATGAAACTGAGAATTCATTTAATTCAAAAAACTCCCTTATATCTTCCCAAATTTGCTCCCTATTTTCCTTTGCATTTAAAATATATCTCCTTAAACTCCACTTCCTTACACCTTTTGTTGTTTCTTTTGGGTCTCTGAAT
>QEPC01009590.1:814692-828614 GCA_003113815.1 Sphenodon punctatus
TTTGGACCATAGATATTTACTAATGAGATATGGATGTTCCCCAATCTACCAATTACACACAGAAACCTTCCCTCCTTGTCAGCAATAACCTTTTCTTCCTTAAAGTCTATATTTTTATCTATTCCGATCATGACTCCTGCTTTTTTTTTTAATGCACAGGAGGAGTATAATCTTCCTATCCTGGGACTTGCCATCCTTATTACATCCTTTCTCAACAAATGAGTCTCCTGCAAGAAGAAAATATTTGCTCTTTGTTCTGCTATTAGATTTTTTACTCTTTTCCTTTTTGGGGGAGAATTTAAACCTCTAACGTTTAGAGAAATTGTTTTAATATTACTCATAGACCCTTTTTTCTCTTTTCTTCTACCCCAATATGTTCCCTATCTTTCTTTTTTTTCCTTTGTCTAAATTGTTACTTCCCCATCCTCGGTTCCCCTTATGTAGGATTAGTGACAGTGTACCATCTCTTATTTTTTCACACACATTTCTGCACATTTTCTTTTAACAACATTTTAACTTAACCCAACCAGTAAACAAACCTCCCTTTAACACCCTCCCCTCTCCCTCCTTTTTTTGAGCCTTAGCTAGTTCGCATGGAGCTGACTCCTTGATGTTCTTCTTTTCCTCTGCTTCTTGTCAGGACCTCCCTCCTTCCCCCCTTTGTGGTTCATACTTTATCTGCAAGCCAACTTTTTGTTTAAACCTTTAAAGCCTTCTTCCCCCCTTTGCTCAGAACCCCTTCAGTGTTTTGTGCCTCGAGGTTCACCTCTTCCCCTACTTTCATTATTACATTCCTCTGGATGAATATAAAAAAAACCCTGTTCTACCCCACCTTTGAACCCTTGCTTTACCTTAAGTACCTGTGAGCTCACCTACGCTTTCCATGACCCCCCTCTTCTTCTCTAATACTGATCTCTCCTGGGAGTTATTCTGGCTTAGCCACCTTCCCTACTTCTATTTCCACTTCTCCAATTCAATGTCAAGACCCCCTTTTTCCACCTTGCCTTCAATCTGGCCTTGAACTTGTCTGACAGCTTTGCCCAGTTACTCCAATCAAGATCCCCCTCTTCCTTCCTTCCTTACTTAAATTTTAAGAGAGTATCTGCCCCTACCCCCTCTTGCCCCAGTCTAATTAGGTAGCTACCCTCTCCAATTACTCTGTATTTATCCCCCGGGGGGGCCTTTACAGTCCCTTCATTTCTCTGCCTTCATCTTGGTGAGCTCTTGTATTGAAATGTTGAAAGAGTTCTAATGGTGGGGTCTCCTTGGATCTAAATCAGTTCACTTCATTCTCCTGTGGTCCCATTGTCACTTCTTGCCACTGCTGGTAGTGCAATTAGGAAGGCTTCCAGGTCTTCTGTGGCATCGAAGATTTTCTTTTTTCCTTTGTGCGTGATCATCATCTGTGCAGGGAAGATAATGCTGGGGCTGAGGTTCTTTTCTATCATTGTTCCAAAAAACTTGTTCCATCTCATTCTCTTTTTGACTGTCTGTGCCGAATAGTCTGGTAACATTCTAATTGGATTTTGTTGGTATACCCGCTTCCTTTTATTTATTTCTGCTTGCAGCAGCTGCTCCTTGGTATTGTATGAAGTGAATTTCACAATGATAGGGCGGGGAGGCTCCGATTCCCTCTGTCTCGGGTATCCTACTCTGTGAGCCCTATCAATGCTTGGGTTATGCAGGTTCCCCCTGTCTGGAAAGTTTTCCCTTATTATTGACCAAATCATATCATTAATGCATTCTGCTCCTTCACTTTCTTTAACCCCGTGTATTCTCATGTTCACCCTTCTTGCTCGGTTTTCCAAATCTTCACACTTTTGGTTTAAGGCATCTGTTTGACTCTTAAGTTGCTTTAAAATTCTATCTGTCTCTAGAGACTGATCTTCGAGGGATGATATTCTCCCTTCAGCTACCTCAGTTCTTTTTGTTAAGTTTTCCAGTTTTTTATCTACATCATCAATTGCCCCCTTAATTTTTTTCATTTCTCCCATTAGCTCTTTTCTCATTTGTATTATTAGATTTCTTATTGGGGCCCCTAGTTCTTCTGTGTCTGTGTTGGATTCCTCAGAGTCTGCCTCCCTCTCTATCAGATCTGGTGCCCTTCTCTTGCTGACTGAGGCCTGCCCCCGCTCCCTGAAGGAAGGGGTATTTCTTTTGCCTTTCTTGGCTCTTTCTCCTCCTTTGTCCTCTTCCCCCCTATCCCTTCTGTTTGTTTTTTCAATTGGGCTTGATGGGGGGGATCCCTGATCTTCAGCATCATTCTCCCCCTGTCTCTTATACACATCTAGATGTGTATAAGAGACAGCTTCCCCCCTATCCCTTCTGTTTGTTTTTTCAATTGGGCTTGATGGGGGGGATCCCTGATCTTCAGCATCATTCTCCCCAGCCTGGACAGCGTTTTCGGGCATTGCTGGGGCTTCCCCTGTCTCGGGGAACTTTGGCGCCCTTTTCAGGCTGCCTGAGGCTTCATTTCTCTCCTCGGGCCCCGTGGCGTCCCTCCGCTGGCAGAATCTCTCCAGCGCGTTTGCCTGGGAGATTTTCTGCCTATTTTTGGCTCTGTTGCTCATACCTTTAGTAGAAGGCTTCTTTTATTCCCTTTTTCTTTTTTTTTTGGCTTTTTTTTTAGTCGGGTGGGAGCGGAGCTCGGGCTTCTCCTTCCTACCCTGTCCGATGCATGCGCAGTTCTCGTAAAGAGGAAAGTTAAACAGGGAGATGCAGGTAGAAGTCCAGCAGTGGGGTAGGGGCTATCCAATGTTTTTCACCCAGTGTAACATGCATGATTATCTTCCTCTTGGGGAGAGGTTGTGTGTGTGCAGTCGGTGCAAAGAATTCCTGACTCTCAGCAAAAGAGTGCAGTCTCTGGAGGCTAGAGTGGCTGAGCTGGAGGAGCTGAGGCAGATGGAGACATATCTAGAGGAGATTTTCAGGGACATAGTAGAGTAGTCCCACCTCTGCTCCTGTAGCCCCTGTGCTGTTTTGGAGAATGAAGGTCTTGGGGAAGGAGGTAATCAAGCTGGTATGGTCATGGTGTGAAATGAGCCTGTAGCTCAGACCTGCCTTTCAAATGATGTCAAGATAGCTGAGTTTGTGATAGTTGTGAGGATCACAGGGTTAATTGCCTGCCAGGTGCGAGGGTTACGGACCCGTGCAGCGTCTAGACAGGATTTTAGTGAATGCTGGGGAGGAGTCAGATGTCGTGGTCTATGTTGGCACCAATGACACAGGAAGGTCTAGGAAGGAGGTTGTGGGGGCTAAATTTAGGCTTCTAGGAAGAAGGTTGAAATCCAGAATCTCCAGGATAGCATTCTCTGAAATGTTTCCTGTTACATGCACGAGGCCCCAGAGACTGCCTGAGTTCCTGAGTCTCTATGTCTGGATAAGACGATAGTGCAGAGAGGAGGGATTTGAATTGAATTGAATTAAGTTAATTAAGGCACTAGCTCTCGCCTTGGCCCTAAAACCAGTAAAACACAGAAAACAAGTAAAACCATAATTACAACAATACAGTGGAACAATTACAAAAATAGACATGCACATAATCATATTCAACTAAATATAATCAGCTCATCGGGTCCTCCTCCCCCTCATCAATTAGTGTCCCTAAGTCATATCCTCCCTTTACGGGGCCCTGGTGTATTCTTTAACCCCTCAGTCTTCCATTAACGTTTTGCCCCTCAGCCTCATGGCTAAACATATCAATGAGGCAACAGCTCTTATTATAGCCTCCTCCTTAGTAGCAAGCATAAATCTCAGCTTGCCCACATCTGTGCCCTGGGTATTTCCCTCAAATAAGGGGTCTAGCCAAGTAACTCTTATATCTTTGTATGCAGGGCAGTCTAACATAACATGCTTCAAATCCTCTCTCTCTCTCTATTCCCACAAAAACAAAATCGACACTTTTGTGGGATATTACTATACCTCCCTACTACCATTGCAGATGGGAAGAGTTGGAGGCGTAAAAGTGTAAAATTTCGCCTGGATGTTAGATCTCCCAATTTATCCAAATAGCACTCAAATCCATGCTGTAGTTTAAACTGCTGTAACCAGGGAGCTACTTTCCAAGTTGGAATTACTGCCATATCCTCTTGGTTGACAACATCTATCATTCTGAGCCTTACTATCTCCCGCTGTTGTGCCACATCCTTCCCCTTCAAAAAAGAAAAAGACAGACTAAGTTTCCCCATATCGATAGCTACCTTCCTTATCCATGGGTGTTGTACAGCTCCCAAATGTTCTAGTTCTTCCTTCAAACATAACAAAGGCCACTCCTCCTTCCCTTGTAAACAAACCTTGGACCAATATCTAATTGCCATTTGCTTTGATAGATGGGCTATAGGCATTATAGCCTGTTTCTGCTCTGAGTACCATCGCCGGAGTCCCCCACGGGACTCGCAATAATCGGCGCAGAAATTTATTCTGCACTACCTCTAGGGTGTGCCAAGTTTGCGCTGTCATAATTTCAGAGCCAAAAAGTAACAGAGTTTGTACCTTAGCTTTATAGATGTCTAATATGGTTGACACCTTGATCCCACAGGATTTTGCAGCTAGCCTTAAAACTCCGTTTACATCAACCATGGCCTTTATGGCTATAAGCTTCTGGTGCCTCTCCCATAAACCATTACTTGAAATCGTAATCCCCAAATATACATAAGAATCCACTTACAACAGGTAATTATCTCCTATAAACCACTTATGTTTGGGGACTCTCTTCCCCACCACCATAATCTGTGACTTTTGATAATTTTTATGCAGCCCTTTTTCCATAGAATAAGAACTCAGCTTTTCCAGCTGTTTACATAATCCTTTCCTGGACTGCGACAAAATAACCACATCATCTGCATACATAAGGGTAGCAATTGCCCTACCCCGAATTTTGGGTAAATGGCAGATTTCTATAGCTAGAATTCGGGGTAAATCGCTAAGATACATATTGAAAAGCAGGGGTGCCAACACACACCCCAGCCTCACCCCTTTCTGAATGCGGATTGGTCTGAACAGTGTACCATCCACTCCCAAACGAATTCTAGCAAAATTCTCGGACTGGTAACTGATAAGCAAACTCAGCAGGTTCTTATGAATACCTAATCCCTGCAGGTATCGCCATAGTTTGGCCCTTGGGACCAAATCAAAGGCCTTCTGAAAATCTATGAAGGCTAAAAATAATGTACCTGATCTTACTGTAGCGTATTTGGCAATAATATGCGATATCATAAAACAGCTGTCCGTCATTGACCGATTCTTGCAGAAGCCAAACTGTTCTTGTGGGATAAGGTCTCTCTCCTCAACCCATTGTTCTAATTGCCTTAACAATATTCTAGTATACATTTTCCCCAGGGTTGGGAGGAGACTTATAGGATGATAGCAGCTAGGTTCCTTAATATGCCCTTTTTAAAACAGGGGGATAATAATGGACACACCCCATTCCTGTGGGACCTTCCGCAGCCTATTTATATTAGTGAACAAACGTGCCAATACAGGGGCCCACCATTCAATACTAGCCTGCAACGCCTCTGCCACTATCAAATCACATCCAGGGGCCTTATTAGATTTTAAAGACTTAATCCCCTCCACCACTTCTTGTTCACTAACTGTCTCAATGAAATCTGACATGCAGGGGGGTATGGGCACATTACTTACAACACGCTCAGCAACTCCTGGATTCTCATCCTCTTTGACTTCAACACCAAAAACTTCCTCTTAATACGCTACCCATATATCCTCCTCTAGAGTCTTATTTGCCCTAGTACTAAAAGGGCTTAAGGCGTGATTTATCAGACACCAAAATCTCCTAGAGTCCTTTAGGAGTGCTGCGGTTTTTAAGGTTGGCCCACACCCTACGGTCAATTTCCTGTTTCTTATACTTGACCAACTTCTTATACGCATTTCGGAAGAAACAGAGGGGTGGCAGCAAGTAACAACACCTGCGAGATACCAGCATGCTGAGCGAGCGGCGCTAGAACTTCTGGCTTTGGGGGTTTAAAGCCGGCAGCGGGACAAGGCGGTGCTGAAGCAACAGAGGGGCGGCAGCAAGTAACAACACCTGTGGGATACCAGCTCGCTGAGTAAGTGGTGCTAGAACTTCCGGCTTCGGGGGTTTAAAGTTGGCAGCGGGACAAGGCGGCACCAAAGGTGAGTGCTGTGGTCAGCAAACTAAGGGCTGCGCGCGCAAGGGTGCGCCCTTGTGCGTGCAGCCTTAGGCGCCGGAAGGACACTGTGGTTTGGAGTATTATGTGCTGTGCCTGCCCTTATTAAAGGGCTAGATAGTTTCGTTCCCCCTGCAAAGGAACAAGATTGTTTTACCATTTTTGCCCTGGAGGACAGGGCAGTTGTGTTACCCCTCGAGAAGGGCCACTCACCCCCCGAAAAGGGGTAGGACTGTTTGTTTAATATTCTTACAGGGGACAAGGCAGCCGTGTTACCCCCCGAAAAGGGGTAGGACTGTTTGTTTAATATTCTTACAGGGGACAAGGCAGCCGTGTCACCCCCCGAGAAGGGGCAGGACTGTTTGTTTAAAATTTCTGCAGGGGACAAGGCAGCCGTGTTACCCCCCCCCCCCCGAGAAGGGGCAGTACTGTTCGTTGTAGTAACTGTTACAGGGGACAAGGTAGCTGTGTCACACACACACACACCCCCGAGAAGGGGCAGGACTGTTTGTTCTAAAAATTGCTACAGGGGACAAGGCAGCCATGTCATCCCCCGAGAAAGGGTAGGATTACCTGCTCCAACACTCATTATAGAGGACAAGGTAGCCATGTCACCCCCCGAGAAGGGGCAGGATTGCTGGTCTTAACACTGGTTAAAGAGGATAGGGCAGCTGTGTTATCCCCGGAGAAGGGGCAGGGCTGCTCTTTAATATCTACCTCAGGGGTTAAGACAGCCTTGTCATCTCCCAAGAATGGGTAGAATTGCTTTTTAATTTTTGTCACAGGGTTTAAGGTAGCTGTCCTACATAGTGTCTTGGAAATGACGAGGTCCAAAAAACGGCAGGGCATGGAGACTAGGACTCAGTCTCTTGCCAAACAGTCAAAACCTGATGCCTTCTTTAGAGAGCCTCAAGTACTGAAACCCTTGAAGAATCCAGGACAGCTGGAACTTGCAGAAGAACTGTAACCCCTATAGGTGATCAGGGGGCCCATTGGGATACTTCGTTTGCAGGCAGCCCCCCTTGTACTAGTTCTATACCCTGTACTCCATCAGGCGTGCCTGACTTTGCAGACTATTACAATGTCTCGCGAAGACTGGTCATGGATTCACCTTGTTTGGAGACCTTGGGCAATCAGACTATGTTAATTGGGGAGACTGTTGCAAGATGGTACTCCCAGTTAAAGGAGATATTTGCCTTGTTAGAGGCTCAGTCTGTGCAATTGCAAACTATCTCTGAGGAAGTTAGCAGAGCAAAAGTTATCTTAGACAGGTGGACAGATGGGGGATGGCCACTTGCTCAACTTGTTTTACTCCCCCCCAGGGTGAATACAGTCCAGCCTGGAAATGAGAGTACTCGTATTGCCGTACCTACCCTCAGCAGGTTATCCTTCCCCTTAGTTGCTAATGGCCTGTCTCTAGATATTAAGCCATTACCCTCAGGGCATTGCCCAGAGTGGAATTATAGATTTAGAGCAAGGTTGCATCTTTCTCAAATAACAGTGCTTCTGGTCCCTTACAAATATGTCAGCAATATCATATGGCTTCCTTCGATTTCTCCTAGCCAGCGTATTGTTATAAACTTTCAGTCAGCAGAAATAGCTGAGCATTTATTTGTGCGTAGAGATCTTTTTGCATCCAGGAGGTATATTTTCAGAGGGTCTATAAAAACCCTGAGGTTAAACCTCTAGTCCCTACACGGCCAATTGTATGGCTGTTTTGCCCAATTAAGGATAATCAGTTACCCGCCCAGGACCAGACAAGACTGGTAAATTTTTATTTATTTCTTTATTTCTTCAAACTTATATCCCGCCCCCTCCTGCAATGCAGCTCGGGCCCTTTAAAGAGAACCTTTTTGACTCAACCCAGAATTCCAATAACTCCTAGACTGCTGGTAACAGACATTCAGACCCCCAATGTCCCGGTGATGGCTGGCGTGATGGAGGTTCCCATTGTTGAGGAGCCCCCGGCAATGGGTGGTCAGTTAGAAACCCCTACTAAATTAGTGTCTGAAAGTGTAGCCACCATAACCCATGCCAGTGCACTGCCCATGACACCTGCACCTGACCTTGATCAGCAAATGCCTGAGGTTTCCTTGGGATTATCCCAGCTGACAACTACCTCTGTATCCCAGCAAAGGAGGGGCTTGGGTGGAGAACGGATAGATGGGCCAGGGGATAGTGTCCCCTGACTAGCCCCGGGACCTGAATTGGACCAGCTTGAACTTTGTTCCTGGAATATAGCGAGATGGAAGAGGCATAGGACAGAGGGGGACTTCATGGACTTTATTAAACAATTTCATATTATATTAGTCCAGGAGACATGGGCTAAGTTGCCTCTTGAGATGGAAGGATATAGAGCCTTTTCCCTATCTGCAGTGAAACACCACAACAGAGGCCATCCATGTGGAGGATTGGGCTGTTTTGTGTCCAACGATCGGACAGTGGGAGATATTGTGGAGATTCTCTGCCCTCCAGTGGCTCTTGGTTTTACTATCAAATTAGAGTCCCAGGTGCTGGTAGTTCTCACAGTGTATATTCCCCCACTGAATTCAGGCTCTTTTCGGAAATCTATGTGGGAGAAGTTAGAGGAACTAATACTGGAACTTTTTGTTAAACATCCTGCAGCCCTGTTCAATATCATGGGAGATTTTAATGCCAGAATGGGAGCCACAGACCTGGCCATGAGCCCCTATTGTGACCCCCTGCCGGACTTCTCCCAGGGACTATTAAATGCTAGACAGTCCAAGGATGGATCAATTAATGCTTCAGGGATTGCCATGGCCAGGCTGGTGGCCGCATGTAATCTCTCCCTTCTAAATGGGGCGGGGTTTAGTGATCCTGCTGGCGAGTTCACATACCTGGGCCCAAATGGCTCCAGTGTTGTGGACTATGCACTGGTGTCTTTTGAGGCTCTTCCCTTCATTCAGGACTTCAGGGTGGGAGCACAGTTGATGGGGGATCATCTCCCCTTGATCCTTACCCTGGCAGCTGATGCTGCTCCTGCGAGGTTGGTCCATGGGGTGATACCCATGGATTATACTTCGCCCCCGGGCTCCTAAGTGGGATGATAAGATGATGGCCTCCCTGGCGGTATATATTACGCAGCCTAGGGTTAGCAATTTGCTCAACTCTATTCTTTCAATGGCAGCCTCAGTGGAGACGGTAAGATAGTGTCCCCTGACTAGCCCCGGGACCTGAATTGGACCAGCTTGAACTTTGTAAGTGAAGAATAGGAAGAACTGTCACAAATAAGTGTGATTCTGGAGTAGGTTCTAGATAAAACTGACAAGCTAAATAGTAACAAATCACCAGGACCAGATGGTATTCATTCCAGAGTTCTGAAGGAACTCAAATACCAATAGTTGCAGACCTACTATTGGTAATTTGTAACCTATCTCCTTGTGGGGCAGGGCTGCTGTGAGCACATAACCTGTGCTCTTCTCTCTGTACTGGCTTCCTGTAGTCTTCCGGGCCTGATTCAAGGTGTTGGTTCTTACCTTTAAAGACCTATATGGCCTGAGCCCCGCCTTTTGAGACCTCTGCATCCCTCAAATCCTGGATCGGCCCCTGTGGTCGGCCGGGAGCACCCTCTTAAAGATTCCCCAGGTTGCAATGTTTGAGAAGGCTTTCTTGTGCCTCAGTTGTGGAATTCTTTCTCAGAAGAGGTCCATTTATACCAGGACCTTCCCTCCTTCTATAGACAATGTAAAACCTTGCTGTTTCACCAGGCGTTCGGTGAGGAAGACGGGTAGTGGGTGGGGGTTGTGGAGAAGGGGGTGGGCTAGTATTGATTTTCAAGACTCATGTGTGTTATTCTAGATTTTATATTATATTTTTGTGCTGATGTTTTTATGGTTTTTATTGTGAGCCGTCCCAAGCTGTCATTGGGCAAGAGGGAGTGGGATAGTAAATTATGAAATAAATAAATAAATAAATAAAATAAAATCTGCCACTGTGCCAGAGGACTGGAGGGTAGTAAATATAACGTCAAAGGAAAGTCATGCCTCACTATTCTATTGGAATTTTTTAAGTGAGGAGAATTAAATAGTGTAGTGCTCCAGGGATCTGTACTGGGACCAGTATTATTTAATATATTAATTAATGTTCTGGAGAAGGGAGTAAAGAGTGAGGTGATCAAATTTTCAGATGACAAAGTTATTCAAGGTAGTTAAAACCCAAGCGGACTGTGAAGAATTGCAGGAGGATCTTATGAGACTAGGCATGCAAATGGCAGATGAAATTTAATGTGGACAAGTGCAAAGTGGTGCTGATAGGGGAAAATAACCCAAATTATATTAATACAATGCAGGCTTCTAAATTAGGAGTTAACACTCAGGAAAACAATCTTCGAGTCATTGTGGACAATACATTGATCTTCAGCTCAGTGTGTGGTGGTCAAAAAAGCAAAATGAATCCTGTTAGGAATCACTCAGAAAGGGATAGAGAATAAAACTGAAAATATCATAATGCCTCTAATAAAGAACTATGGTACAACCTCACCTGGAGTATTGTGTGCAGTTCTGGTTGCCCCATCTCAAAAAAGACAGTAGAACTAGAAAAGGTACAGAGAAGGACAACAAAAATGATCACAGGTATGGAACGGTTCCCGTATGAAGAGAGGCTTGATAGGTTGGTGATTTTCAGCTTCGAGAAGGGATGACAGAGAGGATATAATAGAAGTTTATAAAATCATGAGTGGTGAGGAACACATAAATAGGGAGCAGTTATTTACCCTCTCTAACGGTACTAGAACAAGGGGGACACTGCATGAAATTAACTGGCAGCAGATTTAAACCAAATAAGAGTGAGTATTTTTCCACTCAGTGCACAATTAACTTGTGGAATTTACTGCCAGAGGAAGTGGTCAAGGTCGGTTGTGTTCCTGGTTTTAAAAAGGGATTGGGTAAGTTCTTGGAGGATAGGTCCATTAGTGGCTGTTAGTCAAGTAGGTTTTGGGGACATAGCCTCTTACTGTTGGGGACTGGAACAACAGGTAATGGATTGTCCATAATGACCTGTTGAAAGAGGTCTTCTTGGAGGAAGAGACTGGCCACTGTCAGTGACAGGATGCTGGGCTTGATGGACCATTGGTCTCATCCAGTATGGCACTACTTTATGTTCTTATGTTTTTATTATGTTCTAAATTTCTGCCTGCAAAAACTCACTGACAAAGAAAACCAGGAACCCTGGCTATCTTGGAAAGGAGTGTGACACAAACAAAAAGGTAAATGACAATACAAATTTGCATACGATATGATAGAAATTATAGGTCAGAAACAGGCTATTTAAAAAAAAATGCTAATACTCTCAGAACCATACACATCCCTAGGCTGCTTCAGTATTTTAAATTGCCATGAAGTCTGCTCTTGATGTCAAATATATCCAGCTATTGACACACTTTTATATGAAATGTGTTACAGTAATTTAAAAGTCACTTCAAATGAACCAAAGTTTTTTTCCCCTTCATGATGGACACATGTAAGTCTCTGTTGTTGCCATTAACTTCATGCTTTTTTTCTACTGTTGTAGGCCTCCACTGGCAGACTCCTGGTATTCCTTGTCCTATCTTTACTTCAGTGCTGTCGGGTGCTTGACATGCATCATTGTGGGACTTCTGATAAGCTTTGTAACAGGTTGGTTCTTTATTAAACCTGCATGGTTAATATCTGAACTGAGATCAGTTCTTGAATAATTTCCACAGACAATTGTGGACCGTTGTGAAGTTTAACAGACCCACTTGTTGGGAAAGAGCAGATCTGGAGGAAGTACAATTCAGTTGAACTGGTTTGTAAATTCTCAGCGCCTCTCAAGGAAACTTCTGAATGAATGATTTTTAAAAAAAATAATAATAATAAAACATCATTCATTCATTCATTCATTCATTCATTCATTCAAGGAAACTTCTGGCTACAATATCTTTGGCATAAGCTGTGTGGCACAAAGGAATCTTCAGATGATGTTCTGTCTCTACAGCCAGAAGGACTTATAGTGGTTGCAATCCCAAACCCCCTCCACACAGCACAATGTGCTTGAAATGGACGTGCATGCGGGTTGTGTACATTCACATGAGACATGGGATTGGCCCCACTGACTCTGGAAATTATGTGGGAGTATTTACAAGTCTTCAAAACACACCACATCACAAACAACCCGACTTTCTGGGTTCCCTTGATTCAGGGCTTGTTTATTAAACAGAACTTAGCAAAACAGTAAGCAAAATGGAAGAAATCATAGGTCAGACCTCCAAGTCCTAACAAAACTCCTGGTCTCAGGAGGCTTTTGGTTACTTCCAGCCACCTTAACTATGGAGTCACAGCCTTTCCTCAGACTCTCTTTAGACTGATGCAACCAAGCTTTGTTATAGGCCAGTTATACCCATCTGGGGAGACTCCTAATTGTTAACCCTGGAAGTGCCAGATCCTATAGGTACAGACCTATATCCTGCTACATGGCCTCAGGATCAGAGGAAATACAGTTGGATTAAGGTTAATTCTCCTATTCTCTAGTTTAAGGCACCAGTATGGTATAACAATGGGGAACATGAATCCCTAAGTATAACTGAGTATTCAGTTCATTGGGTGACAATAAGCAGCCGGCATACGGACTACATGCCTTGGCGGGGTTGGGGCATGGAACTGATGTGTGCTTAACTTGGCCAACCAGCAAGCACTCCTCCTTATTAGGGTGGGAGAAAAAAAAATATGCATGGCTGGGTGACCCTGCCCCGGCACTCCCCCCACACCCTACCCCTGCTATGATGGGCAACCAGGGTGGCCAGATACGGGCTGCCATGTCAGCCAGCCATTGTAGGCCCCCCCATGGGCCACAAACAGATGTTATGGCCTGCTATGGCCCGCGTTGGCCCACTTGGGTAGCCCTCAGCCTGGGCTGTGGACCCAGGATCATCCAGGGAATCAGTTCCAGGCCAGCGGCATACTCTGACTGGAGGAGCAGCATGCCCATACCTGGCAGCTGGGAAACCGATGTGACGGCGCATCTCTGGCCCAGGTGGGTCATAGCAGGCCCTCATCATGTTTATTGCCACCCACCATCTCCTGGGTGATGATAAAATAGTTTTCCTTTTCAAACACACACACTTAATCTAGAATGCAACTGACAATGCAAATGTGTGTAACACATACTAGCAATCATAGACCAGAAGCAAACTACTTCCCCAAAATGCTTATACTATCTAGACCTTATACAGCTCTGTGCCTACTTCATTATTCAGCTAAATCACTTGTGCATGTCTAAAGCATCTGTTCAAGTCAGTTAGGAGTAAAACTGAACCAAAATTGGACACGCATAAATCCTTGACAATCTGGTCAGGTCACACACAAATATATGTACATTTCTTTTACTCAGTATTTGGAATATTGGCTATTGAATTAATATTGGTTTCTAACAAAATAGAACCCCCAAAGAGGTCATAACTTTATTAATATAAATTAATATTTTGTTGGAGATTTTCAAAGGTAAGAATGGTAACTCTCCAACTTCCATCAAGAGTTAATGGGGAGGAAGGTTTAGGTGCCAGATGTGCCTTTGAAAATCTCTTGGTTATTTATTTATTTATTTATTTATTTATTTCAAGCATTTTTAACCTGCCTATCCTGCCACAGGCCGCTCTGGGTGGTGCACAATATAAAACATTAACATTAAAAACAACTTTTAAAATAGACAACAATGGGAGGCATAAAAAATCCCCAACTGCCCACCAGTGTAACCCATTAACTCCACCCTACCCATTCTTCTCCCCCTCCCCGCAAAGCCAGG
>QEPC01009590.1:828714-871563 GCA_003113815.1 Sphenodon punctatus
CAGAGCTGGGGAGAGGGCAGGGAGACGTGCGGCCGTGCAACCCCGCCCTCCTCCCTGACAGGTGGGTGCAGCAGCCTATCAGACCACCACACCAATCTGGAGTTAGGTAAAGTGGGTCATCAGACATGATGGCCCACTCTACCATGGTCAGGGGTTGCCCTCCCTACACTGTGGCCGGGCTAGCTCTGAGATGTGTGCTGGTCAGGCCCAGCGCACATCCCTGAGTTAGCCCTGCCATGGTCCGTGATGTACTCTGCTCCTGCCTGTGGTGAACATCTGTCAGGTGGGAGCAGACATGACACTACTGCCAGTGGCCACACTGGAGTTAGCATGGCCACTGGTAATATTGTCACATATGAAAACACACAGAGCCTGCTCTCAAGACATGGAAAAACCCTATCCATTCTTAGCTTCAACTGAAATTAAATTAAATTGCATAATTAAATACCCATATGGTATACCATTAACAACTGTTCTTGTTTTTGTTTTTTTCTATCCAGGCCCTCAAAAAGGAGAAAATATTAAACCAGTATTAATTCGGCCTATCTGCAACCTATTTTGTTTCTGGTCTAAAAGATGCAAAAGAATATGCTGGTGTGGAGTGGACCAGGAAAGCAGAGCAATTCATGTGAGTTTCTCTCTTATAAGAACTGCATGCTCCAAAACAAAATTAAGCTGTATATCAGAGATGGGGAACCTCAGACCCCGGAACAAATGCAACCCGCCGGAAGTTTTTATGTGGCCTCTTTCCACATCTTGGATCTCGCCCTTGGATCCAGTTTTTACCTCCAGTCACTGAAAAACTGAGCTCAAGGGAAGGGAGCAGAGATGAGGGCATGCAAACAAGGACAAGGGGTCCTTTCATTTTGTCTGCAAACAAGGATAGGGGACAGTTCCATGGCACAAATCCATGATTTGAGCCCTCCTTTCCTTGAGTGCATCCTCCTTCACCACCCCTGCCCCAACATCCTGTACAAATGGACCTGCTGGATGGTATTCCCTCCAATGTCCCAAGGGTAAATCTTTTTGGAATTCAAGAAAACCACTACCTTGGATTTTTGGTAATTTATTTCTAATTTGTTTGACTCACAATAGGAGGCAAACATAGTTAGTTGTTTCCTTAACCCTACCCTGGTTTGAAAAACCAGGGCAAGGTCATCGGCAAACAACAAACAACCGACTGGTCTATCCGACAGTTTGGGAGGGTGAAACTGAGGGTTTGCCATCAAGGGTGCAAGGTCATTAATAAACAAATTAAACAAGTGGGGGCCATGACACACCCCTGCTTGACCCCCACGTTCGTATGGACCAAACTAGATACACGACCAACCCTATCCACCCTAATTTTCAAGGAGGTGTTTTGATGTAATTTTTGGATAAGAAAAAAAAACCTACGATCCATTGATGTAACACTCAGCCCCAACATTTGTGCGGCCCTCAGAGCTCGAGCAAGTTTTCAAAGTGACCCCTGGAAGGGAAAAGGTTCCCTACCCCTGCTGTATATTCTTAGCAACAGTAACAAATAAATTGCCCAGATTTACATTTGCAATTCCCGCTACATATACTAGTACGAGAGTGGTCACACTGCAGCTCAGGAGCCATCTGTGGCTAAGGGCAGTTGGAAGTGTGGCTCTTGACCAGGGCTGGTCCTGGGTCTCATACTGGTTTAATGAGCCCATGTCTTACTTCTTGCACCTGAGTCTCAGCATCTGGTTTGTAGCTGCTCTTCAGAATCTCAGCAGCAGTCAGGATTGCAGAGGACTAGCTCTACCAGCTAATCACAAAACAGGAGAAATTTGTGTGTGAGTGCATGTGTGTATGCTTTGTGGATATTAGCTATATGAAGATTTTGGTACATGATGCTTGGGACTAGGAACTTTACCCACCCTTGATATAGTAAAAAAGGCTGGATTAAGGAGGGATATAAGGGGGTGGGGGTGGGGAAGGGGGTGACTTGTTCAGATATGTCAATATGATATGACGACAATATGTTGTTAAATATCATGCAAGTTTGAAATGGAAATAGTTCTACCCCTTGATATTACATAATATCTATAGTCCTTGAAATTAATGGCCCATCCAGTTCAACAGGTGCATTTGGGATATTCAGATACTAATTACTCTAGTAGGACAAGCTTCCATCATTAAAATCAGTGGGAGTTTTGACTTTGACCTCAAAAGGTGGAGGTCAAGATTGCACCTATTAGTGAAGTATGAACTTTTCCGACGCTCCTAATAGAGCTAAGAGCCTACATCCCACTTTCTTAGGTCTGATATTACATTTCACAGTAACTACTATGATAACTGATGTGTATCCAAAAATGTACATGAATTCATTGAAACCGCCCCCTGACAATTTAGATTGTTCTGCAGACTTATTTTAAACTCAAGCCCTCAAAAGATGAGAAATGCAAGTTAAACAAAATATATATATATTTTTGAGTATTTGTGTGCTGTGCATTACATTGTTGTAATTTACTGTTGAATTAGGGAATGGAAAGATGACAACACAACCTTTACACAATAACTTCTCTAAAATATACAATCCCTATTCTACTAAATACTTCATAAATTTGTATGTTGCATAGTTCCCCCTCTCCCCCACTTGCCCCAACTTTGGGAACATAGAAGCTGGGTTTTGTCCTCCTTTGATATCATCATCTATAATAAAGAGCCTCCATATTATGCTTTCTAGTATCACCAATACAAAACCTTTGATTTCATTTATTTACTCTGTAAGTTGAATATAGCAGTTTCTGATGCATGATTAGGAATAAAGTCCAGAATGATGAATCTTACTCAAAGTGGCTGCTTAACTTTGAGATATTGAGGCCAATCCCAAACCCTGCAGATGAGTGTGTGAGTGCATGCACACGAGTATGTTGGGTGAAAAGAGACATGCACCTTAACTCCACTTTACCATTGCTTATGCATGTTGCAGGGCTGTATTGGTGCCCTATGCAGCCCTGCAGTAGGCATAAGAAATGTTAAAGCAGTGTTAAAGTGGAGTTACATGCCTGTCTCTTTTCACCCACTGGCGCATGCGCAAATCACGTGAAAATCATGCTGAAGCTGCACAAGCATGAGTGCTGGCTTGTGCTCACTGAGATGAACTATAAATGTCTTCTTTACTAATGGAGACAAAATATTTCAAATGATACCTTTTTCTCAGACCATCTTTTGCTGGTGAGAGTATGGCTGCTTTTACACGCGTGCTGCCAGCTCACACCTGTAATCATGTGGCATGTAAAAGTGCCACGGGCAGCATTTAGATGTGCCATGGACGTGCCGTATTTCCGGCCGTGCATTCTTTAAGACCGCAAATTAAATACCTTGATATCGAGGTATTGAAAACAGAGGTAGCTCCGTATCTCCATTCTTTAAGACCGCAATGTAAATACCTCAATATGAAGGTATTTAATTTGTGGTCTTAAAGAATGTGTGACCAGAAATACTTTTACATGCCGCATGATTACAGGTGTGAGTGAGTGGCGTGCATGTAAAAGCAGCTTGAGTAAACTTTTGAGACAAACCAGGCCCTTCCTCAAGCAAAAGGTCAGAAATAAGATGCCTGAGGAAAAGTCCTGTGTAGCCTGTAAGCTTGCGTACTATCACCAACAGACGTTGGTCTGATAAAAGATATCATCTCAGCTAATTTGTCTTCATCTCTTGCATTTGGGACCAACATGGCAACCACACTCACTCTAGTCTTTGTTACCAAGATTGTCCTAAATTGCAATCCAACTGATGATTATTCAGTGCCAAGCATAATGCTGGTGCTATATAATGATAATAATTTCACCAACTGTGACTTTGCATATGTACAGTGCGTAGATGTAAGGAATTAGGGACTCACCTTTGAGAAAAGAATTTCACTTCTGAGTGTTCACTTAAATGAAACCCCCCAAAATAGGAATTGCGAATGTGGTTTTATTCATGTTTGAAATATGACCAGAGGGTTATTCTTAAAGCCACTCTTTTCATTAATAATTTTCAGGAAAATGATCTGCATAAAGACTCTGCAACAAAATCAGAAACAGATGAGACCCTCAAGAATGGGGTCAATAAAGAAATGCAGAACCACTTACCTGGCTTTAATCCTCATGAAAAATCTTATACTAATGTGAGTCTGGATACGGAATCTTACTTCTAGCAGCTGGATGAGAAACTTAACTTACTACAGGAATTAAATTGCCTTATTCCAACTCTTCCAAAGGACTGTCTCTCACTGGTCTGTTCTGCTGTATAAAGCACAGAATTCATTGTTTGGTTTGCCCATAAGTAAGGGTGAAGAGGTAGACTGATTTTTATTTATTTAACACATATAAAAAGGGGACATGCTCTTCTAAGACACTGTGCTGCTGGATGTTGTCTCCAAAGTGATGTAATAGTAAGGGTGACATAAAAATCCCCATAATATAGACCACAAAAATATAGGTATGAGTCCTAAGGTTGTGTTCATGTCCTAAATCATGTTGTTATTTTCGCCTACCTAAAATTGCTGTTGAAAATTAACTTGGAAAAATCCAACCATTTCAGATGTACTGCTTCCTCTTTGCCCTAACTGATGGTGCTACACCTTTGCTCACATTAGATGTGGCTTTGTTTCCGTGATGGAGGCAGTAATTTCTGTAAATTTGTATTGCATGCAAAATAAAAGGTGTTTTGGGAACTATATGGAATGTATAACTGGAAGAAATTAGCATGATGTTAACCGGAATTTCTTTCTATGGAAATCCTCAGTCGGTGGGGCATGCATTTGGTATTTGGTATTGAAGACAGAGGTAGGGTCCATATCTAATCACTGTTGCCAAATAATCAGGACTCACAAGGAAGATGCATAAACAGATTTTTCTATTGAATGTGACTCACAGCAACAAACTCGAAGAAGCAAATCCTGTACAACTAGTCGGAGGTTGAATCATCAATCACTGGTCAGCTCACAACTGTGAATTCAACTCACAAACAATGATTCTCATCTCAGATGGGGAGTGGGTCCCTTGGTCTGTCCAACCAGGGCCCCGCCCCCTAGTTGGTGTAATGCAGGGCCTGTGGATGACCCCAGTGGGGTCTTTTACTTTCCCTCCAGTAGGGACGCAAAACTGGTTTCCGCAATCCCACCAGATAGGAAGCAGCTCAGAGGCCACTGGCGCCTAACAAAGGTAGTGAGCACTAAGTGAGAGGCTGAAGTGCTTTATACAGCAGCTTCTGATGCACACAGTACTTTACTTTGTGCACACTTCCCTCTGGAGCCTTACTTTGTAATACTGCCCTCTAGACATTGCACACAACACCTGTTACAAGTAATAGATTTCCTGCCTAAATACAGGCTGTTAGCCATCTGAACAAGTCACCCTTCCTGATTAGTTCTCATCCAAGACTTCCCTTCTGATAGGTCAGTTTTAAATATCTCAAAGAAATTACCTCAAAATTACCACATGTGGTTATGATAGCATTCAGGCAGAAAACCCATGTCCAAGGAAGGAGAGCAGCTCCATGGTAAGGCTTCATCCCACCTCCACCAAGAATTTTAAACCCACTTATCAATCCCACTGATTAGACAGAGGAGTTAATATCATTCCTTCATTTAAACATTTGACACACACACGCACACCCTCCTTCCCTCCCTTTAACATATAACCATTAACCCAAACTTGTTTGGGCATAACCATGGATAATAAAATAGAACACAAATGGTGAATTATTGTTTACACAATTAATAAGGGAGCAGCTTTGACCTCAGGGAATGAAACTACAAAGGAACATGGACCAAGAGATTAAGTACCAGTTGAAACATTTGACAAATGTTTTCACCCCAAACATGATTCTGTCAAGTGAGCCAACGGCATTGATACCAACTGGTGTACACCTGGAAAAAGTCCCCTTCTGGATGACATGGAGCCCACTTCTCCATGACCATTGTTTACTCCACTGGGTTACCGCTCTGGATGATGTGGAGATCATGCCAAGATGGGATGGCCATGACCTGTTCACAAAACCTGCCGTAGAGCTGGTTCTGGGTCAGAGCACACCACTGCTGTTATTGTGCCTTTATAAACTTCTCACTTGCCCAAACAAATTGAAATGATGCCAAATGCTACTATTTGAAGTGCTAATAACCATAGAGCTGGAATTGTCACAACCTCCAAGAAACTGCCCATGTCAATACCATTCTTAAACAAACACTGCCACCAAGGCACAACCGAAGCTCTTTCCATCAAGTTCACAATGGACTTCATTTTCCCATTCTTGTGCAGGAACTGTGCAAGGGTTTTACTGGCATTTTATCTGATCTATTGCATTAATTGGTCCAGTAAGGTAACATTCTCCAATTGTTTTAGTAAGGATTTCAACTGGTTTAGATATAACTTGTCTTTTGCAACTTTCCAATGAGGTTCCACCAACACTACCACTCATCCCAGTATCAGGGGTCAGTAAGCTACACCATCGATGATTAAGGTCACCACCTCTCCTCGCAGTATCAGCCAGGTTACAAGCTGCCTCTGAGTCTATTCAGCACCAAAGGAGTTACCTCTTTTGTAACAGGAAAGCCAAACCTCCCTCCTCCCAAGTAATGTACAGGAATTTTCTGTGGGGCTTCAAATTCCATATCACAATATGACTCGTTACTCCAGCATAGGTTGGGTTCTTTCATTTGAAAATTTAAATACAATAGCCCAGCCTTTCCTTGACTGCATAGGGACAGATCCTTAATGTATTTCCTTTTCCCATTGGTGAAGAACCATAATGAGTCTAAACCCGTAGGGACAATATATCCACCATTAGGGATGGGTGAACAGAACGGAGTTCGGAAATTCGGTTCAGTTTGAAATTCAAGTTCGGAAATTCAATTCGGTTCAGTTCGGTTTGAAATTCAAGTTCAGTTTGGAAGTTCGGTTCAGTCGACTGAACAGACCGTGTTCGGTCGAATTCCGAACTTGCGAACTACATTTGGCCATTCAAAACCAGGTTTTGTGTGTGTGTGTTGCCACTAGGGATGGGCAAACAGAACGGACTTCGGAAATTCAGTTCAGTTTGGTTTGAAATCCGAGTTTGGTTCGGAAGTTCGGTTCGGCCAACCAAACAAACTGAGTTCGGTCCGAACTCCAAACTTCCAAAACACGTTCGCCCATCCCTATCCACCATCAGATGGGGTCTCCAAAGCAGTTAGGGGAGAGCTGCCATATGATATCTCCACATGGGTGACATGATAATCATGGCACATTTCTCTCCATCAGACCCATGGGATTGACCATTCTTGAAACTCAACGATGTCTTTTCCCAGCCTTTCTACGAGGACCATTTTTAAAAATATTGGTCACTCTCCTCTCTCAACATCCTGTATTATCTCCCTTTTAACATTCCAGAGCATTTGTTGAGAAATCATACAATAAGCGGGCCAAACCACATTATGAAAAATGTAACGTTTCCAGTTTTTTAAACTCAAAACTGTTCCCTCTAGTAACTCTTCCATTTTAACTATGGCATGTACCAGACTGTATTTGCTACTTGAGGATATATCTGCGATGTGGGACAAATGATTTAATCTCTGTGCTTCCAAATTTAAGGAATCCATAAGCTGAGATCTAACTTTCTCCAGCATCTATGTATTAATAACTCCAACTCCTGTTCCTACAGTCCCAAGCACGCTGGTGGCCTATCATTTATATGGTCTCCCGATGATAGTTTGTAATCATCCCATTCTATGCTCCCACCATTGTGTAATGTACCCATCTATAATTTTAACTGCTTCAGAACAATTTGGATATACATTGATGATGTTAATTTCTAAGGGGTCTACTATATTAATCTTTTAAATATACCATTTTTAAGGGCTGACTCCATTCAGGACAGGACTGGTTGCTTGGTATACATCTGCAAGATCTATTGAGGCTGTTGTGGCCATGCAATTACTGTTGGTTCTAAACCTGAAACAAAACATCTCTGTGGGAGCTGAACCCAATGGAAACAGCGTTTTTGCCTTCATTCATGTTAGCAGGAAATCTACCAATATTTTTGTCATTATTCATGATTTCCCACTATTTTCAGTATTTTCTGGTAATTTCTGATATTAATCGGTAATACCAGAAATTTCTGGAAATTACCAAAATGTCAGACAATAGTGGAAAATCATGGAAAACGTCAAAAAGGTCTGTAGATTTCCTCCTCACTCCTGAAAGTTTGGTATTTCCTGATGAGCAAGAGCGAGAGCATCTGCTCTCGCTTCAGGTCTTGAACCAAACTGAATGAATCTGACATTGAGTAGTTACTGTTTTCTGCATTTTCGCTCTGCCCTTCCAGAAACACAAAACATTCCTTTGTGCAACAAACATAAAGTTAATCCAAACTATAGGAAGTCTGCCATCTATAATTTCCCAAATACTTGAGTGCCTTCCATGGTCTGAAATAATCCATAGAGGTGGGGAGGATTGGTTTGATATATCAGGCCTCATTTCTACCTTTGTTTGACTACATCTAAATCTTACCTCCACTCCAAGGGGAAAGTGATGGTGAAGCCACAGGAATGGGTCGGTACTCACCACCTTCATTATTGAAAACAGCAATAATGCTGTGAATGGTCTCCCCTCCTTGATACCAACAGTCCTCCTAGAACAACAATTAGTTAGTTCTGTTTAGTGTCTTCTCCCTGTCACGGGGATGAGGGTTGGGGCACATGGAAGCTGAAGGGAAGGGCTAGAGCTGGGAGAAGACAAACATGGGATGCAGAGAGGGGTAGCAACAAGGTAAGGGGAGACCTCTCAGCTGTCCTCTGGTTGGAGGGAGAATTAAGCATATCACAGAGAACCGGTCTTGCTGGCCTCAGAGAGCATATGGTTCATCACTGAGTTTCAGAAAAAAACAGGGAACAAGGACTCAAAGAACCTAAAACAAAGAGAGAAGACAGGACTAGAAGCAAAGGGGAACAAGGAGTCTGGAAACTAGAAGAGTACAAGAGTACAACTAAAAGAATCAGGGGGAACAGGAGCCTGGAAACTGTAGTGGTACAAGGCCTGCCTGAACACAAGGGGGAACAGGGACCCTAGAAACTGGAGTGGTACGAGACCTGAACACAAGGGGGAACAGGGACCCTAGAAACTGGAGGGGTACGAGACCTGAACACAAGGGGGAACAGGGACCCTAGAAACTGGAGGGGTATGAGGCCTGAACACAAGGGGGAACAGGAACCTTAGAAACTGGAGGGGTACGAGGCCTGAACATAAGGGGGAACAGGGGCCTAGGAACTAGGGGAGGAGCTTCAAGGATCTAGACTAGGAGACATGATGGGCAAGACAAGAAACACACTCAACAGCCACCATCGGCTAGAGGAAGTAAGGCAGAGTAGGAGCAAGAGAAGGGAAGAGCACAAGGAACGGGGACCAGAACTAGAACACAGGTAGCAACAAGGACAAACATGAAGTGGGGAGAAGAGCAGTTGCTCCATCCTACTTCCTGTGGCTTCCAGCAGGCCTTAAGTATTGTCTGGTAGCAAATTGGGAAGTTGGGAGTCCGGAGTGGAGCAATGGGACACAGCTGGAAACAGATGTGGCATGTCAAGGATTGGGAGAACATAAGAGGAGACATGGGGAGGATGGAACTGGGCTGGAATCAGGCCTAAGTGGTGGTGCCAGCAATGGGGAAACACTCCAAACCCATGGGGCCAGCTGTGAGACCTGGGGTCTGACAGCCCTTTAAAGCTTTTTAGCTGTGCCACATGACACCACTGTCTACACAACTTTTCACCTCTTCCAAACTCCACCAGATATACTGAAGGACTTACTCTATGCAGTACCGCCCTGGGTCTCTTCCAAGATGTATCAAAACTTCCCCCATCTGGGTTTTCCTTCATAATCATGACTAGATAATATGATAAAAATAAAATCAAAATAAATAAATCCTCCATTTCCCACAAATGTAATGGTTTCACTTTCCACAGATGATAAAAGCACTTATCCATCCTTGCCATCTGTCTACCTAGCACCTGAGCTATTTGTAGGTTGACCTGCTGAACAGCTCCAGCAAGTCTTTCACCTAATTTTCTGCTAAGACTTTCACCTGGATGTCATCAGGTATTGGGCATTGTAACAAGAAGACTAGGAGACCCAGTATGTTTAACGATAGCACAGGCTTTATTATTATAGTATATCTCCAGAGCACTCCACGTGCATCTGCTTAGATGCCTGCTTACTGGTAAGAATCGGCAGATAGAGAGAGCGAGAGTTCCCCTCCCCCACACCTGGGCTGTACCAAGTCTCTCCAAGTCTGGGGTGTTCTCAGTCCATAGAGCCTAGACTGTACCAAGTCCTCTGTTACACCCAGGATGTCAGCAACATCATCTCCAAATCAATCATTACTGGCCACTATAGCCTGACAGGCTATTAAAATATAAGGCATATTCTCTGACCATGGACTCTTGCTGTCCATGAAGATCTTTTTAATGCTAATTTAAGAGTCCTGTTTGTCCTTTCTACAAGACCAGTTGACTGAGGACAAGTGCGACCGTCAACATATCCCTATTAATTGGCGTACTGGGATGAAGATTCGGCACTTTTGACAAAAGCATGTCCCTGATTGGAATCAGTTTCTTGGGGAACTCACCATGTGGAGCATACACTTTCGCATAATAATTTTGCCATTGTTAGGGCCATCATTGACTTTGTGGGGACTTTGTAAAGTTATCAATTATTGCCAAACAATGTCTGAACCCATTCCTCCTGCCAGGAGTGGTCCAATGTAGTCAACCTGTAGTCTGGTCCAACACCCCCCAAACCTTCTGATATCTCAATGGAACCTTTACATTCCGATGTTCTGGTTATGTAAAAGTTGAATCCTGACAAGATGGAAGTGATGGTGGTGGGGAAGGCAGTGGATGTGGCAGGTGGTGGGGAAGGCAGTGGATCATTGATGGGATCCGCCTTCCACTGGTATCCCAGGTCTGTAGTCTGGGCATGCTCCTCGATCTACAGCTCCTCCTGGATTTCCAGGTGGGGGCTGTGGTGAGGAATGTGTTTCTCCAATTACATCTGGTGTAACAGCTTCGGCCGTATGTTTCAGACAGTAACCTGGCCATCATCATCCATGCTTTCATTACCTCGGGATTGGACTATTGCAACGCGCACTACGTGGTGCTACCTATGGTGACAGGCCAGAGACTACAGCTAGTGCAGAATGCAGTGGCGCGACTCCTTATGGGGACGGGTCGCTGTGAGCACTTTACACCGGTGCTCCAGGCTCTGCACTGGCTGCCGATATTCTTCTGGGCCCAATTCAAGGTATTGTTTTTTATCTATAAAGCCCTATATGGCCTTGCCCCGACTTACCTATGGGACTGCCTCACTCTCCATGCTCTGGAGAGGCCTCTGAAGTCCTCTGGGAGTGCCTTTCTCAAGGTCCCCATGTGGGAGAGGGTGTTCTTGGTGGCCGTACCTAGACTGTGGAACTCCCTCCCCGTGAAGGCCCGGCAGGTGGCCCCGGATCGATGCTCCTTCCATTGTATGTGTAAAACCTGGCGGTTTCATCTGGCTTTTGGTGAGGGAGATGGGGTGTAGGATGGAATGGGAGGGAGATGTGGTGGAGGGAGCAGGTTAGGGAGGGGTGGAAGGTTTGTTGTTCAGTTACTTCCTTTTTAATGTGTTTTAATTGTGTTACTTTTAACTTTTTATGTTTGTTTTTTATGTTGTAAGCTGCCTGGAGGAGGAGGGGCAGGGTAAAAATGCTGTAGTAAATAAATAAAAAATAAATGTATCACATAATTCAGAAAGTTCTGCAGAAATTGTTCTAAATCCTTTTGCATGGTTGGCCACCAGCATGCCAACTGAAGTTGTTCAAAACGTTTCTCCATGCTGAAGTGCCCAAGGTTATGTGTTAAAGTGATGAGCTCTCCCCTCACGCTTCTACGACTACCCATCTTTTAGTTCCATCTTCCAACAGCCACCCAAGGAAAGTTTCCCTCAAGCACAATCTTGGTTTTCTTCCATTGTCCCTCTTTCTCTAACTGCTTAGGGGTGTGCATTTTATCTGTGTTTTCTCTGTTTATCTCAAGTGAAATGTTTGTAATTTTGTTTGAACTTAAAACATAACCATAATACAAAACTAACAAAATTTAGAATGTTTGTTTATGTTTTGTTTGACAATGCCCACAGTAAGGCTGTGTCAGGCAAAACAAACAGTTTATCAATTCAAGCCGGGAGGGTGTGGGGAGGGGATGGGGAGATCATGTTTGGCATCTCTGCTGGCCAACTGGGATTGCTGACATCACACAGCACTTGGCGCACACAGAGAATTGCTGTGATAGGGCTTCGTTTTGTGCTGCTAGAACTTGAAGTAGCCAACCGGGGCACTGAGGGGAGGGCATTGTTGCTTTGACTGCTACTAGCTTCAGAACAATGTTGAGCAGATTCTATTCCTCCTCTGTTTGAAAATCAGACATATATACTGCCTCAAACCCACTCATTTGTCACTCCAGAGACTGCTGCTCTGTATCAATTCAAGATGGGTGGAGGGAAGAAGGAGAAATGGAATGGGGAGAGCAGACTGGCACCTCCACTAGTCAATTCAGTGCTGCCAGAACTTGAGTCGCCAACCAGAGGCACTGGGGGGGAGGGCACTGTGAAAGCCATAGGCTCAGCTGCACTGCAGCTGCTTTGACTGCTGTTAGCTTCAGACTGAGTGTTTTACAGACTCCTCCTCTGTTTCAAAATCAGATATATACCCCCCAACCCACTCATTTTTTACTCCAGAGCCTGCTGCTCCTCTGCCTTCCCACTGCCTGCCACATATTCTCTCTCTCTCTCTCTCTCTCTCTCTCTCTCATGCTTGCCAGTCACTTCTCAAGTGGATGGGGGTCACTTAAGCATTAGAGGTACCAACAAGAATGCCTACACACTTCTGCTACTGCCCACCTCAGTGAGAGAGGGCGAGAGAGAGACAGACACCTGGCACTGTGCCCACAAAGGGAGTCACCTAATGAATGGGACACTTAACAGTTCACAGCCACTGTTTGGGGATGGAAAAGTGTCACAAATTGAGGGTGTGTTTACACAAGACACCCCCATGCATGGATAGGCACTGTCCATGTGGGGGAGGTCTCATCTGAAGCCAGTGCACAGGGAGTGCGTGCTCCTGTGACACTGTCCACCCAGGCTATGCATGGTGCACTCCTGGAAAAGCCGGGGTGCCCCATGCGTGGAGACGGTGCATGGATGGGGTGGCTGTGTATGGGGCCACTCATGAGAAGCACCCCCCTCCAAGCACAGCACCCACGCAAAGACTGCAGACCCCACCCCACCCTGTCTTGTGTAAAAACACCCCGAAAGCCAACTTAAAACCACTATGTTGGCAAATTGAAACCATGCAAGTGAATGCCTATTGAAATGAATGGAATAACCTTGCCATTGCAATGAATGGAAAATGAAATTTTAAACATAAACAAGATAAAAAAGTAATGAAGCAAAAAAACAGAAAAAAAACCCAAATGTAAACTAACTGGAAATGAAAATTTCCCCTCCTGCACATCCCTAGGCACCAGCTGACATCTGGCTTTCTTACAGGCCACACTGGACGATTATTCCTTGGTTGATAACTGACCAGTTCTTCTGCTTGCAATAAAACCTGAATTGTCAGATGGAGGCCCGCCTCAACCTCCCTCAAATATTTTCATTGCTGTTGCTGAGGAGGGTTGGGACCTTCCACCATCACCTGCACTGTGGTCATTTTCTCGCACTCATACTTAAAGGTAGCCCATAAAGCCCTATGATCCTCTTTTCTTCAGATCTTCCTGACCATCCTCCGCTACCAATGCAATGATTGATTGCACAGGTTTCATAGTGTGAACAGGAAAGTACATGGGATACTGTCCATCCTCCCGGATTCTATTAGATTAAACCATAGCTATCAATTGGCATAGTCCACCACTATTACCATCCAGGTCAGAATCTCACTGTCTATTACACCCTTTCCATCTTGGGTTGATACTATGCTGAACCTTGCCTGGTCTTCTGTACTGTTCTAAAACTGGAACATCACCTCATCAGACAAAAGACTTCACTTCTGATGCCCATTGAAAGCTTTCAAATATTTTCAGACGTGATGCTACCACGGATGGCCTCGCTTACCCTGGTGTGGCAACCTATGGTGGTGTCATATTTGTTCCCGCCTGCCAGATGTTAACTGTAAGTGGGAGCAAACACTCCCCAGACTGCGGCAGGATTAACTCCGGGTTGTGAGCTCGGCTCCATGCCACTTCATAACCCAGAGTCAGCCCTGCTATGGTCTGGGGAAGCCATCCCCAGACCATGGTAGAGTGGGCTGTCATGTATGATGGCCTGCTCTACCTAACTCCGGCCAGTGGATGGAGCCTTTCTGGAAGGGTGCAGCGGCCTCCTAGGCCACCGCATCTGCCCGTCAGGGAGAAGGCATGGCCGTGCTGAGCAGTGGGGGTGGGGGGGTAGGGCCGTGCAGACCCCTGTCCCCTCCTCAGTCCTGGCTGCCAGCATGTTTGTTCAGCAGCTGGGCCAGATCCTGCCCAAGGTGAGGGTTCTCACCCCAGGCAGGATCAAAGAGTGCTGCCACATCTGAAAATGCCCAAAGACAGACACACGCACATAGTTCCATTTTACAGATGGGGAACTGAGGCTGAGACTTGCCCAAGGCCAACCAATGAGTTCACTGAGTAGAGTGTGATTCAAAGCCTGGTCTCCCAGGTACAAGTCCAGCACCTTATCCACTACACCACACTGGCTCTCAGGATTGGCTTACAGAATAAAGGCCTAAATAAAGGCCTTCCCTTAATACATAGGAAACATAAAGCCTAATCCTGGCTTTGACTGCTTTACAGAATAAAGAAGCCCTATGATCCTAAAGAAGAATTAAACTATGACAGCATTTTAAGGGTTTGTTAATCACAATGTATCTGTAAGAGACTTTCCATTTGGCTGATAATCATTTATGGTTGGGATGAATGATTTACCAGAGCACATAATTCATGTGTCCTTTCTTCTTCAGAGGGCTAGGAGCCAAGAATTTTATAATGAGACTTCTTTTAAGCAGCAAGGGGAAGACATTTTGGACTCCGCATTTTATTACATAAGGCCTAGCCTTAGAAACAAGCTCAATTGTACAGTTAGACTCCATGTATTCTTTTTCAGGAGATGATGGCAATATCTTCTCTCTCTTTTTGGCCCTTTTTTCCATCAGTACATTGCATTTACAAACTTTATATAACAAAGCTGATAAAAAAACCACATGCAATACAGATAATCAAGGTCTATTCTTTATTTTTATTGGCTCAGAGGGCAAAGTCAATCTCAGGTTTCTACAGGAAGACTGATAAGTATGCATATTAACCTTGGTCAGCTGTTAGTGTTGTTAACAGAGCAAAGTATTCCACCTTCACAAGCATCTCTTCTCTGCTATTTTTCCTCAACTTCTCCCAGTGTTCAAACAAATGCTCTGCCTCTAGTATTCGGCCTATGGTTGGTCTTATCGGATGATGTCAGCGTTTTCTTCTTGGTTGGATTCTTTTGACAAGCGGCTAATATGCCTCTCTGTGCATATCGCCAGGATTTCTACATCATGCTTGTCCTCCTTCTTGCACCCATTGTGTCCCATGGGTGTATATAATAGAAAATATTAGCATTCTTGTTACAACATGAATTCAGATATAATGCATTCTCTGTTGCAGCTCCCAAATACTGTGTTACAATGAGGATTTACTGCTCCACATAAAGAATGTCTATGGGTAAAAACAAAAGACACAGCATCCATAGATGAGAGCATTTCACACACCCACATTCTGTGAGTGTGTGCATAACAAGTGAGGGGTGGTTAGAGAAATGGAAGGATTGAAATGGGGCTCACAGCTGGGAAACTCCATGCACCAGCTGTGAGCTCTGCTCAGCTTCTCCCACAGTGAGAAGGAGCCAAACAGGAATTTAAGGGGTGGGGGCACGGTTGGAGGAGGAGCACCCCCAGCTGTCAGCTCCTAATAGACCTGAAGGCCAACATGTTTTTATGTTTTAGCCCACATAGTGTCCTCTTCAATCTCAAGCATGCTGCCATGCAAGGGACATGGATCAGGAACATGTGTTCCTGAACCGTGTCCACTTACAAGCAGTGCTTGTTAACATCCTATGTCTTAAACAGCGTGTGTCTGACTAGTTGTACAAAGTGTAGATTTTGTGTATGTATTGGGAAGCTGTGATGCTACTCCATTTGTATTGGACTTTGAAAGTTCAGATTGTTCTTTAAGGTTTCAGAACCGCTCTTCAATAGAAGACAATACAATAGCTCTTAGCTGAAGATGGAGTAAGGGGTGAAATGGTTAATAATTTTAAGTGAAAAAATCCACTATGTCAGACATTCTTGGAATTATCTTTTATAGTAACCTTAACAGCTTTATCAATCGAGTAACTCAATGTAGTTACTTAACCGTTATTTAATGTATGTTTGTGAAGCGACCGAAGGTGGCCAACTAGACACTATTGGAGAACTGTGCTTGATGAAACATTTGTCTGAGTATGGCACTTCTTATGTTCTTTATAAAAATAAGTTTGTGCATTTTCCAAAACTAAAAAAGAAGTTTTTATTTCTTTGTTTAATATATATAGTAAATACACAACAATGCAAAATAATTCCTTAAACATGGAAACCTTTTATATGGAGCCTGACCCACACATCATTGAGTCAATAGAAGTATTTCCATTTATTCCAAACAGTGTTGGATTAACACCATGATACGGTCATGATAAGATCATGTACAAATTTCCAGCACTAGAGTAAATCTTCCTTCACAGAATATGATTTACCTAAATAACCCAGTGTATAAATTGTGTAAAATCTATGCATGAAACCAGCTTTTTACTAAGCTTTACTGTACTTGTAGTAAAGAAATGCCAAGTCTGCTTTAAAGATACCCAAGTTTATTACTGAAAAATGCAATATTCAAATGTGTATGATACAATAAGTAGTTGCATTTGTACATGTAAACCTTGATAAAGTAAACAGCATCTCAGACAAATTTATGCCCAAAGTGTCTTACAATAGTTAATCAGATCAACCATTTTCCAAGAAAAAGACTTCTATTTTAAATGTCATATAACTGTTATTCCTTGTGAATTCTTAGCATTTCATGGTAGCCATTGGGTCATAAAAAATAATCTTAAACGCAAGATTAAACAACAGTTAATAGGTCAGAGGGACTTTCAGCATGTAGTGCTGGAAAGTCAATTCTTCTCAAACCTTTTCTTGTAAGTATTGCAATCTCATTTTTAAATAGTACTTACAAAGTTTGAATTTGTAACTAGAAAAAATAGAGGATGTTTTATTCTAATTCTTTACTTAGAAACCAAGTATTTAAATATTACACAAATTTCAAATATATACACATGTATATTTAGAAATCTCCTATGATCATGATATTGCAAGTCAGCCAGGACTATTAAGTAGAGTAAAAATGACTTTTACGCAATTTTCAAACAATTGAATTTTCAGTGATCTTAACCTATGTAGAAATTAGAGTAAACAGTTTGGTAGGTTTTACAAATACAAAATTCTGAGTCATCTAAACATAATGCAAAATAAAAATATTAGACTTTTTCCTCCACGTGTTGTATTTGGAAGAAAGAAATTGCCATGTTCCCAGTGGTTAGTATTTCATCCATTTTAGACTGTGTTGGGTTGAATGCTAATTGCTCAATTCATGGCAGTGCAGGGCAAAAAAGGTGCAAACTAATGGAGACATTAGGGAGGTCTATTTTTTAATCCAGTGCAGAGGGATTCAACTCTCTGAATCATTAAATGTTTCATGACCCCTGTGCTGTATCCTACTGTTCCCATGATTAGGGAACAGCAGAGTGATTTCTATACACTCAGCAGTTGTGCTATTGGGAGGAAGCTGTGCTATGGAGGTGGCAAAACAGTTGCAGAGCAAGTCTGTAGCAAGTGATATTACAGTGTCAAAACCATGACATGAGGTCAATGACATCAACTGATACATGCTAACATTATATTGTCAAGAGGGAGAAAGATTACAGTAATGTGTATGTGGGGGAGAATTCAATGATTGTGAAAGCCAAAGGTGTTGGATGGAAGTCATAGAGACTGAAGTCCTATCTGTACAGAGTGTATTGGTGCTTGCTTCCCTGTATACTCCATCAGTCAGCGCACTGTAGATAGCTCATGAGCACATTAATTCGTTTAGCCTCTCTACTGAGGCTGATGACAAAGGTGTTAATTGTGGTAGAGGGATCTGTGACAGTATCTGAAAGCTGATTATCAATGATACTGAGCAGCCCCATCATTAGGTATCAGTTGTGATACCTGGGTCTGATTTAGCAGTCCATACGAAAGATCCATCCTCAAACCCTTGAGTCATTCAGTTTCCGTTATATTAAAACCAAGACCTTCTAAAGGAAAAGGGCAATGGGGGCTGGAAGGTTACTACAGCACCTTAATTTCAGTCTTATTCATTTATTACAACCACAAAATAGGGCCGGTTCACAATACGGCCTGCTCCATAAGCCAATAATGGGAATGTTTTCATTGGCATTTCTGGATTTTGGATCAGACCCATGCTGTGTATTTTGGTCACTGGGTTCCTACAGTGCTGTTTTACACTACCACCACAAAAGTAGCCACTGGTGTAAAATACTCTCTCTTTAGGAATCTTTTGTCCCAAAGAATAAATGTTGTTACCTTTAATAAGAACTCCTGCAAAAAAAAGTTTATTGACAAAGTAGAGGAATGTCAAATGAAACTAAAAATGAAGAAACTTGCATCCTGACAAAATCCAGCAAATGAACTAACTCCATAAAAGGTGTAAACAATCACAGGTAAGTGAGAGTGTGTTCAGTAGTCCACAAATCCTCTCAATCAGTCAGCGTTTGTAGTTTACAGTGGAAAAAATCAATATCCCTCAATGCTAATTACTTGTATAGTATATATTACATTGCTGTTCGGGTGACCCAGCACTAACAAAAAATTACAAGATGCAACTGGCAAGTCAATGCCAACACTAAAGATGTTGTTGTCATCAAGCTATCTTTACCTAGTACAGTTCATGTTATCGATCTTCCTTCTGGAACTTCAAACCACTACTTGGTGTCTCAGATATTTTATTTGGTGGGCCATCAGTTCAGTACTGTTTATTCCCTCAACAAAATATGAGAATTACTGCAAGCAAGTGCAATTTAAAGTAGGGATGGGTGAACACGATTCGGAAGTTCGGAGTTCGAACTGAACTCGACCAGTTCAGTCGACCGAACCGAACTTCTGAACCGAACTTGATTTTTGAACCAAACCGAATTTCCAAACTCGGTTCTGTTCGCCCATCCCTAAAAGATAATATTCAATGGGGTTTGAATTTCAGAACTTTGTTTGGGCGTTCGGCGTTCGGACCGAACTTGAATAGTTCGGTCGACCAGACAGAACTTGAATAGTTCAGTCGACCAGACCGAACTTCTGAACCCAACCGAATTTCCGAACTGAACCGAATTTCTGAACTCAGTTCTGTTTGTCCATCCCTAATTCAAAGTAACATTCAGATGCATCTATTATGTAACAATTAACAACATATTCCTGAAGGAAAACAAGAAAACAATGACTTCAGTCAGATAGAAGCCATAGGCTTCATGGATTCAAGATCAGCTAAATAGATCTACAAAGCCTTTAAATTTATTTACAAAGCCTTTAAACTTGAATGCAGTGGGTGGTGTTAGGAAAAGATACAAATAGTGTTGTGGGCCCAGTTTGTGAATGTGAGCAACTTAAAAAGACATCCAAATGCAGCACTGGGTGTGTTATGCTTTCAAGTTGCATTTATGCTCAAGTGTCAATCTGAGAGCCCAAAATCAGGCTTTAGACATCCTGATTAGGGTCCCAAGAATGAATTTTGAGCTGTTTTCCATATTTTTATTCATTCACTTTCAGAGGTAGGAAGAAACTATATACTAGATTGAGGCTGATACAACAGAATTCTTTGCATCAAGCTCTCTTCATATAATTATTTATCTTGTTTTACCACCTTCAGATTTCAACCTCACAAATTAGGCACAAATTTAAAATGCAAGATGATGAAATATACAAATGGCAAATAGTAAATGGATTTTTATTTCTGGAATGAAAATTCCTTTTGATTGCATCAAGACACAGAGTTCAGATAGTAAGAACTTAAGACATTTCGGACTAGTAACTATCTGTAGTGTTTTAAAAGCTGTACTGTATCTGCACATGCAGTCTCTCTTGAAAGTGCATGCATAGGCCAAGTTATCAACTTGCTCAGCAATGATCTAAAGCATTTTTGCACAGATACTAGGTTTCGAAGCTCTGCAGCTTTGGAGAGTTCACAAATGCAGCTTGCATGAACATACCATTTATACTGGTCAGTTGTTTGGAAGGACAAATAGTTAGAATACCAAAAATATAGGTAACCAGCATTCATGTAATACATAATTCCTGAGGACAGAGTGTGCCATATACCTTTGTAAGATAATTTGCATTCAGTGCAAACGCCACAGTAAATGACATTGACAGAGTGTTTTTTCTAAAGCAAATGCCTATTTACTAGTAAACCTTTAGACAATGTTGATATACCACAAATGGGGGGGTGGGCATGCATATAAAGCAAATGATAGAATTTCCCTAAATGTTTTTGTGCTTCCTGAGTGCTAATTTAACAAGAGCACTACAGTCTTGAAATCACTTACTCAACAGTAATTCAACGGCAATATTCATGAGTGATTTCAAGGTCCTCTCCTGGAGTTACATGCTCTTCTCAAATTGACTTTTTATATTTCAGCACAGAAAGTACCTTTTAAAGAGTACTATATTCTTAAAATCTAATGCTAATATCTTATAAATTTGTTTATATTGGTTATTTTTAAAGACCGATTGGAATTCTTCTTCCAGCGATATGTTGATCTGTCCCATTATAGACAACAGATTGAAGAAAGCACAAGTAGGATAATTAATCATCATTCCTATTTGTTGACTAAATATCTATCAACCGCAAAGTCTGGATCCAGCCAAGACAATTTGTGTTCAGATAAAACATTAAAAAATAATAATTTGCAAGTCAGTGCTAAATGAAAATGGTACATTGTACAGCACACCAATGGAGTGCAACTTATGGGCCCAATCCAAGGCATGCACACACACCATGGGTAAAAACAGACGTGACATAGGCCCACTATGACCTGGGACTCACCACACATGTGGTCCTGCACCATAAAATGTTAGCCTACGAGTGGGACTATCCTGGGGTGGGTAGGCAGCTGGCCTGGAATAAATTCTGGACCCCATCTTGGACATCCATTCCGAGTCCAAGACTGCCCATGTGGCCAATGTGTCTGTCCAGCCCTGCCATCGCCGTTGCGAGGTGGGGCCCACCATGACCAGGGGCAATGGCTGGTCACCATGGTTGCCCATCATGATGGGGGTGGGGAACTGGGGGGCGGGGTGGCAGAGGCAGAGTGGGAGCAGCTGAGTACAGGGCCCCCCTACCTAGATCGTGCAGGCGGTGGGATGGCTCTCCCAGTGACAGACACATTTGTTTAGTACCACCCGCTGACTCGGAGAGTGGCCACCGCTGTTTCCTGCCCCCGGCTGGGTCAGAGAGTCCTCGTATCGCTTGCACATCTGTTTTATCCCAAGTATGCATCGTGTACGCACCAAGTGCAAGATGTGTGCACATACTGTGCACTTTGTGTATACACATCCCGTACTTGGTGCACACATGTTATGCGCTTGGTGCATGCACACACTGCATGCATACACTTGGTGTGATTGCATATCCTGGACTGGGTCCATAGTGGCTAACAAAGGTGCATTTTTAGACATTATACATGTTGCAGGACTGCAGTGTTGCCCTATGGGTTCCATGCAACATGTTCCATAGGGGGTGGTAGAGCGGGGGGATGGGGGAGTGTCTTGTCTGAAAACACCCATAGTTAAAAAGGGTCTATGGTGTTATTCAATACAGCATGTAGGTATAAAACATTATATGAAACATTAGAGCTGTCTTAAGCACAAAAAAGAAGCACAGTAAGGCTTTCTTATCAGGAATCCAATTGAAGTGATTATATAGTATAAACAAAATAGAATGGTATCTCGTCTATGGAACCACCCATGAGAGAGTCTGAGTTCTTTGGGACCACTGCTGTTGAATGTGTGGCTAATACAATTTGATGGGTTCCTATTGGTGCCAGATTATGGAAGCCTACATAGTTGTCCAATCTGATATAGAGCTTAAATATCTCGTTAACAGAGAACCCAAATGAAAGTTAAACATGCTTGATTATGGGCACATCACAATGACCATTAATGCTAATCTTTCCAAAAACATTAATGAGCCTTGGACCAGGCCCACCAACCACACATTGAGAGCTATTTTGATACGAAATATTTATCTGTTTCGTGGGCATTGTAATAGCAAAAAAGATGGGGTGGGGTTGTGTGTGAATGAATATTGGAATTGCAGTTCCTACATAACAATCTCATTTCTGCAGTCAAACAGTCTATTTTACTGCAGACTTAACCTTTGGGTTCATGCTAGAATATACATTTGATATAGTCACTGTGCTTTGTAGTATCCCTAACATGAATCTTCAAAAGAAATGCTTTTCAGTTTTATTACTTTTAAATTCTTTGTGTCTAATACAGATAAGAACAACTTCTTTACTTCAAAACTATACAAAAAAAAAGAGAAACAAGGATGATTTTGGTCCCCTGATTATGGCAAGTGAATCCAGCACACTTGCTTTATTTAAGTGCTTCATTTCTCTTGTTTTATGAAATATCAAAAAAAGACAATCTTCTCGCTAAAATGACTAAGACCATAATCTCCATGGCTAATGCCATAACTATCATTGTGAACGTGAACATTGAAGTACAGCTCTGTGCAAGAACATGTACTTCTGATGATTTCGCAAAAATAATTATTCTAAGGCAAAATGCTGAAAAAAATCTAATTCTATCACTAATACATCTATCTATGTATGTATCATATATATATATATATACTTATCCCCATGCTTTGATTTATTTATTCCAAGATAAGGAGTGCACATTACTGGAAGAGAAAGAGTGCTGTTTTAACCACTTTCCACCTCCTTTCCTGAACAAACAAGTCACAATGTTATACTGTATATCCGATATATACCTGCATAAACAGTAGCTTGCATAATGTAAATAAAACAATATTTAGAATGAAGTTATTTGCACTGCAACAGGACATTCCAAGTTAGCATTTGGTTAAGTAATCAACGTCCAGGTAGATCATATGGACAGTATTCTTGACACAAGTATACACCTGCATGCTACGTTAGAGCATTAAAACGTTGCTTGTTTACTTCAGAAGTATGCAGAGGTGGTCTTTTTGCATATAAAAATGGAAATACAGTTCAAATACCCACATCTATTTCCAAATGTCATTACAAAAACAAGCAGTGCAGTGATGGATTTTTTCCAATGGAATTAATTTGTCTTCGAATTTAGATTTTTTTGTCTTTTTGGTTTTAACCATAAAGACAGATGAACAAGAGGTGATGTGCAAACTCTCAACTGCATAGTAAATATTGAACAGCCTGATATCCTGTTTTGAGGGCAGAACCACATCTGCCATCTCAACAAGAGACTAGGACAAACCTGACAAAACAGTAAGCCTGAAGGATCAATATAACGCCAATTTATGACCACAAAGGTGACAGTTAACCTCCTTGTTCCTGCCCACAGGCAATACAAATTCAACTGAGCAATTAAAAGCTGTAGAAGTAGTGGATGCCATGGTAAATTCTTTGTAGTCATGCCCTTATCATGAAAGTTTTACAAGTAATGTCTTTATTTTTATTATGCAGTTGACTTCTCAAGAAATTCCATTGTAACTCTTTGTATTAACATGTCAAAATGCTCTTCTCTTGTTGCAATTTTTAATGAACCAATATTGATGCCTTGGTATTGTATCTTGACCATAGACCAGTTACCAACATGGCAATGTGTTTACTTCTTCAGAAGCCTTGTTTTCCAGTTGACAGCAACGCATGTATAATTCCCCAACAGCAGCATATGTACAAATATCAAATCTTGCGCCTCACTGCCAGGTCCCTATTCTTCTTGAAACTGTGGTACTCAATTTTTGTACAAGTCATTTGCACTGCTGTTGGAGATCAACTAAGGCCATTCATGGTGATACTGTTTCCCATTCTTTTTCCGTTCTCTCTGCAGATGCTCTAGCTCAGCCTCATACATCATTTCCTGGACTAGGTATTTCTCTCTCCTCATTCTGTCACACAAATCTTTGGGCATGTCTGGGATCAGGTAGGCAATAAACGATTTTATTCCAAAAACAAGGTGCTGGAAAAGAGGGAGAAAATAATTTGTTAAAAATTGCTTAAATGTCTTATTTAAAGCCAGTTCTTTCTGTCATATAGGCAGGGACTCATGTTCACTATATTTTCTTCATTGCGGCCAATGGGGAAAATGCAGTGAACAGGGTCCCTACATATAAGCCCAATGGCACTGATCCTTAGGATGTAAAGAAAATATGAATTTCTGTAGCATCCCTCAGATCAGCAGCCTAGGACAGTATTTCACGGGGGGAAAGATAAGTAACATCTTCCTAAAAATGAAAAAGACCTGCCCATTATCTTTAGCTTAATACAATTTAGTGGATATAACATCCCTGATTATGCTTTGAGGAAGGCATTCACTAGTTTAAGGTTTCACTCAATGCACTCAGCGATGCTTCAAGGCTGATATATGGGTATCCCACACTCTAAAAGGATATGCCCTTGTTTTCAGGGAATAGAGGATTTACAACATTGGGTAATTTCAAACATAATGGTACCACAGTCAACCACAGTGAATCCCCTGTGGTGGCCGTTTGTCCCGTTATGTCTGTTGTGATTCCTGCCAGATGTTCACCCCAGTGAATCACTGGTGGGAATCACATTGACCACGATTCCGGACCTCTGGCCAGTTGGAGGTCCAGAATCATGGTAGGATCGGGCCCCAACCATGGTCACACTGGCCACGATCTGGGATGGGCTGAAGGTAACATCTGTTAACTTCAGTCTAGCTGGATCATGGTCCCGACCACAGGACAGGATCAGTCACAGCGGCCGAATTGGCTGCTGCACCTGCCTGTCTCCCAGAGGGCGGGCGGCCAGGGGAGCGTGGGCGGCGGGCAGGGCTGTGCGGCCACACATTGCACCACACAGCCCTGCCCCCTCACCGAGCAGCCTCACCCCCTCCCCAATCCCCGTTGAGAATCAGGATGGCATGTCTAAAGGATGGCCGGCCTGATTCCTGACCGGGATCCAAAATGGGATCCAAAACGGATCCCGGTGCGTGATTCAGCGTGGCGGGCCTGGAGGCCTGGTACGTCTGAAATTACCCTTTATCTGCTTGAGTGTCCTTTATATATAGCCACTAGGGAAAGTTTAATATGGAACGCGGACCTGGACCAGCAGCGTCCGTTCACCCAGATGTTGATCTTTCTCGTAGGTGACTGCAACTCGGAAAGTTCTTTTAGGGTTGCAGTTTTTGCTGCTAGAGCAGCTAGGATATGGACTAAGCTACCTGGGGTTGGGCTGGTCCCTGTGAACCTAACTCTATGTGACTAAGTTTTGTAAAACATATCATCCCTGAGATTATTTGTTTATATGTTATTGTTGCAACTGATATGATCTTACCAATTGGTATTTATATGTACATACTTGTTTAATTTGTCAGTTTGCCTTCTATTCCATTGTCATGGCTTTATGGCCAGCACAATAAAGTATTGAAAGAAAGATTTAGTGGATAATATAGTCGGTTCACTTAAGTCAAACTTGCATTATTTGAAATTCTTGTTAAGTCAAATAAATATGTCTTCCCCAGCCCTAGGTCTAACAAATGTATTGCTACTTGAACTGGGTAAGTTGAATTCTGTACCCTGACAGATCACTTTTTTTTTTTTTAGGTGCACAGAGTATACCCTTCCAGTTAAAACAGAACCTTTGAGTGTATGTATGATTTCATGGCGGCGTGTCATTAAAATAAGTATAAGGATATGAGAAGTGGGGCAGGCATGTTCTCAGCCTGAGCCCACCAAGTTTAGATTGGGCCACTTTCTATTGTTAATACTGTACCCTCACCCTTAAGAGAGCACCTTGGTGTCGCAGTGCTCAGTAATGGGCAGGAAGTGTCAGAAAGGGATAGGAAATGACTTTCATCTCTTTTCTGATGCTGCGTTGCCTCTCTCTCAGTGATATGAGGAGCAGGACTGATAAGGGGCAGGATTATATGTGGCCAGGTTGGGCCCCAGTAGAGACCAGCTACATTGGGCTCAGTACACTTCGGTTTGGACTGGGCCATGCGTGATCTGGAAAATCCATCCCAAACAGGGCTCTACTGGTATTTTTTAATCTCTCCAGCTCTTTGGTTTTTCTCCATCAACTTAAGTATAGTTTAGAATAACGATAGTCATCTTTTACAGGCCTGTTGCAGGGAATTGGATTTAACCCTTTAAAAAGGAAAAACAGCCAGAGTAATAGCATTCCTCCCAACCCCCAACCCAAGACTAACCTCAAACACTATAATGAAAGCCAGTCGTGCAGCTAGGACATGCCAGAACTGCAAGGTAAACTCATAAGGAGCTGAACTCCATGGGGGTGCTCTGTAGTCTCGATATCTGTAATGGAAACAAATGGGGGGGGGGTAGGGGAAGGCCATTAAGTTAGAGCTCTCCTGTAATTCTGCACATGGTCCGATTTCTGGTATTTTAACAGAGGTGCTGGCAGGGCCCAAACATGTCCGGGGGTGGGGGTGGAGGGAATGGGTACACTTCATCAGGGCCCGGGCTACAAACCCATTACCATGAGAAAAAAATTAGGTTAAACTGTAGATGGTTGAGGATGTTTATGCAAACTTATTTCCCTACATCTATGGGGTGTCCACATCTTGTCAGATCTGAGGTTTGCTGGAGCCAATTAGAAGCAGTGTCAGAGTAGAACAAGCAACATTCTGAACAATGAGCTGCTAGGGATGGACGAGCAGAACCGAGTTTGGAAATTCAGTTCGGTTCAGTTTGGAAATTCGGTTCGGTTCAGAAGTTCGGTTCGGTCGACCAAACTATTCGAGTTCGCTCCGAACTCTGAACTTCCAAACAAAGTTCAGAAATTCAAACCCCATTGAACTAAATGGAATATTATCTTTTAGGGATGGGTGAACAGAGCCGAGTTCGGAAATTCAGTTCGGTTCGAAAATCGAGTTCGGTTCGGAAGTTCAGTTCGGTCGACCGAACTGGTCGAGTTTAGTCCGAACTTCCGAACCGCGCTCACCCATCCTTATGAGCTGCTGGCCCAGACCCATCTCTAGAACAGAGGGTGTGCGCTTGTAACGGAACTTGTAGTTTGAGAGACAGAGAGATAGGGTGGCCCTGCAACTTGTATTTCTCATAAGGGTCCTCTAAAATTTGCATATCAAGCCACCCTACAGAGAGATGTGTGTCTTCCCCTATGTGACACGCTGCCTGTCTCAATAACTCCCAGTTCACAGTTCTTTAGTTCCTGGCATTTCCTGTGCACAGGCAAGAGGAGCCAACAGGTTGTGGGAGCAGTGACAGCTAGATGGAGGGACAAACACCATAATAATCAAGTTGCAGCACACCATGAATATCAGGGACACCGAGATCCCACGGACAGTGGGAGTCAGTGCTGCTGAGAAGGTTTACAGGCCCCAGAACATATATAAAACATCAGATCCCAGGGACAGGGAACAGTGTTTAGAAAAGGCATTTGTCACTTGTTTAATTAATATACATACATTCCATACTGCCATGTCTGGTTATAAGTAAGAATCAAGCAGCCAGAAATGTAAGGAGCTTAAAGAAAGGGAACTTACAGAAGCTAAAGAACAACAATCAATCCTCCAATTTTTCCACACAGACAGGCAATGCACTAACTGGGGAACTAGATGAATAAAATCCTCCTGCTACGTGCCCCTGTATGCGGTGGGGGTCTTTGTGCATGCCTCCATCGAGGAATGAGGCACAGGGGGATGGGATAAATTTTCCCCACTTGTCCTGGACTGGTGGGCTGGCGGCAGCTTGCAAAGTGGCGATCTTCTGGATCGCAGTTTGCAAGGAGGACAGGTGGTGCATTTGAGCTGCAGGGATTGGCCGGCTGGGCCACATGGTCCAACAGGTGTGCTGCACAGCTCTTCACTTGGCTGGCAGCGCACAGACGAACTGGACATGCAGATGTGTCAGCCGCTGAGAGAGCCTGGATTGCGCCCTTCCCCGTATCTGCTGGAGTGGCGTTGGTGGGCAGGGAGAGGCTTGCCTAGTGGGGGGAGGGAGGCCGCTCTCATGCCAGGGATAACCATTGAGGGTGTCTCTATCCAGCAGGTTGTTGTTGCTGGGCAGGTTAGCAATGAGACCCCCTCTGGTGGCCTTTTAACAGCATCGCAGGCTGTGGTTGCTGGGCAGGTTGGTGAGGCTGCCCCCTCTGGTGGCATTTCAGGGGCACCTCAGGCCATGATGGCTGGACAGGCCCCTAGTGTGGCTGGCTGCCAGGAGGGTCAAGGGATGGCACTATTGCACTCCCTTGAGACCAGGATGAGTGCCTGGGATGGGGTTATGGACAGATTTGTGGAGGCTGGTGTCCTGAGGGGTGCTTGGGCACCTAGTCTCATGGCTAGTGCTGCTGGGACCTTGATTAATCCTGACCCTGTTTGGTTTCAGCCCAGTGAAAACAGCAGTGTTGCAGCAGTGCCCGCGTCAATGGGTGTGGGTCCTACTGCAGGTGCACAGGTCGTTGAACTGCTAGCCCAGAAGGTGGACCAGATGGAGCAGCAATTAATTAGGATCGCAGCGCTTATTGAGGGCGGACAGTCAGCAGCAGGGAGTGTGATTCCTGTCGCAGAGGTTCGAATGGTACCAGATGTGCCTGTGCAGTTGGTTCCAAGTGCTGGGGATGGTGAGTATTTGGCTGGGGGTGCATTGGCTGGCACTGGTCCCAGAAGTCTGGGTGAGCCTCAGACACCTGCAGTGGGCAATGAGGTGGGAACACCCGGGGTTACAACTCAGGCTTTATCCTCCACAGCAGCGGGAAGCGCTGAACGGGGGTCAAGTTCAATGGCACAGCAGCAGGTGTCGGTAATGGGAACATCAGGGCAAAGAGGCGGGGGTCAACTGTGCGTGGTACAGGATCTCAACTGGTTGGTATGGGTGTACAACGTTTGGCACCCACAGGTTGGGGTAGGGTCGGCAGGTCTCACTGGGGGAACAAGTGGTGTACAGGGCCCGGTAGCATTGGGGCACGGTGCCCTGGCCCTGCCATTAGCTTGGATATCTGGTAACCCAGGGATCGCAGGGGTGGTGACCCTGCTGGAAAAAGAGATCCCTCCATTGAGAGGTGGGTACACGAGAGTGTCGGCACCCATAGTAGTTCACATGGTGCAGTCCATGCATGAGAAAATCTGGAAGGGGGATTACTTGATTTATTCACCCTGCTTTTCTGTGATCCTATCCCTGATCCTAATGCGAAGCAGGAGCCTAGGGAGTACGAAAGGGCAAAGTGGAGGAAAGTAGATAGGAATTGGGCGAACTGGGAGTCAGCGTTCATAATCTATGCTGGGGTACTTATACAGGCATTTCCTGAAAGGGCAATTGCCCTCTGGAAGTACTTTGACAAAGTAAGGAGGACCTATTTGACAAACGATGGGTTTGGATTACTGAGATAAGATGAGGCCTTCAGGCAGAATGCTGCCATTGCACCTGAATAGAGATGGGCTGTAATGGACCACGATTTGTGGCTAGAATGCATACAGAAGAAGGATGCAGCCAGGGCTGATAGGGGCCATGTAATTGTAAAGGGGGTCGGGCAGCCAACCGACAATTTTTGTAGTGAGTCTATCAAAAAAGGGGGTCAGTCGCTGGCATGCTGGGACTTTAATGACGGGTACTGCTGTTTTTGTACCAACTGTAGGTTCAAGCATGCCTGCCTGCAGTGTGCCAGGCCTCACTCCATCACCAACTGTCCAAGGTGGAGGGGTGGGGGTTAGAGGGGTAAGCACCCCTTCCCGAATGGAGGAGGCAGAGGGGGTGGCGCAGTACAGCAGGAAGTTAGTAAGGGCACCAACCCCAGTTAGATGGTGGGTGCTCAAGGAGTTGTTAAGTGGGTATCCATGGATGAAAGATGCAAGTTACATAGTTGAGAGGTTTCGGGTTGGTTTTGAAATTCCGTTTGAAGAGGTTTGGGTGCACTTGTTGGCCTGTAATTTGAAATCAGTTAGTGGTATAGAAGACATTGTGGAAAAAAAGTTGAAGAAAGTAGGGGTGGGACATCTGGTCAAATACCGGCTACCGTATTTACCGGTTACTGGATTTTAAAAAACCGGATTGCTGGATTTGTGTACCAGTTTACCGGTACCGGATTTGTTCCATTGATTTCAATAAGGAACTGTCCCCATTGAAATCAATGGAAAAAAACACAGAAAACCTTCCCCCTCAGACTGTGTGGGTGGAAGGGGGGGCACCCCCACACACCCTGCCCAGCCTGGCTTTAAAAAAAAAAAAATTCCCCCGAAGTCCCTGCTAGTGCGGGCTCCGGGCCGCCGCTGGTGATCCAGAGCCCACACCAGCAGGTACTAGGGTGATCCCTGGGGTGGGGGGTGGTTTAACCCCCCCCCACCTCAGGGATCACCCTACCTCCCCACCCAGGGATCGCCTACCTTGCACTCTGGGCGGCGGCGGTCCGACTCCGGTGGCTTCAGCACTGGCTGTGGCTGCCGGCTTCAGCACTACTAGGCCTTCCGGTGAACTTCCGGGTTTCCCCAAAAGGCCTACTACAACTGAAGCCACTGGATTCGGACCACCGCCGCCGCCGTCACTGCCCAGAGCGCAAGGTAGGTGATCCCTGGGTGGAGAGGTAGGTAGTAGGGTGATCTGATCCCTGGGGTGGGGTGTGTGTTAAACCACCCCCCACCCCAGGGATCGTACCTGCTGGTGCGGGCTCCGGGTCGCCGGTGGCGGCCTGGAGCCTACACTAGCAGGTACTTCGGGGGGGAAAAAATTTTTTTTAAGCCAGGCTAGGCAGGGGGTGTCTCCCCTTCCACCCGCGCAGCCTGGACTGGGTAGGGAAAGTAAAGTGGGGGGTTTTTTGGTGTGTTTTTTTACATTGCGGCCATTCATTTGAATGGCCGCAATGTAAAAAATCTGGTATGGGGGAATCCGGTAAATGGGCCGGATTACCAGGTTTAATCCGATACTTCCGGTACACCAAATACTGGCAGTATCGGATACCAGAAGATCCGGAATTCCCACCCCTAGAAGAAACAGGTTTTGGAAGGTAGGGTCAAAGGCCCCTTCTTGTGTTTACCTATGGACAATTTGAGGGACTCTCCACTCGGTATTGTGCCCAAGAAGGCACTAGGGGAATACAGACTCATCCATCACTTGTCGTATCCCTGGGGAGCTTCAGTGAACGATTCGATCCTGCATGACATCTGCTCAGTGCATTATGCATCATTTGATGTTGTGGTGGAATTGGTTTGTGATTGCGGTAAGGGGTAGCTCATGGCAAAGAGTGATATCAAGTCTGCATTTCGCCTTTTGCCTGTCCACCCGAAGGATTTTGACCTTCTTGGGTTTTCTTTCAGGGGTCATTTCTATTATGACAAAGCTATGCCCATGGGATGTTCCATCTCATGTGCTACTTTTGAAAAAATCAGCATCGCGCTAGAGTGGATAGTTAAACAGAGGGCTGGTCATGTGAGCCATTTTCTTGATGATTATTTGTTTATTGGAAGGGTGGGGTCTCCCGAGTGCGCTGACTTGTTGGATGTATTTCGCATAGTAGCTGATTTCGTGGGGGTACCCTTAGCTGAAGAGAAGACTGAGGGCCCTGTGGAGGTTTTAACCTACCTGGGCATTGAGCTGGACTCGGTCAAGGAGTTGTCACGGTTGCCCCAAGCTAAGCTGTTGGATTTGCAGGGTGAGATAAGAACATGTATAGCAGCTACTAAGGGGATGTTGAGGGTCTTGCAATCCCTCCTGGGTAAGCTGAATTTTGGTTGCAGAGTGACTGCACTGGGTCGTGTCTTCCTCTCTTGTTTGTATGGCAGGAAAGCCAGGGTCTCGCTCCCCCTTCATCACATCAGAGTGACAAACGAAATGTGCAAGGATCTGGAGGTGTGGTTGGAGTTTTTAAGGAGTCACCATGATGTTAGCATTTGGTGCTAATTGTACCTGGTGGAGTTGCAGGTGCAATCTGATGCAGCTGGGGCACTGGGGCTGGGAATTTATTTCCAAGGTTCCTGGTGTGCTGCGAGGTGGCCGGATCATTGACACGCATCTGGTATCTTAAGAGATCTAACCTTTCTGGAGTTATTTCCTATTGTGGTTGCTGTCCAGGTGTGGGTTGATTGTTTTAGGGCTAAGACAGTTGTATTTTGCTGCAACACCATGGCCGTAGTACATGTGGTTAACTCTCTATCATCCAGGTTGGAGAGGGCCATGCGACTGGCGAGGGTGTTTGTGCTACAGTGTTTGAAGTTTAACATTCTGTTTTGTGCCAGGCCCGTCCCGGGAATAAAGAATGAGATAGCTGATGCCCTCTCTCATTTACAGATGCGGCGTTTTGGGGAGTTTGCTCCCTATGCGAGGAATGAACCAGACTTCGTGCCCAGGGAGTTGTGGAGCCTTGGAGGTTAGAGCTCATGGACACAGTAAAAGGTTCAGTGTCCTCGGCGACATGGCTTATGTATGAGAGGGCTATCAAGGAATTTTGTTGGTTTGCCCGTTACAAAGGTTGGTCGGTAGTATTCCCAGTGCCTATACAGCAGAGGGTTCAATTTGGTTTGGAGTTATGTACGAGTGGCTTGGCAGCGGGCACAATAGCTGCAAAGTGGTCTGCCTTGGCCTTTTTGTCAAAGCTGCTTGGGATGCAGGAGGTAGAGAGGAGTCCGGTGTTGAGGGCGATGATTGTTTCCTGGAGGAGGCAGGGTCGGGTGCAGTTAGATATCAGGGTCCCGCTGTCTCCAAAACTTTGAGCCGATATTCTAGGAAGACTGGGTAAGGTGTGCATGGATGCGGGAGAAGTCCGTTTGTTTAAGACTGTATTTGTTTTGGCCTTTTGCGCAGCATTGAGCATTAGCGAATTGGTAGTGCATTCTAGGTATGCTGGCTCTGGTAGGGAATTGCAGCTTGGGGATGTGTCCATGTATGGGGGTGAGATGGAAGTGCGTATCAGGATTTCTAAAACAGATCAGTTAGGTAGGGGCACTAGGGTGGCGCTGGCCAGGTCCGTTAAGCCACTTATTTTCCTGTAGCATGCATGGAGGAGTATCTGAGGGGCAGACCTAGCATGCCGGGATCTTTATTCGTGCACCAGCCAGGTCAGCCGTTATCCCATAATCAATTTTTGGCAGTCTTCAGGTGTTGTTTGGTTTTGCTGGGTCTGTCAGGGGTGGTTTTTAGGTCACATTCCTTCAGGATTGGAGTGGCAACAGCAATCCGAGCTTCCGAAATGGATTTTACAGTGGAGGAAATTAAAAAGGTTGGGTGGTGGCATTCGTTTTTTTTTAGAACTTACGTGCACCCATTCTCTGTGGTATAGATTAATGAGTGAGGGTATGTGGATTGATGGTCTTTTGTTTTTTGTTCCTTTTAGGCTGCCGGTCGAATTATCGGAAAATGGTAATTTGGATTGTGGGCCATAGTTTTATTCAATGGGCTGAGAAGAGGGTTCAAGCGACAGTTGGGGCACGCAGCTTGGTTTTGCTGCACAGACAGTGGTGGTTTGGAAAGAGAAGAGGGGAATGCTGTGGCCTTAGTTGATGCCACTGGTTATGGGTTGGTTAGATGGGCCAGCGCCTGATATAATTTTGTTGCATTTGGGCGAGAACGATTTTACCCAAGGATCCGGTTTGGATCTTTCCATAATGATCAGACATGACTTGGTTCGGCTGAACGAGCTTTTTTCCTCAGGCCACTCTGGTGTTTACAGAGATGTTACAGAGGATCAGGTGGCCTGGGGCTGTTAATCCAAGAGCGGTGGATAGGGCCAGAAAGAAAGTTAATGTTGAAGTGAAAAACTGATTATTTATTTATTTTATTTATTTATTCCATTTGTACCCCGCCCCTCCTGAACACAGCTCAGGGAGGCTTCCAACAATAAAACACAATAATATAAACAATTTAAGACACGTAAAAAATACACTATCAAATATTACATAAAAGAACAGGGCCCAGGATACATAAAACAATAAATAGGATAGGGGAGATAAAAAGACCCACTACACCCTTCCCCCCTCCCCAAAGGCCTGGGCGAACAACCAGGCTTTGCACCTTTTCCAAAATATCAAGAGGCTTGGGGCCAGGTGAGTTTCCTCCGGTAGGGAGTTCCAAAGCCGCGGCCCAGCCACCGAGAATGCCCTCTCCATTGTGGTCCCCCACTTAACACGGGGGACCTCCAAGAAGGCACCCCCGGCTGACCAAAGGAGCCGCTCCGGGGCGTGGAGGGCGAGGCGGTCCCTGAGGTATGAGGGGCCGAGACCGTGCAGGACTTTGTAAATCAATACCAGCACCTTGAACCTGGCTCGGCACACTATTGGCAACCAGTGCAGAGCTCAGAGCACAGGTGTTACGTGCTCCCGATGACCCGTCCCCGAAAGGAGGCAGGCCGCCACATTCTGCACTAGCTGCAGTCTCCAAACCAGGCACAAGGGAAGCCCCACGTACAGCGCGTTGCAGTAGTCCAGCCTCGAGGTGACGAAGGCATGGATGAGGGAGGCCAGGTCCAGGCCGGAGATGAACGGATGCAGCCTCTGCACCAGATACAACTGGCGAAAGGCAGCCTTTGCGACTGCCTCCACCTGCTGCTCTAGGTGGAGCTCCGCATCCAGCACCACCCCCAGACTCCAGACCTGTTGAGCTATGGGAGGGTGAACCCCCCCAATAAGGGGGGCCGACACCTCCCTCGCTCTCCCCACCACCATCACCTCCATCTTATCGGGGTTAAGCTTCAGTCTGCTCTGCCACATCCATTCCGCCACAGCCTCCAAACACTGGGATAGCACCAAGATAGCAGGGTCTGGGTCCGTTGAAAAGGAGAGGTACATCTGAGTATCATTAGCATATTGGTGACAATGCACCCCGTACTCCCCCAGGGGCTGCATATATACAGTAAACAATAATGGAGACAGAATGGAACCCTGCAGAACGCCACATGATAAGGCGCGGGGGCAAGATGTCTCCTCCCCCAGCACCACCCGCTGGCTTCTCCCCTAGAGGAATGAACGGAACCATTCGAGAACAGTTCCATCCAGACCCCCCAGGTCACGCAGCCATCTCAACAGCAGCCCATGGTCCACGGTATCAAAAGCAGCTGAGAGATCTAGCAGGATGAGAAATGTTGAACATCCTGCATCCATCTCCCGGCGGAGGTCATCGACCAAGGCTACCAACGCCATCTTGGTGCCATAGCCGGGGCAGAACCCAGATTGAAACGGGTCCAGGAAACCGATGCTATCTAGATGCACCTGGAGCTGGAGTGCCACCGCCCACTCAATAACCTTCCCTAAAATGGGAAGGTTAGAGACAGGACGGTAACTGGTGAGAGCATCCATGTCCAATGATGGTTTCTTCAGTAGGGGGCGCACCACAGCCTCCTTGAGACTGGGCGACAACCTGCCCTGCTGTAAGGACGCATTCACTACCCTCGCCAGCACAGTCCCCAACGTCTCCCTGGAGGATTTCACCAAAAAGGATGGGCATGGATCAAGTTCGCAACAAGTGGCCCTCATAGACCCCAAGACATTCACCGCATTGGCCAGCGTCACTTCCTGAAACACCCCCCATAAAGATGGACCAGACGGGACCTCCATCACCTCACACTCTCTACCTACTGCCCCCAATCCAGCTGCAAAGTCGCTCTGAATCCGAGAGAGCTTGTTTGCGAAGTAGATGGCAAACTCCTCACAGCGGGCCTGGGACACGTCCCCATCCAGGTGGAGCGAGGCCAGACTAACCAACCCCCACACCACCCGAAATAGCTCCACTGGACGTGACCGCGCAGATGCTATGAGGACAGAACTACTTCCTTGCTGCCCTCACAGCCTCCACATAGGACCACAAATGGGCCCTATTGAGATGTCAGTCAGAGTTGGAGCGAGTACGCCACCAGCATCACTCCAGCCTCCTGCCTACTTGCTTCATACACTGCAGCCCCTCGGTAAACCAAGGGGCTCTGCGGTGACGAGACTGAGGCAGAGGGCATCTCGGAGCCACCCTGTCGATGGCCTCCTCCAGCAAGATGTTCCAAGACTGGACCAGCTCATCGACATAGTGACCGTCCAGGTCCAAGGTTAATTCCCACAGGGCTTCCTGGAACCGCTGGGGTTCCATCAGCCTCTGAGGGTGGACCATCCTAACTGGTCCTTTCCCCTTCTGGAGGGGGTGCGTGGTAAGACTGGCCTGAAGGAGATAATGGTCCGTCCATGACAAGGGCACTGCTGTAACCTCCCGCACAACCGGACCCCCTGCCTCAAGGCCAGAACTGAAGATCAGGTCAAGGGTATGCACCCCCACATGGGTCGGGCAGATAACATCCTGGGACAAATCCATGGTGGCCATGAATTCTTGCTCCACCATGACAAGGCCGGCATTGGTGTGAACGTTGAAGTCTCCCAGGACCAAAGGCCTAGAGGAGCCCAACACCACCTCTGAGGCCAGCTCTGCTAGAGCAGCCAGGGATGCCGCCAAACAAGAAGGAGCCCGGTATACCAGCAGCACCCCTAACTTGCCCCCAGTCAAATCGAACTCCACAGGGAGGGCCTCAATACCTACAATCTCCTGAACTGGATACCTCCTAACAGGCCAGTCTTCTCTAAAAATAATCACTACACCACCTCCTCGGCCACCTGTGCAGGGTTGGTGCTGCACAGCATACCCGGCCGGAACGAGATCCGCCAAAGTTGGACCAGTGAACTCGTCCAACCAGGTTTCTGTAATGCACACGAGGTCCACGGCCCCATCCAAGATTATGTCCTGGACAATCGGGGCCTTGTTGACCATGGACCTCGCATTCAAAGCATCAACCCCCACCAATGGACCTTGGGCTTGACTCCTCCCCCACCCCCAGCAGTGGGGGTGGCCATCTGCACCTCCTTTAGGCATCTTGGTCCCCTAGGGGCGTGAGCCACCCAACCCCATGGACCATACTGTCCACGCCCCAGAACTACCCCTATGGCCACCTCCTCCCCACCATCCACCACACCCCGGCCCCCAAAACCTGGCTGCTCACCCTGTGGCCTTCCCCCCCCGACCCCCCTATAACCTCCCTCCCACCCACCCCAGCCATCCTGCTGCCACCAGGGGCCGGTAGGNACTGTCCACGCCCCAGAACTACCCCTATGGCCACTCCCTCCCACCCACCCCAGCCATCCTGCTGCCACCAGGGGCCGGTAGGGGCCATACCCCCCACCCAACTCCCTCTCTCACTGGATGCGGGTTCCTCCCCCCTCCCCACAATTTCTCCCCCCCAGCACTTGCCATGCTACCCCCAGGGTCAGTACCCGGGAACCCCCCCTGGGGGTGTGTGGGGGGTGTTGGTTTAACCACCCTGAAATAAGATGGACAAAACCCGAGCTATATCAGCATGATGGGGTGCACTTGTCTGACCTTGGGTTGGATTTGTATATTGGCAACGTAAAAGGCTTGCTGCAAACACTACTTTAAAGGACTGTAGGATGGGGAGAAGGTAGGTTAGTTAAGTTGGGGGGTGTTCAAGCAAGCGAAGCTGGTGAACTTGTGGAAGTGTTCAGTACCATACAATTAAAATTGGTAGGGGCTTTACAGCCTAGTTGTAATGGGGGATGCTTACGTTCATCCAGCATGGTTGAGCCTGGGAATCAATTTATGGTATGGGCACCCCAGATGATCCCAGGAAGGAAGGGGAGATGTTATGTGCATATGGGTAGGATCCAAGCAGTTCCAAAGTATGCATCAGCGGTGTCTGTCCTTCCTGGTAATGGATCAATGCAGTCCGTTGGAGGGGATTGGACTGGTATCTCCAATCCAGAAGGTGGTAACTATATGGTACTGAATGCAGGGAGCAATGGGGAATTGGAGTTCATAAAGGATTTGGCAGGGCAGTGTAGGACCTCCTCGCTCCCCTTGTTATTCATTAAGATTAATTTGGTCTAATTTAATTGGCATGAAATTAGGCACTGAAATTAAAAGTGCGGTTAATTGGCTACAAGTTTCCACTTCGCAAGGCGATGTTAAATAATCTGATTCAGGCAAATTGGTCTTTAATCTTATCCACCGTTCTTAAAGTTGTTTGATTTGGTACAATTGGTTAATTGGTTTTGTTCTCTTAACAGGTAATTAAGATTGGCTTCAATAAACAGCTGCAGCCAGTTTTTACACAATATCCTTTGCCTGTGTCTTATTCCTAGTGCGGGGACAAACTGCAAGATTAAAGTGATTTTGATATAGAGACTGTCTGTGACAACGATGAAGAAAAGGAGCCAGATGAATCATGTGATGATTTCAAAAGATAGAAGAGCAATATCACCATCAGCACAACTAGACTCAGCTTGTGTGTATGGGATGAGATCATGGTGGGAGGCCTGTGCTACAAATTTGTACCGGGTCCGGAGAAATAACGGTTGGGCCTTGGGGTGCTGGAAAGATGGAAACAGTTGGAAGAAAAGCAACGGTGGTGTTTTTGGAATGCGTGAGAGAGGGAATTAGACTATAACCAAAGAATAACGTAATAGCATTTCTTCCTTCTAAATAAGAATGTTTACAGTCGTCTGTTATCTACATACATATGCCAAGAGTAATAACATAGGAAGGAACACAGCTTGCAGATTAATGCTAAATGGCTGAGCTGCATTTGTTGACAATACCAACGAGGGTGGGGCAGGTTCTCAGACCCAACAGGGCATCAGAGAGGGCCTCTTTCTCTGCCATGTATAATTAGAATATATGAATGAGGACCTGTGGGTAGGAGGTGGCCTCCTATGGCAATTTGCCTCTACCCTCCAAAACCACCATAGCCAGTACAATAATGATAATGAAAATTGTCATTTTCATTATTGTTATTTCAATAACAAAAATGACAAATAATAATAATGAAAATAGAAACAAAAACAACTTTTTGTTTTTGAAATAAAGGAGAAAAAATGAAAAATGTATTTCCGGCTATATCTTTTTTTATTCTTATTAAATTCTGATGACACTTGGGAAGATTGTACCCCCAATGGAGGGCAATTTGTGTACCAATTTTTGAAATGATTAGATAAAGGGAACCAATTTTAGAAACAATAAAATGTTGTGATTTTAAGAAAAGTTCTATACACATTCATGGCTACAACTTCTTTATCCTCCATCTATTTTGTATGTAACCTATGAATATTATGTCCCTTCACAAGCTCAACAATCCTGCCTACTGCCCTCCAGGCTCACCACAGCGGGGATTTGGTGGCGCCCCACCCCCCTCAGCGAGAAGGAGATGAGAACGGGAGGGGAAGGCCACTTGCGCTCATGTTGGGAGTGCAGGGAGGGGCCAGTGCGGCTGCATGGCAACAGAAGGGGCACCCAGAACTCTTGTGAGAGCTCAGGACTCCCGGGAACCATTTTAGGTTCCCTGCTCTCCTGCCTCATTGCAGTTTGGGTGGGGAGCAGGACGCGCTGCTGAGAATGGGCTGCGCAGAGCATGGCCTAGCTGTGCTGTGAGGTGGGAGTCCCCTGGGATGGTCCGGCGCGGTGACAGCAGGAGACGCCAGCCCCCTTCCAGCTTCCTGCGTGGCCTGGCATAGTAGCATGAGGCAGCATAGTCACACACACCCCAGCCAGAACAACGAGCGGGGAGCCCAAGCAGGGGCACAAGTGGCGACTGGAATAGGGGAGGGAGGTGAGACATGGGGCAGAGCGGAAAGCACACGTGAGACTGAGGCCTCGGGAGGGGACACCTACACTTTCACCACCCCAGTCCACGTGGACCTGGCAGCGCACAGTTGGGGGGCCGGAAAGGCTGCCCAACAGGAAGGTGGGCAGGAGTGTGTGCGTCTGTGCAGTGGGAGGGGGGTGGGGTGGCAACCCTCTCGGTGGTGCTTGGGAGACAAGAGGCCCAGGGAAAATAGGGACTAATGCCACCCTCTGCCTTGAAGGCTGTACATAAAGTCTGGGAGACATGGCACCTAGAAAAAAGCATGCCACATGGTTGACCCCTGCCAAGCAGGCACAAAAGGCTCCCCATACCAAAAACACTCCACGGGGCAACAACCGATGAGGGGATCAGGCAGGGATGATATTACAGGCCATGCAGGAACAGCTGTTGGGGTACCAAGCCCAAATCGAGGAGCTGGAGAGTTCTCAGGGACAGTGGGGGAGGCTATAGGGTTGCAATTGGGGGGAGCCGAGGAGGGCAGCTCAGATGCTGAGGCTGAGGTTTACACCACCCTGCTCAGTGGGGAGGGGCCTTCCCGGTGGGGACAGGGGTATTGCCATCTTGTTACAGGGATGACAAGCCCAGGCCCAGCTGCCGGAGAGAAGAGTTCTCATCCAACCAGCAAGCGCATATGGAAGCACTGAGAGAAGGAATGTGGGCCTTGACAGACAGCCTAGAGGTGGCCCAGAGATGGCAGAGCAGGATGATGAGTGACTGTGGCCACCTAAGGCTCCAGTGTGTGCTGCAGGCCCAGGACGGTGAGCAAGGCTGGGGTTGCTGGTGTGAGAGGGAGCATGAGCACAGTGGGGTGGGGCCACACAGATGTCAGGCAGTTCCCAGAGCAGGGGGTGGAGTTGATGAAGTACTCTGATATTGTGCACAGGGCTGTTGACACGGGAGGGCCTGGGGCTTGGTTTCGATACGATGAAGCATTTTGGCGTAGGGCGGCCAACAAGCCTAGGCTTAGGTGGGAAATGCATGCGCATGACATTTGGCTAGAGTGTATCAGCAGCGCCCGGTATGTCCCGCGATCAGATAGCGGACATGTCCTTGCCCGCTCGGGGGGTCTGCAGCAGGCAGAGAGTGGGCAAGGTGGGAGAGTGAGACAGTCCCCAGTGGGGTGGACCTGCTGGGATTATAACGACGGGGGCAAATGTTTTCATGCCTCATGCAGGTTTAAGCATGTGTGCACCCAGTGTGCAGGTGACCATGCTGCTTCCGGATGCAATAAGTTTAGGTAGTACGGGGCCAGAATGGAGTCAGTTTCTGGCTGCAGTGGCTCATCTTGGAGGACGAGCTACAGATACACTCCTATGCAGCAGGCGGGATAGGCTTTGGCGTGTACTTCAGGGGCAGCTGGTGTGCAGCCCCATGGCTGGCTGAATGGGAGGAGCAGGGAATAACTAGGGATCTGACATTTTTGGAGTTCTTTCCCATTGTGGTGGCTGTGGTCTTGTGGGAGGCGGAATTTACCAACAGGAGGGTCTTGTTCTGGTGTGATAACATGGCGGTGGTGCATGCTATTAACAAGATGTCATCGAAATCAGAAAGTGTTATCAGGCTGGTCCGGGTTTTTGTGCTTAAATGTCTTAAAGCAAACATATTGTTCATAGCTAAGCATGCCCTTTCTCGGTACCAGACAGACCGTTCTAGCCTGATGGTACAAGAGGCCAAGGAGAAAGCCAAGTCATTCCCGAGACATGTGGAACCTTGGATTCTAGAGTTTTATCAGGCAGTAGAGGGTTCTCTTGTGCCTAGAACAAGGTGGGCATACGACACGGTCTTCAGCGAGTTTCAAGAATTCAGATTACAAAAGAGTTGGGCTGTAGGCTTCCCCATCCCCAAAAGCCAGGTCCTGCAGTTTGCAATGTATCTTTGTAAGAAAGGTTTGTCACCAGGGATGATAGCAAGAAAAAGCTTGGCAATTACATTTGCAAGCCGGTTGGCGGGCCACCCTCCCCCCGACAACGGTTTCTTCATGACCTGCCTCAGGGAAAGCTGGTCCAGGGATACTCCCCCCCCCCCGTAAAAGATGCAAGAGCCCCCATTACCTTTAATCTGGGCGTTGCAACGAGTCTGTTACTCCAGTGGAGAGACATAACTCTTTGCGACTGTCTTTAAGGTTGCCCTATTCAGGGCTTTCCAGATAAGCAAGTTGGTGCCAGACTCCAGAGCTGACAAGTCGTGGAGGGCTCTTCAACGGCAGGATGTGGGATGGCGGGGAGGCACCCTTGCGTTGCACCTCTGATGGTCCAAGACAGACTAGAATGGGTGGGGGTGGTTGATCAGGCTGTACCCCTCCAGGGATACTCAGATATGCCCCATGGGAGCAATTATTAATTATTAATTATTATTATTATTATTATAAACTTTTATATAGCACCAGCCATGTGCCTGGAGCTGTACAGAACATAGAAATAGATGCGGTCCCTGCCTGTGGCTTACAATCTAAAATACAAGGAAGGGGAGACAGGGAGAGGGGACAGTGGGAGAGACAGGGGAGAAGACAAAAATTCAGGTGGATGCGAAGTCTCAGGTGCGTGTGCTTGGCTTGGTTACAATCAGGTTGGTTGCAGCAGTACGCAGAGGAGGGCAGACAGTAAGTATATGGGGAACGACTAGCAGGCAATGGGAAAGGCGGTGAAGAAAAAGTGGGTCTTGAGGAGGAATTTGTAGGAGCAGAGGAAGGGGGCAAGGTGGATGTGGGTAGGGAGGGAGTTCCAGGCATGGGGGGAAATGAGGGAGAAGGGCCGAAGGCAGTTAGGTGAGCAGGAGAAATGAGGGAAAGTGAGGGAGGGGACAGAGGAAGAGCAGAGAGCGCGTGCAGGAGCGCGTAGGGAGATTAGGTCTGAGAGGTAAGGGGGAGCTTGGTTGTGGAGTGTTTTGAACATGAATACCAGGAGTTTAAACAGGATAC
>QEPC01009590.1:871663-895148 GCA_003113815.1 Sphenodon punctatus
GTCAGATGGGTCCAGGGTGGGCTTTTTGAGGATGGGGGAGACAGTGGTATGCTTGAAGGCAGAGGGGAAGGAGCCTGTGGAAAGGCAGAAATTGATGACATGTAGAAGTGTGGGGGCGACAGTGGGAACAATAGAGGTCAGGAGCGGGAATGGGATTGGATCAAGGGGGCAGGTAGAGGGGTTGGATGAAGAGAACAGAGCGGAGATTTCCTTGAGAGAGGCAGGAGGGAAGGATGTGAGGAGAGAGGGGGGAGGAGGAGGAGGGGGGTGGTATGGGAGCGGGAGGAGGAGGTGGGTGGGAGGCAATGTCCTGACGGATCTTGTCAATCTTGGAGGTGAAGAATGATGCAAGGTACTGAACAGCAAGGGAAGAGTGCGGAGGAGGGCAGGGGAGTTTAAGAAGGGAGTCAAAAGTAGAGAAGAGGCGGTGAGGGTCGTGAGAGAAAGATTCGATCCTGAAGGCATAATAGTGTTGTCTAGCTAGGGAGATAGCCGAGGAGAGGGAGAATTTGTAGTGGAGGAAGTCAGGGAGGGAGCGGGATTTGCGCCAGCTTTTCACCCCCGAGGAGTGGGTGTACTGTTGGTGCACAGCGACGGGACACCAGTGATGCATTATCAGTTTGGGGCTGTCCTCAGCAGCTGTGTGAGAGAAGCGGGACTCGATCCGCACTGTTACAGCGCACATTCGTTTAGGATCGGTGAGGCGTCAGCAGCGGCAAGTAGGCAAGTCGTTGTCTGCAGATACAATGAATAGGCAGATGGCTCTCAGGAGCATTCTGTACATATATTAGGGACACGGGTGAGTGTAAGTGGGCAAAGTATCCTACCACCCGTAGCATGGCGGGCGAAAGAATCGCAACCGATTGATCATGATTTCTTTTGCAGACATGGCAGCACCAAGGGGAAGGATGGTGTTCTGGATCATCAGCCACAGCATCGTCCACTGGGCAGGAAAGATGGTCGCACGCAGCAGGTGGGGTACCCAGCTGGGCCTTAGTGACCGGGCAGAGGTAAAGTGGCTAGGCAGATGCGGAATGTTGTGGGAGCAACTGCTCCCAACGCTGACTGCGGCACGAGAGTACGCCACACTGGGGGTAATGGTAATACACTTGATGGAAAATAATCTGCCGAGGACAATGGGACTGTGGCTGACAAAGAGAGTCAAGACTGACTTGCAAATGTTACAAGACCGATTCCAAGGTGCATAATTGTATGGTCTGAAATGCTGCAGAGACGGGTATGAGCCAATACGAAGCATCCGGGGAGGGTAGACTGGGCTAGAAATTGGGCCAACAGTGAAATTGGGAGCTGGTAGAAGAGGAGAGGGGGAAAGGTAATCGTGCACGATGGCATTCGTCATAATAAAGACGAGTTGTTCAGAAGTGACGGGGTTCACCTGTTCAACGCAGGTTGCAACATGTATCTTGGGGTCCTAAAACGCCTGCTAGCAAAAATCCTTGGATAGTGGTGGTAGTATGGCATCGAACCAGCCAAGCAAAGCTGGCGGTTCTAGTGGCGATGGGCTGAGTTAAGGGTAATTGTTGGAAAGTTTAAATAGATAGCATAGGATAGTTAGAAACATCTCCTTAAGAGATGGGCAAGGTCATGCATAGCCGCACAGTGCAGCCCACTACATGGTCAGCCCAAGGGTGAGAGGCAAACGGCTGAACCCACTGGGAGGACCATGTGCCAAGCAGTGGATAACGGTGCCCTCACACTTGTTTTGTTGACACACACACACCCCTGAATGGGGGGTAGGTATGAGCAGCCCGCTCCGTCCGGGGGAACCAGGGGATTGGGGCAGGGCATAAGTTACAGTTTGGAAGTTAGGGCACAGGAGGATCCCTTGGGCTTAACCTGCGAATGGAGGGAGAAGGATGACAGTTGGCAAGGGCAATCGCTTGGTAGGGAAGGGGACCTCCTGTGGCTGGGAAACAGTTAGGAAAGGTAGGACCCCAGTTCAAAGGGGGAAGTGGGGCGTTACCCCTTCCCCCTTTTTGGGTGTATAATTAATTAATAAAGAGTGAGGCCATTCAATCCCACAATTTGTGTCCTTGTCTTCTTTGGGGTGTGTCAACAACTGTCAGAAAGATTGGATAAAGGGTCCTGATGGATAAAGGGTCAAGTTAAGATGTTAACTTGAAAATACATTTCCAGCTGTAACATTTTTATATTCCATCCTGTTTACAAGGCATTTGGCAGGAATACATCACATACTTTTCTTGTCATCTCTGCCAAACTAAAAGACAATTTAATAAAGAGACCCAATTTTATAAGCAATTGAAGTTGTACCATTGAAGACCATTATTAAGATAAATAGCAGCATATGCATTGCCACTTACCAGTCAGAGGCAGACACCTGGCAGGGCAGGGGGAGGGAGGCTGTAGGGGGGAGGATGTGGAGCAACCCAAAAGACTGACAGACACATTCACTGGCCAATTACTGCATGCTTCCAGCTTTACAGGACCAATCGGTAGTAGCTTTGAGGTGGGCATAGAGGGCAGCCCTCAGGCGGGCATAGAAGGGACATAACTGGGACTTTGGGAATAGCATCCCAGAAGTCTGGAGACATGGTTTACATATCCAGGCTGGCCAATTATCATCACAATCACATCCTGCAGCACTGTGACAGAAGACATAAGAGAATCTCTATTGGCTCTTTCCTAAACAGATGCTTCTGATTACCCAGTAACAAGTGGGGGAGAGATGTTGGAATGGTCACCACACAGAATGAGGATATTTGGTTGACATTTCTGCTGGACAGCTGGCATCCCAAACCGATCTTATACCACAGTGATACGTAAGAGAATCCCTAGCATAGGCTCTTTCTCTGCATATGCTCTGCAGGCATATAAAATTGGGACTCTTTATCACATCTTTCTGATATTTGGCAGTATTGATCCTGAAGGTATGTGATATACAGCCCTGTGAAATGTCATGTACACTGGTTGGATTACAAAGATGTTACAGTCAGACATGCATTTTATAAGTTAATTGCTTATACCACTAGGTCCCTTTATCAAATCCTTCTGAAAGTAGGCAAGAGATAAATATGGGAAGGGGTATAAACTTACCAAGTGTTGTCTACATTAAATGTGAGGCAAAGTAGTTACAGCTAAAAATGTATATAAAGATTTTTTGCAAAATAATATATATCAACTGCTTATAAAATTGGATTCCTTTGTCCAAACTTCCTGGCATTTGGAACACTTAATGCCCTCTCTTTGAGATACAATCCCTCCAAGTGCCAGATAAATATAATGAAAACCAAAAACGTTACAACCAAAAATGTGTTTTCCGTTGAAACCAATGGACAATGAAAACAAAAGCAAAACCAAAAATGAAAATTTGATATTTATGGAGGGAAAATGACAGATTTAAATAAATAAAATGAAAAATAAAAACAAAAAATGACATGGGCCCCTGGTGCACACCTCTAATTCTTGGTCAACCTGGGCTACATTTCAATGTGTAACTAAAATCTAAAACCAGAAGTGGTTCACTTGTTAAGTTGATGACAATTGTTATGCACAGTGTTTATAACTTAAAGGCCAGGACCTCTGCTTTATATATATTATTATATAGTAGGGCCTTTTTACATGAACAGAGGTGGGTGGGGGGATGGGTGTTTTGCCACAGTGGGTGGAGATGGGTCTGTGTCGATTTTCATGGCCACAGACCCACCTCAACCCACTTCCACATACGGAGCCTCCTCTGGTTTTCTGGAGGGCTCCTTGGGTGGAGATGGGTGTTGCACCAGAGCGTGCATGCACCCCCACCCATCCCGCTTGGTGTTCACACCAGCAAACACCGAGCAGACACCCACCCACCCCCACTGCTGGCCATTTAAACAGACGCTCCCCATCCCCCAACACCCATCTGAACATGGAGTGGTGGGAGGGGGGGCAGCATCCATGTAAAAATGGCCTAAATATGTTTGTGTTACTAGCCATGTGGATTTACAAAAAGGAACCAGTGATGACTAAAAATTAGGACTGAAACAAAGTCTTCAGAAAACTTCAGAATTTGCTGAATATTAAGGTATTTGATTCGGAAAAGTCGAATTCCAAAGTTCCAAGGACCAAGGCCGTTATGCGGAAAACTTCAGAAGTTTCAGAAAGCTCTGTGTGGGAGGGGGGGGCTGGTGGATAGTTGAGTTTCTAAAAGGAACCAGTGATGACTAAAAATTAGGACTGAAACAAAGTCTTCAGAAAACTTCAGAATTTGCTGAATATTAAGGTATTTGATTCGGAAAAGTCGAATTCCAAAGTTCCAAGGACCAAGGCCGTTATGCGGAAAACTTCAGAAGTTTCAGAAAGCTCTGTGTGGGAGGGGGGGGCTGGTGGATAGTTGAGTTTCTTCTGGAAATGAAACTTAGTGCCATATTTGGTAGGAGGGGGGTATGGGAGGGGACAATTGAGTGATGGTAAGCCCAATGGCAAGTTTTGATTGGCTGGCCAAGTCAGATTATCAGCTTTTAAATTGGCTGGAAGAGCAAAATAAAAGTGTCTGCACTGCTGCCATTTTGTCCATTCTCTTTGGTGAATTTGGCTGTGCTGCATGCTACAGTGCTACTGGATCTGTAAGTAATCAGCTGTTGGGGGAGAGGGGTGCCTGGCCTGGCATGTTTTGGCCTGTCCATAGGGCCAATACTGAGGGTTACATTACCCTTCACCATGTCATGCAGTTTAAAAAATAATAATAATTGGGTGCCACATTACTTAGTGCCTTCTGTTTGGCTGGCATTTGGCACCATGAAGAGGGATCTCTCTGCCTGGCTCCACTTCTCAAATTTGCTTGATCTCTTCAAGTTACCATTGCCACAATGCCATGCCAAGGAAGAGGGTGCCCCTGGTGTGTGTGTGTGTGTGTGTGAATGCCTGGTTTCTTAATTTTGTGACTGGTGCTGGGGCCTGCGCTTGCTGGCTTTTTTTGGTGGTATTTATTTCTCCATGAAGTTGCAAACTGTTTTGCAGGATTGCGTATGTTGTCTAGGCTGTGGCATGGCACACAACAGAGTCTAACTGATTCATTGTAAAGTGTAATTTCTACTGTTCTGCCAGCTGCTTGGCACCATGAGGCTAGAGTGAGACTAGGAACTCTCTGCTGGCTCCACTTCCCAAGTCTGCTTGGTTGGTTCAAGTTATCATTGCCACAATGCCATGCCGTGTGTGTGAGTGAGTGAGTAAGTGAGTGAGTGTGTGTGTGTGAGAGAGAGAGAGAGAGAGAGAGAATGTCTGGTTTCTTAATTTTGTGACTGTTTCTGGGGCCTNATGGAGCAACCGCCGTTCTGGCCAATTGTTCTGTGGGTTTGTGGTGGGTGAAGATGGGTGGAGTGTGGGAGTGTGCACGTATTCACACCCACTGCCTGTGGCGTGCCCACGGATGCCCCCCCACACATCCATCTGCCATGGAGTTTACACGGGTGCCCCCCCACACGTGTGCAAAGGGGCGGGGGGCATCTGTGTGAAAACGGCCCTTATTAGTGAACTAGAGGAGAATTGATAGTAAAAGATGTCCCAGTAAAATATAAAAATGGGGAAAAAAATCACCTGAATCATTCAGACCTACTTCAAGCAATTCTGATAATCTAACCTAAAATTTAAATCAGTTTGGCTTGCAAGTGTTGGCAAGGAGTAAGAGGATTTAAATGAGAGTCAGTAAAGAAAGCAAAAATCAGTGAATAATATCAATGGGAAAAAAAGAACTTGTTCGAAAGGCACGTGGTTGAATCCTGCTTTTGTAAAGTACAGGTTTTTCTTTTATTTTACAAAACCTTCCTGAAACCTAACTATTATCATCTCAATGTGTCACGTTGGAAAGTTACATTTGAAAAAGTAACACCTTTTGCTTCCTTCTGTGATTGATGATAGAGCATGTTAATGATAACAATCTGGGGCATGATCCTAGTGGTGAGCTTGCTATAGTGGAGCATAATCTAATTCCCAAAATGGTCAATGAAAAGGCTCCCGCTTTATTTGGTAGGAGATAGGTAGTAAGTAATCCATGATTGTGTTACAACAGACAGAAAGCAATGCCATTCTTGATCAACAGTCAGCTCCCTTAAACAGACCTTTCAAGCAGCCATAGTTGAACAAGCAAGTGGCAATAATGAAGAACATTCTCATGTTTTGGTGACATGGTGGTGATGCAGAGAATTAACCAAGCAGGGGCAGCCCCAGCAGGAATAGCAACATTCAGTGCAATAGCAAGAGAGAAAGAGAGAGTTATCTATAAAATCCAATGAGGCCAGGATCTGATCTTTCCATCCCTCTGAATGTTGACAAAGGCCCAGTGGGCACTGCCAATAAGGAGGGAAAAGGGACCATGAAGAAGTACGAGACAAGAGGCCACTATAGAAGATGTAGCAGCACTGTGATAAAGGGGCTTCTTCCAGAAGTAGGGAAGTTGTATTGTTTTACCCAAAGATAACTGCTTTGAAGTCACAAACCAAATGATGCAATTTTTTTTTTTTAAATACTGAAGATAACATTAAAATATATTTTAAAAATTAGGCTCCTCATACCCACCTATTGAAAGTGTAACTGTAAAGCCAAACAACAACAAAACAAATAGTCAGCTGTCATTCTAGGAGATGTAAGATACTAGCCATGAGAACTCCACAAACAAAACTTCATTCAGTTCCTAGCTAGTTGTGTTATTATGGAAGACTTAAACTTTGAACCAGCTTTACTGAAATGAACAGTGATGACATCAAACACAGATAAATGAAAAGCTGCAACTCCAATACACCATTTGTCATTTCAGATGATAACCTTGCTGTTTTTGTCATGGTTGATAGGATCCAGATGTTAAAACTTGAATATTAAAATACAAGGGCAAAACCCTCCATTCTCTAAGGTCAATAGCTCTGATCCCATTGACTTTAATGGATCATAGAATCATAGGGTAGAGACACACAAGTTTGGGTGCGACCAAACCCCATTGCCCTGGGGTAGTCAATTGAAGCTGCCACACATCAGGCAAGCAGGGCACACAGTCCACACCCGTGGGGAAATCAGGTGGGCGGGCCACTGTTGGATGTACTGCCAAGCCCTGGGGTGGGTCTAGGCACCAGCGACATGCATGGGTGCCCTGCCCTACCTCACCCAACATCTCCTGGCCCACCCACCATCCCGTCCCCAGCCATGACATGGAGGCATGGAAATGGCAACCATGACTGCCACTTCCCGGTTCTGTTGGGCCCCGCCACAGGGCAGGGAGCATGTGGCCCAGGCACACAATCAGCAGCTCAGTAACCTGAGTTGGCCATCTGTACCCCCCTTTGGGTAACATTACTATATGCTGCATCCCTGGCCTTTTTCAGAAGACACAGCACATAGTAGTCATCTGCCCACTCCGCCCTAGGGCGTGGTGAACATCTGGCAGCTGCCAGGCATACAAGATACTGCATTGCATGGCAACAGTGCCCAAATTGAGGTAAGTCTACCCAAATCAGGTTACCATTTCGCGTGGCTGTACCCAAAGAATCTTAGAGTTGGAAGATACCTCAAAAGTCATCTAGTCCAACCCCATGCTGTAGGATTACAGCAACAAGGATTGGAGGATTGCATCCTAAATTCCTGTTTCAGAAATGCCTGTGTTCTTCTCCTTTTTACCCCTAAACTTGAACAGACCAGAAAACAGCTATATTTACATTGTTCATCACCATTTTAATCTAAGCAAAATGTTTCCCTTCAAAAAGTTGAACCAAAGTGAGTCATTCTATTAGTTGATGACTGCATGAGAAGCCCAGGTATAAAGTAATCCTTATACATCACATCACATACTCTAATACAGCGAGCTGAACAAAACAAATGCCTACCAGTGGGCATAGAATACTGAATTATATGATAGACATGGGGTGAAAACAGACATGATGCTAACCACCCTTGGTGGTTATTTATGGGTGTTACATGGCTGCATTGGTGCCCTATGCAGCCCTGCAACATGCATAAATAACCACCAAGGGTGGTTAAAGGGTGGTTAGTGTCAAGTCTCTTTTCACCCATAGACACATAAGAAATCATTGGTACTCTTTGGTTGTCACTGTTGATTACCTGTTGATTACCTAAAAATAAAACAAACTTCTTAGAAAATGAAAGATTTTGAGGAGGAGACAAATGATAAAACAGTACCTTAAACCTAGCCATTTGCCTGGATAAAATCTTCTGTGCTAAGTTTATGAAAGACCTTTTTTCGACTTGGGGATGATATCACAGAATTGAAAATCTATTATTAAAAAACTAGGATAGCAAAAGACTTGTATTTATGCATTTGCCAGCTGTCCAATTAATCTCCTCAGTGCATGATTAAACTTCAGTCAACATACCTCACTATGGTTTAGAGAAAGGAAATCATGATTGTTTTTTAAGCAGACATTTTAGTGGAAGCTAATTAGGAGACTACATGTAATGACTGAGCTTACGTTGCTAGACCTCTGTTGCTCTTTGAATCAGTCAGTTTTGCTCAACAACATAGCAGACAAAATATTACTGATGACACTTACAGACTGAAAAAAAAGCAACCCAGATCTTCCAGTGAAATACAAAGTAATAACATCAGATAAAAATAAATATAGAAAATGTCATGATTACTTTTCCTGTCTGTATCCTTCATCCACACAAGGGACATATTTGTATGCATAGACAAAACGTGGGATATAGTCAGAAGTAATGGCAATAACAAAGGCATTGGTGATTACAGCCAGCACTCCAATTCCCTCAAGGATTCCATACCAGATACCTAGGAGAGAATAAGCAAAAGAATACAAGAGCGTTCACTTCATGTTTTTTCATAATTCATCCACGTACCATGAAAATGTGTTCGGTTGCAGATCACGATTGGGTTACACCCCAATAGGTCTTCCATCCTGAGCTTCACTTAAACTGAATCCAGAACACTGATCTCTTCCAATTTTAAATCCTTTGTGGTGAATTTTGACCTTTAATTTTACATCCATTGTAATGGTATACAAAACACTAACAACAAAAAGCTGTCCTTTCAAAAAGGTGACATATGAGAATTCACCTCCGTGTTCATTGCGGTGGGAGTTTGGCAGCGCCCCCTCCCCCACATGAGAAGAAGAAGGTGAGGATGGGGGTAGTGAGGCCACTGAGCTGCTGGGAGTTCTGGGAGGGATGGAACGGTTGCCTCGCAACCAATGACAGGTGCCCGGGACTCTCGTGAGAGCTGGGACTTCTGGATGCCATCTTAGGTTCCCTGCTCATGCACCTCACTTGTGGCTGGGCGTGGAGCAGGGAAGGATGTGCAGGCCGGTCGTGCGGCAAGGACTGGGCTGCATGCCTCACCAGAACGCAAGAACACCAATCGGCTTCTGCAGAGAGGTTTTGTGGGAGGAGGGACAGACCCGCCATGAAACCGAGTGGCTGCACATGGCCACAAAGTGAGAGGTTTGCTGCCTCTCTGACCTTTAGCCCCCACATCCCCCATCAGCGGCAGAGGCTGGGTGTGGGAGATATCGTGGGCACGAACCCCTCATAGGCCGGTGCTGTGAGGGCCCAGCCCACAACAGGGACCAGGCCAGCATCACAAGAGCAGGGCCGGGGCCGGAAACGTCCCTTGTTTTATAGGCCCCCTCTTGGGGGTTTCAAGAGCAAAGGGGGTGATTGGCTTGGGGCGGGCGGCACAGTGGGCACAAATCCCCCATAGGTCGGTGCCATGAGGGCCTGGCTGCAAAAGGATAAGAGGGAGGGTAATTGGAGCAGGTCGGCGGCACGAGGGTGTGGCTGGCAGACCCCCCTGCCTTTGAGTTATAGCCCCCCTGGGGTTTCAACAGTGAGGGGGGTGAGTGGCTTGGGCCGGGTGGTGCAGCTGAAGTCCACCCTGCCCTCCAGTGGAAGGGGGGCGGGAAGCTAGTACAAGGGTTGGACGGAGGGTCAAGGCCATATGGCCCCCCGCAAGACCAAGACCCCTTGGAAAAAACCCTCCAAGCGGGCTCCAAAGGCGCCCACGAAAGCAGGCAAAGCCAAGGAAAAACAGCAGGCTGAGTCCCAGCAGGAGGCAGTCCTCCAAGCTATGCAGGCGCAGCTGCTGGGGTACCAGGTTTGTAATGAGGATTTGGAGGGCTCTCAAGGGCAAGATGAGGAGCACAGGGTTGCAAAACTCGGCAAAGGTGGGCACCACCCCCCACAGGGGGGAGGGCCCCCACCACCACAGACAAGCGCTGTGCCGGGTTCTGCCGTCTCGTTACAGGAACGATAAGCCAGGGACCAGTAGAAGAAGGGAGGACTTCTCGCCTAGTCAGCAAGCGCAGATAGAGGCACTCTGAGAGGGGATGCAGGCCCTGACAGACAGCCTGGAAGTGGCCCAGCGATGCCAGCAAGGGGCAGAGGGTACCAGCGGTGGCCTAAGGCCCCAACATGAGCCAGAACCCTGGAACAGCGACCAAGATGAGGACTACTGGTGCGAAGGGGATTGCAAATAGTGGGGAGCAGGGCCGGCCAGATACCAGGCACCAGACAGCCCTGGGGTGACATACGGACATGGAGAAGGGGCACAGGGATACCATTCACTGTGTGCAGGGTGGGGTGGCCTCCCGATAGGGTGGTACACTCATTGTCAAACCGAGAGGCTGTGGTGGGATATGCACGCCCATGACATCTGTCTGGAGCGTATCAGCTGTTCCAGATATGCCCCGCGATCTGGAAGTGGGCATGTCCTCTCCCGTGTGGGGAGCACCCATCAAGGGAATAGGGGACAGAGCGGGAGACCAAGGCAGTCCCCAGTGGGGCTGACATGCTGGGACTATAATGATGGAGGTACAAGTTTTCAGGACCAATGTAAGTTCAAGCATGTGTGCACCCAGTGTGTAGGCGACCACGCTGCCTCGGGATGCAACCGATTCAGACAGTATGGGGCTAGGAATAAGGGAAGGGCAGGCACTAGGCAGAGTCTGGCCAGCCAAGAGGGGTCCATCCAGACAATGGGAAAGGGTGCCAACCCCAGTTAGGCATAATGCCTTGCTGGCAGCAACCCACGGGTACCCGGATCAGGTGGTCACCAACTACATAGTGGAGGGATTCACGCAGGGTTTTAGGATTCCAACAGAAGGCTCCCACTATCACCTGAGTGTCAGAATCTTGAAATCAGTGGCAGGGAAGGAGCAGCTCATTCAGCAAAAAATCAATAAAGAAGTCAGGGAAGGAAGGATACAAGGCCCCTTCAATGCGTCGCCCATGCCCACACTGAGGATATATCCCCTGGGCATAGTGCCAAAGAAGATCCCGGGAGAGTTCCGCATGATTCACCACTTGTCCCACCCAAAAGGGGAGTCGGTGAATGATGCGATCCCTCTGGAGCTTTGCTCAGTGAGGTATACATCAGTCGATGCTGCAGTCGAAATGGTGCACTCCTGCGGAAAGGGGGCCCTCTGATGAAGTGTGACATTAAGTCCATGTTCTGACTCCTGCCGGTGCACCATGAGGACTTCGAGCTGCTGGGCATGCAGTTTCAGGGGAAGTTCAACTTTGACAAGGCGATGCCCATGGGATGCTCCATCTCATGCACAGCCTTCGAGAAGTGTAGTACGGTGCTTGAGTGGATCACATGCCGCCGCACAGGGCGGAATCAGATTATGCATTATTTGGAGATTTTCCTCTTTGCAGGAAGGGCGGGGACCATGGAATGCATGCATTTCAGGAGGTCACTGCGGAGCTGGGAGTGCCATTGGCACCTGAAAAGACCGAGGGCCCAATGACCAGGTTGACTTATTTGGGCATAGAGCTGAATACTGTACTTTCCCTGTCAAGATTGTCTGAGGACAAGATTCAGGGGCTCAGAAAATCAATTATAGCCATCCCGGGTGCCCCCAAGGTGACAGTCATGCAGCTTCAGTCCCTTTTGGGTAGTCTAAACTTTGCCTGCCGAGACATCGCAGCAGGGAGGGCGTTCATGTCCTGCTTGTATGCCTGCTTTGGTAGCGACCGTCCCCCGCATCACCACATCAGGGTGACGAAGGAGATGCAGGAGGATTTGGCGACCTGGGAGGCCTTCCCCCAGGGCTATAACGGAGTTAGCTTCTGACGGCAATTACTCCTATTGGAGGCTGAGCTCCAGATACACTTCGACGCAGCGGGAGGCCATGGTTTGGGGGTTTACTTCAGAGGTAAATGGTGCACAGCCCCATGGCCAGCGGCCTAGCAAGAGCAGGGATCAACCCGTAACTTAACGTTACTGGAGTTTTTCCCCATAGTGGTGACAGTGGCCCTGTGGGAGGCTGAGTTTGCCAACAAGAGGGTTTTGTTCTGGTGTGATAACATGGCAGTGGTGCATGTTATCAACAAGCCGTCATCGAAATCAGAAGGGGTTATGAGGCTGGTCCAGGACTTTGTACTCAAATGCCTGCGGGTGAACATTTTGTTCGTAGCTAGACATGTGCCCGGGATTAACAATGGCATAGCCGATGCCCTTTCTCGATTTCAGACAGATCATTTTTACCAGCTGGCCCCAGAGGCCAGGGAGGACCCTGACCCATTCCCAAGGGACATTTGGAGCCTTGGATTCTAGAACTATATCAGGCAGTGCAGGGGTCTCTCGTGCCCAGAGCCAGGCAGGCGTACGAAAAGGCTTTCAGTGAGTTCCAAGAATTCAGGTCACAGAAAGATTGGGAACTAGGATCCCCCATCCCTAAGAGGTATATACTGCAGTTTGTGATGCAGCTCAGACACAGAGGTATGGCGCCGGGGACAATTGTTGGTAAAATATCGGCCATTGCCTTCATGAGCCATTTGGCAAGTCATCCCTCTCCCAATAATGGCTTTTTCATGGGCTGTTTGAGAGAGAGCTGAACCAGAAACACCCCTGAAGTACGAGACACCAGGGCCCCTATTACCCCCGAGTTGCTTACCAGTATAATATGGGCATTGTATTGTGTCTGTCATTCCAACAGAGAGATAGTTCTGTATGCAGCAGCCTTCCGCATCACAGTATTCGGAGCTTTCAGGATCAGCGAGCTCATCCCTGACTCCAGGGATGACAGGTCAGGTAGGGTCCTCCAAATTCAGGATGTGGCATGGCAGGGAGGCATTCTCATGTTGCATCTACAAAGGTCAAAGACCAACCAGAGAGGGAGGGGGCGCGTGGTCAGGCTATGCCCCACTGAGGATACCCGAATTTGCCCCGTGGGAGGGATGAGAGAGTACCTAGCATCTCGTCCAGGGAGTAAGACCCTCTGTTTGTTCACAGTGATGGGTCCCCACTGACACGTTATCAATCCGGGGCAGTCCTTAGCATGTGTGTGAGGGCAGCGGGCCTTGACACGGGTTGTTACAGCGTGCCCTCCTTTAGGATCGGGGCAGCAGCGGCAAGCATGGGACTGCCCGTTGAGCAGTTACAGAGGAGAGGGAGATGTCGATCAGGTGCGTACCACTCATATATCAGGAACATCAAGGCAAGAGTGCGTGGGCAAAGGGAGTTGATGGAGTCGCAATTGCTTAACCCTGATTTCTTTTGTAGACATGTCAGTTCTGCGGGGACGGAAAGTGGTCTGGATCATCAGCCACAGCATCATGCACTGGGCAGGAAAGATGGACGCACGCAGTGGGTGGGGTACCCAGCTGGGCCTAAGTGACCATGCGGAGGTAATTTGGATAGGTAGGCGGAGAATGCTTTGGAAGCAACTGCTCCCAATGCTGACTGCGGCAAAAGAAAAAATTCCTGCAAAGGCAGTGCTTGTAATACACTTAGGGGAGAACAACCTGCCTAGAGTAACGGGGCTATAGCTAACAAAGAGGGTGAAGGCTGACCTGCAAGTGGTACAGGAGAGATTTCAGGGGTGCACACTGGTGTGGTCTGACATGTTGCAGAGGAGGGTATGGACCAACGCTCAGCACCCAGGGCAGGTGGACCGGGCATGAAAGCGGACAAACACCGAAATCGGTAATTGGCTACAAAGAAAAGGGGGAATGGTTATAAGTTATGACAGTATCAACCATGACAAGGACGAGTTGTTTAGAAGTGATGGTGTCCACCTATCAGATACGGGTTGTAATCTTTACCTTGGGGTCCTAAAACGCCCGCTAGTCGAGATCCTGGAAAGTATTGGTGGTTTGGTGGTGAACCAGTCAAGCAAAACTGGCAGTTCTTGTGGCGATGGGTTGAGTTAAGGCCAATTGTTTAATAAATTATTTAATAAACTCAAGTAGATAGCATAGCATGATTAGGAACATCTCCTTAAGAGATGGGCAAGGCCATGCATAGCCACACAGTGCAGCCCACTGTATGGTGAGCCCAAGGGTGAGATGCGAATGGCTGAACCTGCTGGGCGGACCATGTGCCAAACAGGTGGCTATGGTGTTCTCACCCTTGTTGGTTAACCCGCTAGACCGCAAGGTGGAGGGGGTAAGTATGAACAACCTGCTCCGGCCCGGGGAACCCCGGTGATTGGGGCAGGGTGTAAGTTAAAGAAGTTTACAAGGTCGGGCACAGGAGGATTCCCCTCAGGCTTAACCTGAGAACATGGGGAAGAAGGGCACTGGGTGGACAGGGCAACGCCCGGTAGGGGATGGGCAGGAACCTCCTGTGGCTGGGAAAACAGTTAGGGACAGTTAGAAAAGGGAGGACGCCAGTTCAAAGGGAGAAGCGGGAGGGGTACCCCTTCCCCCCTTTTTGGAAACGATTAATAAAGAGTGCGGCCGTTAAAACCCATAGAGGTGTCCTCGTCTTCTTTGGGGGTGCGTCGACAATGGCCAGAGGAATAAACATAGGACTATTACTTTTGGAGATTATTTTGAGCAAATTTTTTTTTATGGTGAATATTGTTTGGTCATTTTCTTCTACTCAGAGTTAGCCCATGGATGATCTGACATGGACATTAAAAGAAGCTGACATCACTATATGCGTGAGCTCTCCCATGAGGACAATTCAAGTGGTGTGAATTGTCCTCATGGGCTACAATTTTGCCACAGACGTCATGGAAATTCATGAAGAATTCATGGAATTTTATAGCAATTCATGAATGTGTATGAATTCCACAAATTCTTGTAGATTACTGTGAAAAATCTGTTGCTGGCTTTCAACACTGCCAACTGTGTGGTATTATTAATTATGTATCATTCTTATTATTGTTTGTTTTTATTTCTATAGTTGCAGCAACATATCTGGTGCTGAAGAGTTATGATTAGAGATAGGTAATGTCTCTTCTTACAGAGATGTCTTTTGAGATGACAACTATTTCATAGCTAAGTAACTGTTAATCTTGTATATAGTCAAAAGCTGTAGTCAACATATTATTGAGTTTAATTGGGCACATGTTAGGCTGTGTTCTCACCTGCGGTAGCGGTGGCAGCAGCGAGAGTGGCGAGGGAAGACGCGGCAGTGCGGAAGAGCCAGCTGACGGTAAAAGAGCTGGTGCAAATGGGGATCTGCCGCGGCTTCTCTCGCGTATATCAGGGCAGGATTTTGCGCCCTGACATGCGCAAGAGAAGCCGCAGCAGATCCCCGTTTGCACCAGCTCTTTTCCTGTCGGCTGGCTCCTCCGCGTTGCCACATCTTCCCTTGCCCCTCCTGCTGCTGCCACTGTCGCCACAGGTGAGAACACAGCCTCAGTACTGATCATGGTGTTAAAAATACAAATTTAAAGGTTTTGTTTATTTTTGTGCAGTGAATACTGTTTGAGTAGTGAATATGTTTGTGTAGTGCAAATATCAGTGACTTTTTCATTTTTTTCTCCTGCTATGAAACCATGAAAAAAAATTACATTGGCAATATTATAGCCCTAGTTATCAGATCTGCCTCTCAATATTGCCATTCATGGCACAGTACATCTTCATTTCAGAATATCATAGTCTTTATAAAACGGTACCCAAAAAGTGGAAAGTAATGCTCTATATTGGTTCATTGGTTTTCTATGATTTTTGGATTGCCTATTAGGCCTAGAGTTTAAAACGCAGTAGCCTATATTAAGCCCTTTACAACCATACTTAGGTTCTTGCATAAGTGGCCTGATTGTAAAAAGCGGAGCTATAAGTGCCACTGCCATGCCCTGTAGTTTCGAAACAAAGGGTGTTTTTAGATAAGACACAACCACACAGGTCCACCCATCAACCACCCACCTGACCGCTCGTCCCATGACCCACACAGCATCCGCTCATGGCCACTCACGGGGAACTGGAGAAAAAGAGACGAGCCAATGCTGTATGGGGCAAGCCCTCAAAGTACAATAGGGACAGGCGCCCACACATCCCCTGCTCATATGAACTGGGGCACCCACCCAAGTCAGCAGACAGGTCTGCTGTGAGCCGCCTCCCTGGCCAACCCTGCCAGAAGCTCTCTGAGGAGCTCTTAAAGGACATGCACACATAATACAACACTGCATTGGCTCAAAGCACAAGAAACCCCTCCTGCGATACACAAGAGATGAAGCAATGCTATAGAGGACAGCATCTCAAACAGCAGCATCCTGTGTGTCCACTCAATATGCGCTTCTGTCATTGACCGGGACTGCCAGCAGCTGCACAGGCTCTTGGGCAGGAAAGAGATACTGACTGCTGTGGCTTCCTGTCTCCACGGTGTTTGAGGCTGTGTGTCATGGCAGAGGGCAAGCAGTTGGGAGGGGCTTGGGGTGGAGATTGTTGACAGATAGTAGGGAGGGGGAATGGCCGGCCTTATGAATTGTTTGCATGGCCAGTCCTTTGTGGCAGGAATGCATGGAGGCTGCCTGGCTGGTAAATTGGCCAGATATGCATATTTTAGGGGACACTTGTGAAAAATACAGGTTACAGGGTTGCACTGGAATCAGTGCAGCCCTGCAACCTGTATTTTGCATAAGTGTCCTCTAAAATGTGCATTTCTGGCCACCCTACTGCATGGGCATGATGGCCACCCAGGGGACCACACATTAAAATCCCTCCTCACTCATTCTACTTGAGTGGGCACTCCACAGCTGTTCTACTCAGTGGACCCGGACCCCCATCTGTGCTTGTCTAAAAACTCCCAAAATTAAGCCACAATTTAAAAATGCCTACAACAGAGACCCCCTAATTCCCTTTCAAAGAGGACTTGAATATGTGATTGTAGGATGAAAACCTTTTGGGACTGGTGCATGGAGAAGCACCTGCAAGCCCATAATAGCTAATGGGCCAATTGATTGGAACTGATCACTCACAGGTAGTCAGAGCATGAAACTGCTGGCCAGCTGAGAGCATCACCTAGAAAACCTGAGGCATGGAGGACCATCATGGAGAGGCGGGAACTCACCTCATGAGTGTCCCAAGGCAGAAGGGGCAAGGAGGTTAGCCCCAGATTTCTGACAGACAGGGAATTCCGTGGATTTGGCTAGTCACTGAGGCCAGTCTAAAAAGATGCACAGGCGTGAGCCCAGAACCAGAGACTTTCTTAAAGAAGAAAGGTTGGGAGCCAGGGCCGGCTTTAGGTAGGGATCATAAGGATCATGGCCCCATGCTTTTCTGCACTTTCAGGGCCTTGCAAGATCCCTTCAGGCTCTCCAAATGGCAGTTGTACTCCCTCCCAGAGAAGCCTCAAATACAACAGTCTTAACAGCCCCTGAAAAGCTATGGCCACTTGGCTGTGGTCTCCTGGGTGTCAATTCAATTTCAATTTATTATTATTATTATGATGATGATGCATGACCAATGGTCATAGCAAAAGGCAAAATACAAAGAAATAAAATTAGAATACAGTACAGAGTATTAAATATTAAAAACAAATAGGAATGCTTATTCAACAAACTCTCCTGTAGGCAGAATACCCAAACACCGAAGAGGACAGCTCATATAAAATTACACAAACAATTAATATTGAGTGTTTTAAATTGTTTTTATTATATTTTATGTTGTAAACCACCCGGGCTGCATGGCAGGAGGGGCGGAATATACATTTATTAAATAAATAAATAAATAAATATCAGCTGGGAGTTCTAAGTTTGAGAACTCCCGCCGATCCCCAATTTATTAAACGTCTGGGTCATAAATAGTCTCCACAGCACCGATATTTTATCCCAAACCTCTGCACTTAGTAAAACAACCCTAGCAATCAAAAATCCCCACTGGACGCAATCCAAAACCACAGGTATTGGTTGAATTAACTAGACAAACAGCGTGCCGTGACTCACCTCATTGTCCTTTGACGGGAAATTAAATTGCTGGAAAAGATGGCAGCATTTCAGAGCTAAAGTTAAAAATTTAGAGACCATCCAAATGAGATCTCTGGGTCTGCATCAGAAAGAGCCAAAAGCAATAGACTATAGTCAGTCCTGCCAGGATATTGCAACAAAAACGAGGATAAAAGTTCCTTACGTAAGTTATCATACAAGTGACAGGCAAACAGAATATGATCAGCTGTTTCTGTCACAAGATAATCAAAAGGGCAAAGCCTATCCGAGAACTTAATAGCTCGAATTTGGGCCTCCAAAACCATAGTGGGCAGGACATTAAAATGAACACAAAGAAACAAAGATTTCCTCCTCGGTGAAGCTGATGAGGATAAGTAAGAGGACATAACCCCCCGTTTTGGCATCAGGGACAGATAGCAAGCTATATGGGGGGAGGCCCTAATCTTAGCAATCTCTTCTTGCTAGGCCACATCAGCGTGCCTGAGCAAAATTTGTTTTTACAGCACACAGATCTTTCCCCTCCCAGTAGTCATGAGAAAATCCCAGCTTTAACAAAAAGATCTCAAAGGCCTTGGTCCATTGGCCTTTAAATGGGTCGGCCAACCAAAATTTAACAAGCCCTGATTCCCGGGATTTCAGCAGTCTCAGCCAAAACCTCAAAGCAAGCACCCACGCCACCTCAGATCAACTGCACTGCCCCACCTCAACCCTAATTGCTGCAGATGGCGTACCCTTGGGAACCCTCAAAAGTCCTTGCAGAAATTTAGATTGCACTCTGTTCAGATTGAAGCATGAAAAGGGCACCCAAAGTTCGGCGCCATACAGGAACTGCGCCTGAGTTTTACTATTAAAGATCCTTATCGCTAGATCGAAAGCATTCCGTCCAGTCCTCCCAAACAGCTTCTGAATTGCCAGAGAGGACCCCTTTGAGGCAATTAGAGCCCTTTCATGATGTTCTTTCCAACTACCCGTGGCCTGGAAATGTAGGCCCAAATACTTGAAAACTTTCACCTGATGGATTGGATTGCCATTCATGACCCATTTAAATGACTTACTTGATTTAGAAAAGACTATTACTTTAGATTTCTTATAATTGATGAAAAGTTTGTTTGACTTGCAGTAATCTGAAAAACATTGGAGTCGCCTATTAAGGTCTAGACAGGTTTGGGACCTAATAGCAATATCGTTCGCATAGAGAAGCCATCTTATAAAGTGAGCTGACAATTTGGGAGGAAAAAAAATTAATTGAGCAAGCAGCGGAATAACATCATTAATGTTATAAATTAAATTTAACTTTCCCAATAACTATGTTTCTTACATTGAATTAATTTCCTATACTCCACCTTAGCCTCAAAGTATTGTGGTGGGGGGGGGGGAGAACAGGAATATCACCCCTCTGATTTATGGAGTACAGGAGCACCGCCTGCTTCTTGATTTTCTGACAGTCAGAATCAAACCGTCTTGGGTGTCTTAAAATAGCAGCCAAAGTTACAGACCCCAAACTGCTTCTCTTTAAAGGGGCAGGGGCATATGAAAGGGAAGGACCATGGAGTCCCTGCATTTTACTTTCACCCAGGGCTGCACAATTTCTAAGGCTGGTCCTGCTGGAGCCTAGGAGGGGTTTGCCTAACTACAGGCTAAAAGCCCAGAGGAGAGGCTTCACCTCCCTAAAAAAGAAAAATCCCACCTTGGAGTTTTCTGGGTGTTTCCTTTGTCTATTGTGGTGGAAGGGTGACGCAACAACACTATATAATATAGAGAACTCTGCTTGAAGAAACCAACATGCAGACTGTGCAATTGGACCTGATCCTTTGGGGACCTATGCCTGGCAGGACCCAGCCCATTTATAGTGCCCAAAATATGGTTTTGAAAGCCCAAGTTTAGGGCTCTTATTTTTAAAAAAATCTTGGACATTGTGCTGAAGCTGCTCCTTTCAACTACAAATAGCAGTTTGCAGAATTAGCAATGGCAATGCAGAAAGTACAAAGAGATAGTTCCGCAACTGTGCTTAGTCTCACCTATATCTGTTGCTCTTGCAGGCATGGGTCTCCTCCACTGTGTAACAAATTTGTAAGCATCAAGCCTTATCTCTATGATATTGTTAAGCAAGGCTAGTAGAGGTGCCAGTGGGAATGCAGCAACAAAGATGGTGGTAAAGCCAAACTGTAAAACTAGAAAGAAAGGTGACATGATTTGAAAACAGACACATACAATGCCTTGGAAAGTGATACTTTACTGCAATAAATGGAACCTCTGGTTTCCTTCAGAAAACTGCTCATCTCTATAAATAAGCTCACCCATCTCTAAGTACTCATCCATCAGGCCATGGAGATTCATGGGCTGCAGGTTCCAATCTTTTTCCCACTGAGGTAGAGAAATAATTTTGTGCTCCAGTAACTGCCCTCCTTTCTTGATCTTGCGACGTGACCACCAGTTTTGTAATAACCTATATTAGACAACCAACGCATAAAGCTTGCAATATCTGTCAGAACTTGTTCAATTATTTACAACAGTCATTGATACCATCCTGACTGACTATTCTAAATGCAGACCTCAATTCAATCCCCCTATGCTATGTCTGAGGCCGCTTTTAGACGAGACAAATTAGTGCATTATTGGTGAAAAATGCACGTGTTTTAATGCTCGTTTAAACACCTAAACCGTTTTAAATGCGCATTTGCCATGATCGTGTAAAAGCCAAAACCATTTTGAATGTGTTTTTTAAATAATGCACATTTTTAAAAACTGGTTCTGAGCCCCTTTGATGATCGGGGGATGCCAAAACCCATCTCAAAAAATGTGCATTATTTAAAAAACACATTCAAAATGGTTTTGGCTTTTACACGATCATGGCAAATGCGCATTTAAAATGGTTTAGGTGTTTAAGTGAGCATTAAAACACGTGCATTTTTCATCAATCATGCACAAATTTGTCTCGTCTAAAAGCGGCCAAAGTGTTGGACCAGGGAGAAGTTTTGTAAATAACATTGCACAATATTATTAGAGGATGAAATTTAATTTAATTAATTAATTAATTAATTTATTCGTTCATTCAGGTTTTTTCTACCCCGCACCCTCCTGCTCACAGAACAGCTTGGGGTGACTCACAAACATAAACATATAATAATAATGAAACAACAAGCAAATAACATACAATTTAAAAATTCATTAAAATACTAAAATATACTAAAAGGGCAAAAAACCCACCCTCTCCATGTCAGTGAAGAAATTCCTGCCAAGGTTCTACATACAACTCCACCCCAACATGAAAAGTTTCAAGATAACTGATGTAGAGCATTATTAGAGCTAAACTGAGTAACCACAAATATCCTGACAAATACTGCTGTATCCATTATCCAATCAGAAACCAATAGTATCCAATTTAACATTTGGAGGTTTTCTGGTTAACTGGATTACTGTTTACTGCATTACCATTTAATCACCATTTGACTTTTTTTTACTCCTTTCCTCTATCTAGTCTGGTCCAGTTATAAGGTCATGTGATAAGAGGTAAGGCAGTAATTTGGTAAATGGTAATCTCTAGTAGTCTGGTTTGGCAGTTAACTTCTGTAATTACCAGATTAACCTCCAAGCTATCCAGAATACCAGATATTATCCATGGATAGTTTTTTCTCCCATCTGTTTCAGCTCTAGGCATTATAGAGCCTCACTGCAGAATGAATTTTTAGGTTATAGAACTTAGACGTCTATTCTAGAGAAACAGGGTCAGACCACCAAGTGGACACCTTGTTCACAACAGGGGCCTTCTTCAAGAGGTGTCCGTGGACCCCCCAGTGCCACCCAGAGAAGACTGGTGTAAGCCCCCTGAGGCCCCTACACTCTGCTAATATTGGTGGTAAGCAAAAACTTGTTCTTCACCCACCACCACCAATTTGCAAGTCTTTTTCCAGGCGGGGTGGGATGCAGCCAAGGGCACTGACAGAATGGGTTTTTCCAAATGAGACAATAGCCTGCTGGAGTCCATGAAGCCCCCACTCTAATTTTTTAGCATGTAAAGCTAATAAACAGGCAGCCCTCTGCGCCCATTTCATGTGCTGAGGGTAGCCACCACTGATGGCTCTACTCAGCACTTTCCCTCTCTTCAGCCCTGGCTTTGATGAAAAGGTGGCATGGAGTTTGACAGCCAGAGAAGTCTTCTCCCCTGGCTGTGATGCTCCTTTCCATCAGAACTAGCACTCATGCTTGGGTGGCTACAAGAAAAGGCCCTTACTGCACCCACTGCTCTTTCCTCTTGCAGCCGCTTCATAGCTAATCACTCCCTCCTCTTGAAGCTGCGAAGAGCACTGCTTCTGATGGAAAGGGTGGGAGGGGTCACAGGCCATGACACCCCCCCCCTTTCTATCAGAGCTCTCTCGCTCTCGTCTCCTCCTCTTGTAGCCTCCTGTCAGCTGAGACAGTGCCTTTCCTCTAGCAGCCACACTAGGCACAACCCGATGGTGCTGGCAGACGTGCATGTGGTCGAGGCTGCAGGTGAGCCTAATTAATGAGATGCAGCAATGTGGGCGTGCAATGGCCCACACCGGCCCACACAGTGGGCCCACAATGTCCTTGTACATTGATGAGTAGGGAGTGAGTGGGGGATGTAGGTAAACATCTAGAAAACACCCAGTGGATAGGCAGGCAAACACCCACCTGGTTGATGCTAATGTGGGCTATTGCTTTATTTATTTTCACCCAACGTTTACAAAGGAAGGTAACATTAGAAAGTGATGGAAGGGGCATTTTGTTCTGTTCCTTTCTAATGCGATTCCATCCCTTATGGAGCATTGCAACATCTCAGCACTCCAAAGGGGTGGGGCAGTTGAAGTCTGGAGCATAGAGATGTGCACCAGGGACCAATGTCATTTTTCATTTTCATTTTCGTTATTTAAATCTTTCATTTTTGTTTTCATAAATATCAACATTTTGATTCGGTTTTAGATTTCCATTGGTTTCAATGGAAAATACATATTTGGCTGTAATGTTTTTGTTTTTCATTGCATTTGGATGAGACTTGGAAGGATTATACCTCCACCAGAAGGCATTAAGTGTACCAAATTTCAGAAAGGTTGGATAAAAGAATCCGAATTTACAAGCTGTTGACTGTTATTTTGCAAGAATCTGCATATACATTCATGGCTGTAACTTCTCTGCTCCCTTCTAATGTAGGTAGAACTTGGCAATTTTATACAACTACCCATATTTACTATCTATGCAAACTTTCAGAAGGTTTGGATAAAGGGCCCCCATGATATAACCAATTAACCTATAAATGTATGTCTGACTGCAACAACTTTGTAGTCCAACCAGTGTACATGTAATTTGGCAAGAATGTATCTCACACCTTCAAGATCATCTCTGAAAAATATTGGAAACATGATAAAGGGTCCCAA
>QEPC01009590.1:900336-914514 GCA_003113815.1 Sphenodon punctatus
GTTTTTTTACATTGCAGCCATTTTTAAATGGCTGCAATGTAAAAAAATCCGGTACCCCGAAATCCGGTACCGGGTCCGGATTACCGGGTCGAATCCGATAATGCCGGTACGCCCATTACCGGCATTATCGGATACCGGATTCTACCGGTTTCCCACCCCTACTAATAACATAACACTTAACCAACTCCATAATCACATTCCCCACCTAACCTATATCCCACTCAATCACCTCTCCCACAAAAACAGGATAAGTCCCACCTGCCACTGTCTTATCTCCCATCACCCCCGCAGAAAACCTTACCACCTCCACCCCCCTTTTACCAGGGGGAGGCGGCCCCACAAGACACACATCACTAATTAACACTAGATCATCTAACTCTTCCCACTCTCCTAATTTCTTACCCAACCCTACCCACAACACCCCATCACAGCATCTATCCCCCTCCCCCTTTTTCACAACCCCCCCATAATCCCTCTCCAACATTCTCCTATCCTTAACCCCACAAAACACTCTCCTTCCTGCCCCTCTCCTTCCCCCCTCTCCTCCTCCTCCACCAACAAAGATACAACCGCCCTTCTCCCTATCTTCCCTCCCTCCTCCCCCCACCTCCACTCTCTTTCCCAACAAACCTTTCCCCCCTCCCCACCTCCAGGCCCCGAAGGGCCCCAAAGGGCCGCGCCCTTTGGCCGCGGACCTTCAGCTCGCGGCTGCCAGCTGGCGGCCACCGGCGCAGCCACCGGAGCTTGGTTTAAATGCCTCCCGGCGCTTCTGGTTCTCTGCGTAGGGGGGGAGGGAAGGGAGGGGGCACACAAGCTGTCCCAGTCCCCCTCACCTTCACCCCTTCTGTCCATAGGTGCTCGGTGGGACCCCTCCACCATGGGAACAACAGGAGCGGCAGCAGCAACAGGGGAACGAACCCCCGATGGTAAGTGGATGCTAGTATGAAGTGCAGTCGCCAGGGCTTGGTTTAAATGCCTCCCGGTGCTTCCGGTTCTCCACATAGGGGGGGAGGGCAGGGAGGGGGGCGCACAAGCTGTCCCAGTCCCCCTCACCTTCACCCCTTCTTTCCATAGGTGCTCGGAGGGACCCCTCCACCACGGGAACAACAGGAGTGGCAGCAGCAACAGGGGAACGAACCCCCGATGGTAAGTGGATGCTCCTGTTCCTAACCAGCACAGCAGATCCCACATTGTGAGACACAATGCAGGGAAGAGACAGGACTGGGAAGCAAAACTGTTTTGCCCAGGTTGGCAAATACCCAGGGCTAGGTCCTGTATAGAATTGCTATGAACCAACTCCTAGGTGACCAAAATAAACAGGCATAAGAAATGTTTATGCCTTCTTATGAACTGGCTGGGAATAGAATTGGGTATTATTTTATGTTGAACAAGTGCAATCTAACGAATGATCAATCCTATTAAGAGCATAGTTCCAGTAATTACAAGATGCTACTACTGCACAAACAATGTGATGTTTTCTGTGTACACAGATTCAAGTGGATATCTTGAAATTACAGAGCTGTCTTGAAAGATTTATTAATTAGATTAATTGAGGTGGTATAAGAAATATTTTCCACTTGCACAAAAATAGATGTTTAACAAGGTTTTGCCAAACCAGAAAATTTAGGGCACGGTTGTGATCAGCCCTAGTGATAATGCTGTGCTGACATGTTTCTCACAGGATCTCTGTAAAGATTAATTAGTTGATGACTATCCAGAGCTTCACAGATGATGAGTATTATGTAAGAGCTGAGTCATTACTTTAGTACAAGCAGGATGGCTCTGTGTGTGTATGTGGGAAATCAGAAATTGTAATTGTGTTTTCTCAGCTGGGAGTCTTTTTAATACACACAATGTAGGGATGCAAAATTCAAACTTCAGAGTTGCTGATCACATGCATAGGTCATTCAATGATTCACAAAACTCTTATTCTGGATTAGTTCCATTTAGGGATGTGCGAACAGAACCGAGTTTGGAAATTCGGTTCGGTTCAGTTCGAAAATCAAGTTCGTTTCGAAAGTTCAATTTGGTTGACCAAACTATTCGAGTTCAGTCGAATTCCGAACTTCCGAACCAAGTTCGTACTTTCAAACCCGAGTTTTTTTGCCTTCCGAACTGGTTCAGATTTGACCAAACAGTTCGGTCGAATTCGAGTTCGTTTTGAAAGTTTAGTTCGGTCGACCGAACTATTCGAGTTTGGTCTGAACTCCAAACTTCCGAACTGCGTTCGCACATCCCTAGTACCGTTGAAGCCCACATGGGAGTAGTTATAGCTGGGGAAGCACCCCCTGTAAATCTCCCTCCTCTGCAATTCTAGAGGTATGGAGGTGGAACTTATGTCAGTCAGCTTTCCTTGCAATTTTTAGCCTAAAGTTATTGCCATGGAAGTCTATGACTGTTTTTCATGGATGCTCCCTGTCCCCCCACTTGGTGTGCATGTGTGTGTGTGTGTGTGTGTGTGGCGTCCGTGTATACAGCCAGTGGGGGGGGAGGGGGATGGGTGTCCACTTTGTGTTCATCTGTGTGAACACAGAGTGGGATGGGTGGGGGTGCGTGCGTGCTCCTGTGCAACACCCACCTCCACAGATTGCACACCCATCTCTACCCACGGAGTCCTCCAGAAAATCAGAGGAGACTCAGTGGGTGGGGATGGGTGGAGGCAGGTTTGTATCCATGTAAACAGACACACACACACACCCCTTCACCCACAGCGGCAAAACACTCATCCCACCCACAGACCTTTGTCTGTGTATAAAAGGCCCTATAGATAGTACCCATGGATTTTTATTTCCTTCACTCAAGTGCTAGAATTTTTTTTATCATAGCTTTATAAAATTCATTTTCAAGTCCAATATACTCTTTTGCTTCTGAAAAGGTCTCTAAGGGAGAACAAAGAGTTTGCCTAAAAGGCCAGAACCCACTGCTTTGTGAACAGGAGAATAATGAACTGAGGAAGTTGGTCTACAATCATCCCTAGATCAAGAAGTGAACATACTGCTTTGTTGGACCCCCTAGCATCCTCTGCCTCTTTGTTATGTTTGTTACTTTATGTCTAGCCAGAAGCAACCCAGAGCCCGAAAGAGGACCCCACAGTGGGTTTCTGGCACACACACACACACACACACACACACACAATAGTATTTTGGAGAGGATGTCAAGTCTGGAATTCTGAATGGAATATAAATGTAATAAGTCAGACTCATTCTTTTACAGGAAACAAAGCAACAAGCAATATCCAATACTCTTCCAGTCTGCTAAAATTCCCCTCTTGGCCCCCACCTGCCTCAGAGGGCAGTGCAATTATCCTGCTTCCCCCATGGTGGAGAAGGGAGCATGATGCTGGGCTGGCTGCCACCAGGAAGAATGCTCCATAAAGCCTCCTTACTGAGCTACAGTTAATTTTGCATTTGTAGACAGTAAGCTCACTGCATGTGAGGAGGAGGTGGAATTGGGAAAACTCCACTCTTCTTGAAAAAGCTCTTTTGGGCAGACTAAGACATCTAAAATTCCATTGTCCACTCTTTAACATCAGGGAGCAAATTTTTATGATGTTTCTTGATAACTGTAGTTTCAGAATGGGAGGAGAATACTGACATCTCCCTGTGGTGGATTACTTCAGCAAAGTATGTATGGAATCTATAAGCAAAGTATGTATAACACTGCTTGAATAGTTTTTGGGAATACTAGATTGGCCCAGATTTCAAAAGAGCATGTATGCTATTTTTGGCAGCTGACTTGTGAATAGAGCTCTCAATATGCACACGCTTATTAGGTGGCTCTATGTAAGCATACACAAAGGTCAGGATATGCACACACTGGTCCCCGACATGCACAGTTTTGAAATTTTAGGGTTGTGAGTCCTATGTGTCCAGCTCTGCAGTGATAAAGTGCTTTGTACATAATGCAATTTCATTGTCCAAACACTACTGGAGTCTGGCAATAATTTAGCTCATGGAAAAGCAAAACTAGAAAGAACCCTAGGTCTTAACACCCTTGATCCTATGTAAAATTTAGGTTGAGATGCATAGCACCTCCCCACCCCAATAACTTAAATCCAATTTCTCACTCTTTAACATCTTAGTCATGAGGAAATCTGGAATCCAAGTAGCCATTAGGCTCACTTTTATTCAAGCATAGAGAGGGTATGGTTGCCATGTTGGTCTCAAATATAGGAAAATAGAGACAAAATGCTATGGTGTTAATCTTTTTGCAGCAGCTTCAGTTAGTGGAGGTGCAAACAATTGGACCTAACAGGGTCCTTCCTCAGGCAAGTCAGGAGTCAGAACTGCAAAGTGAACAAAGCAAAGTAGGTGTAGAGTGACTGGGGAAAATGAGAATAGAACAGGGATGGGGAAGATGTGAAAGGGACTTAAGGAAGAGGGTATATACATTTGAAATGGGTAAGGTAAAACAGGGATTGTGGAGTAAGAACTGCTATCAGAAGTGCATTTGAGGACACTGTAATTGAGACAGTCATTACACTTACAAATTCCTGTAGTGGTTTGTGAAACCCATGGCCAAGTTAAGTCCATTGGTTTTTGTATTCAGTAGGGCTATGCATTTCTATTCCCAGGCTCGCCTTTGATGGTGTTGCATAGGTTTCCTTTCCTTTTAGGAGAAGGACAGAAATGGAGTGGTCACTTTGTGAGAAGTGAGTGCCAACACTTGAATCCATGATCTTTTTTCTGTGAGAGTTCATACATTTGTGCAGGTGCATTTGGTGCAGTGAATGAGGTAGACCAGATTTTTGGATTTGCAGATATAGGTCCTGGGGCTGAGATGAGAAGTCTTCCCGTTCCAAAGGGAAATAGTGACCTTTAGGGAGTATTTGCGAGTGTCCATTGTTACTTTGTCAGTTTCCTGTGATTTTGCACTTCTGCCATTTTTTCATTATTTTCATCACTTTCCAGGACTTTTTCATCACTCTCTGGGATTTTTAATCATTTTATCACTTTCCAGGACTTTTTTTTGGTCACTTTCTTGGAATTTTACAACAGTTTTACAGAAAAATTCCTTGATGTGTCTGGGGTGGTTGCTGAATCTTTGGAGATATGTGTAGTGTTCTCTAGGTAGCCTGTATATCAGTGGAGGCTGGTGGGTGTTGAGGTTGGTGGGGCAGTAAGGCAGTAAGGCTGGCCAGCCTACCGGAAACAAAGTCACCACTAGGCCAGCAAAGCCTTATGGCTGGCAGAGCTCTAGGGTGGGGCTTGTCCATTGTAGGCAAAGCCTCCAAAAATTCAGCAACTAGGAGTTATCAGCGTTAATATCTTATGGACAGAACATTAGTTAACACTGGGAACTCCTTGCTGCTGAGTAAAACCCTGCCATTTGGAGACAGAGAGAACCCTTCTACTAGCATCTCATCCATTCAGTGGATGGGACTCCAGTAGGACAACACACTCTCTCTCTCTGTCCAACAGTGGTAGTGCCATAGCAGGATAAAAAAACCTGATCACATATTTAACACATACAAAACCTCAGGGCCACAAAAAAACAGCTTTGGTATCATTTTAATCCTCATGAAACACTGAGCAAAATGATGTAAGAAAGACAATGAGTCACCTTAATTTATGCAGGCAGCTTATAATCACAGCTTAAAATGTTGGTTTCAGCAAAGCTGTACACTCAAAGTATTTGCACAAGCCTGCCCAGTTCAAAGCCCCAAAAGGCATCCAGGGACCCCCAAAGACAGCAGGAAAACAAATGCTCCACGTCATCAAGTGAACAAAACCCACATTCCAAATGATCTTGAACCAACCAACTTTATTCCCAGGGCCCTATACACAGATCTATAAAAACCACACATTAACCAGAAACAAACCTACAATGAGTCATCTTAATTTAGGCAGGCAGGTTATATTCACAGCTTAAAACATCAGTTTCAGAAAAGCTGCACACTCAAACCATTTGCACAAGTCTGCCCAGGTTCGAAACCCAGAAAGGCATCCAGGGACCCCCAAAGACAGCAGCAAAACAAACGCTCTACGTCATCAACTGAACAAAACCCACATTCCAACTCCCACACCGTGTCCCCAAGTGCCCCCCGCTCCCCAGTGCCCCCACTCCCCAGCGTGTCCCAAAGTGGCCCCACCATGAACCCCAAGTGGTCCCCACTCCCCAGTGTGCCCCCTCCCCCGTGTGTCCCCAACTGACTCCACTCTCCAGTTAACCCTCCCATGTGTCCCCAACTGACCCCACTCTCCAGTTTACCCTCCCATGTGTCCCCATCACCTCCCTGCACCCCAAACCCCCAGCCCCCTAGCCCAGCTACCCCAAGCACCCCCTACCTGCACCCCAAACTCCTAAACACACACCCTCCAGACCACATCCCCAGTCTCTCACCACACACCACCACCCCCACAAAATAGAAAAAGCACATGGCTAGCAGGGGGACATGCTTGTTGCTGCAACCTTCACAGAAAAATCCAAATTCAAGCAGCAAAACCATCCATTGTACCTTCAGACCCACCCCACCCTCCCAGATGGGGAGGGATTGAAGAAGACAAAAGATTAAAAGCACAAACAATGCACAGGGTAGGGGGATTTTTTTCAAAATTTACCAGTTTTCTGAAAGGATGAGACCTCCTGTTCACTCTCTCATCTGACTGACTGATCTCTTCCCCCTCCCCTCTAATGAGCCCAGAGGGAGACGCAGGGAAGAGTCAGCTCTTCCTCCCCCCCTACTCCCACTTTGGTAGAGAAGGGGCCAGGGGGAGAAAATGAGGTGGTCAGAGCGTTTTGAAAAGGCATCCAGACACGCCCCCTAAGCCTTGGTGATTGGCTGGGTTTCTCCATAGGAACCCAGCCAAGGAACACATGGCTCCTACCCCACTCCCTCCCCAATTCCCCAGAAAGCAATACGTTTCTGAGTCGACACCCAGCACATGCTTTCTGAGGGCTTTGGAGACATTCTCTAAGTCCCAGCCTCTCTTTAGCTCTCTGGCCAGTGAGTGGAAAGCTAGAGGGAGGGGGGAGCAGCCCAGCACGAGGAGGATGATTGACTCCCCTCCTGCTTGCAGAGTTCTCTCCTGCAGAGTTTGTTTACATATGACTCATCCAGCTCTCTAGCTGGAGAGTTACAATGTAATCAAAGCCTGAGACAAGCGGGGAAATTGACCTCGCTGCCTCTGGATCAGCTGAGGAGCAACTTCTGGCTCTCCAGCAAGTATCGGCTCATGTTGGGACCTCTGAGGGACTTGGGAGGCTTGGGGGGGCACCTGCCCCAACACCCTGGGGGATGGGCCGCCCCTGCTGTATATAGCTGTCTGTAGGGATCCATTGCATATGCTGACTGTGGTGTCTAGGAAGTTCATCAGATTGTAGAAATGTTCCAGTGTTAATTTAATTGAGAGGGTGATGGTTGCTGAAGTTTTGGTGAAATTCCAACAGAATGTCCAGGCTTCCTGTTCCTATAAATAAAAATGTTCCTATATATCTCAGGTATAGGAAAGGTTTGGTGGTACATTTTTCAAGGAGATCTTCAAGGTGTCCCATAAAAAGGCTGACATAATGGGGGGGGGCATACTGGTGCCCACAGCTGTCCCCATGATTTGTACATAGTGTTTTCTGTGAAAGATGAAGTTGTTGTGTGTAAGGATGAAATGGATCTGATTCCCAATGTGCTTTGGTTGGATGTCCGTGTGTTCCCCAAAGTCCTGGAGGTATTTGAGACAGGCTGCAATTTCATTGGTGTGGGGGATATTCGTGTATAGTGAAGTAACATCCATGGTCATCAGGACAGTATTTTGTATAGGGCTGAAACCTGATTATGATTTTCTTGCAATTCTCGCCAAGAATCATGGTTCTCAACTAATTTTTTCCGAGAATGGATAATCAAATCTAAATCCCGGTTTTTAACACCTTTTTGGCCAAGAACCTTTCTCGATATACCACTTACTTTTACTTACATAAGGAATTGGGAGGTTACTTAAGTTGCAGAGTAAGTCCGTGGTGTTCTATGAAACTAGTCCTTTGCATGGCAAGCGGTTTGAGAATATTCTATATGAATCTTGATATTCCTTCGGAGAGTGTGCCATGGTGAGATAAGATAAGTCTTTCTGGGTTCCCTTCTTTATGTATTTTGGGAAGAATGCAGATGGCTCCTGTGTTGGGTTTAGAAGGGATGAGATTGGATAGTTCCTTCTGTAGATTACCACAAAGAGTTTTGATTGTGTCTTTGGGCTCTATCGTGTATTGCTATGTGGGATCTTTTTGGAGTTCCTTGTAATAGTTATGATCTGAGAGTTGTTTACGGGATTCAGAGATGTAGTCATAGCAGCTGAGGTTAACTGTGGCCTGAGTTTGATGCTGCTTAATGTGAGGTCAGTTGTCAATAAGTCAACTATGGTCTGGGAATTGATCCTGCACCAGGTAGCCGACCATGTGTGCATTATGGAGACCTAGCTGGATACTGAGTCAGGGCCTATTTTGGCTGACCTTGTTCCAGATAAGTACTCGGCCAGAGGGTCTTGGTATGATGAAAATTGGTCCCTGAGTAGCACTCGCTGAGTTCTTCTGACCAGGAAGGAGTGGAAACAGTCAAGAACTGTACCGCCCACTCCCACCTGGTCCTGCAGGCGCGTCACCAACATCTCATGGTCAACGGTATCAAAAGCAGCCGACAGGTCTAATAGAATCAGCAGGGCCGAACGACACTGATCTAATTCCCGGCACAGGTCACGGACCAACGCCACAAGTGCATTCTCGGTGCCATAACCTGGGCGAAATCCTGACTGCGATGGATCAAGAGAACCGACACAACACAATGATGAGGGGAGCATTCTTGGTGGCCGAACTAAGGTTGTGGAACTCCCTCCCAACGGAGGACTACCTGGCTCCAAACCTCCCCTCTTTCTGCAGACCATGTAAGACCTGGCTTTTTCGCCAGGCGTTTGGCGAGATGGGTGATGGGTGGAGGCTGAGTGTCTTTTTTTTAGCTCTACCTGAGTTGTGTTTGTATTGATTGTATATGCTTATAATTTTATTGGATTTTATTACTGATTATAGTTATCTATGATTATTATTATTATTATTATTTATATGATTTTAGCTGTTGTGAGTCACCCCGAGCTGCTGTGGCAGGGGGCGGTCAAAAAAATATAATAAATCAAATCAAATCAACTATGGAGCCCCTTTTGTTGGCTCATTTGCCTATGCAACACCTTCAAAAGACAACCCTATGAGGTATAAAAGTTTAAACCTCCACTAACTGAAGTTGGTCCAGTAAAAGATATCACCATACTAGTTTGTCTTATTTATTTATTTATTTATTTATTTCCCACTCCCTCCAGCCCTACGGCAGCTTGGGGCAGCTCACAAGATGTTAAAAAACAATATTTATCTTTTATTAAAGGCCCATTTCACCTGAGACACCCCTACGCCATGCCCACATATGAGAATGGGTGGGGGCGCCCGTGTGACCGCTGCAGTGGGTAGGAGGGTGTGTGTGTATTCTCCTGAGCTCCCCCCCAACCTCTGCTGCCATCCTCACCTGCCCCAGAGTCTCCTACGTCTTCCTAAACTATTTTCATCCCCTTCTTCTTTTACATCACCCCCTACACCTGGAGCTCTCGTCTTTATCTGCCATCCTATGACTACAACTTCTTTATCTTCAATCATATTTTCTTGAAACCTATGACTATTATGTCCCTCCACAAGCTTCATATTTCTGCCAATTTTCAAAAAAATTGGATAAAGGGTCCTGATGGTATAAGACATTAACTTGAAAATACATTTCCAGCTGTAACATTTTTATATTCCATCCTGTTTACAAGACATTTGGAAGGAATGTATGTCATTTATGCAAAACTACAGGACAATTTGATAAAGGGACCCAATTTTATAAGCAACTGAAGTTGTCCCTGTGAAGACCATTATTCAGATAAATAGCAGCACATGCAGTGTCAGTCAAAGGAAGGCACCTGGCATGGCAGGGGGAGGAAGGATGTAGGAGGGAGAATGGGGAGCAACCAAAAAGACTGACAGACACATTCATTGGCCAATTACTGCATGCTTCCAGCTTTACAGGACCAATCAGTAGTGGCTTCGAGGAGGGCATAGGGGGCAGCCTTCAAGCAGGCATAGAAGGGACATAACTTGGACTTTGGGGATAGCATCCCAGAAATCAAGAGACATAGTTTACACATGCAGGCTGGCCAATTGTCATCACAATCACATCCTGCAGCACTGAGACAGAGGACATAAGAGAATCTCTATTGGCTCTTTCCTAAACAGATGCTTCTGACTTCCCAGTAACAAGTGGGGGAGAGATGTTGGGATGGTCACAGCACAGAATGAGGATACTGTTTGCTGAGTGAAAAAGTACTTCCTTTTGTTTGTTTTAAATATTCTGCCATTTAACTTCAGAGAGTGTCCCCTTGCCTCTTATTATGAGAAAGGGCAAACAACTATTCCTTATTTTCTACACCACTCATGATTTTATAAACTTCTATCATATTTCCCCCCTTAATCACCTCTTCTTCAAGTTACACAACCCTAACATGTTGAGCTTCTCCTTGTATGGAAGTCGACCTATCCCTTCTATCATCCTTGTTGTCCTTCTCTGAACCTTTTCCAATTCTATTTATATCTTTCCAAGTTGATTAATAACCATTTAAAGGCCTATCCTCTAAGAGCTATGCTGCTCTCACTTTCACCAAACCAAGATGACATTTTTTGTTCTTTTTCTTCCTTGGTTGCATAGGCTAACACATATTTCATAAAGCAATGCCAACAATTGTACTTACGGGTAGCCAAGCTCCATGAAGTTGTTCCACATTTGTTTTAAAACCATGATAACACCCATTTGCAAGCAGAGATATATCAAACAGCCACTGGGATGACACTGGGGGGGAAAAAAAACCTATTTATTACTTTTTTTTAAAAAAAAGAAAATTTTATCACTAATTATATGTGCAACCTGGATGAATTTATGCTGGTTAGGCAACATTTAAATGTCTTCAGTTTGAAGATGTTTCTAGGAGATGACAACCCTGGGTGTGTATAATATTATTTTTATTTTTCTCTCCCAATAAAATCAATTTTAATATTTAGAGACCACCAATTTTAGAGAGCCCTCCAATGGGATTAAGACATTCAACTTAAGAAAACAAAACAAAACAAAAGCACACAGCGAAGTTTCATGGACTGAGATTATTACATACTCACCTCTTCCAGTCTCCATCTGTTAAAAAGTTTGTTATATTTTCCTGGGCGGCCAGCAAATCTGTAGAATGAGATACCTATTTTTAGTGGAAATTCCAAGAGCGCTTTGAATAGCTGAAATTGTTGAATTTCTTCCCAACCCCATTAGGAGCAGTTTAAATGTAGTCAGATGGGAAGGCTCTAACCTAAAACCTGTGGTGGAGCCATTTTAAATCTCTGAGGGGAAATGGTAGAATTTTCCCTCTCAGTCCAAACCTTGATAAAAATCCAATATTTGCAAGTGACCCCAAACTCTATAATAATATGAACCAGAGTTGAAACTGATATAGCTCATTTGCTACCCACGAGTAATACCTGCAATGTTGTGTATTGCACTGGGTGCCTGGCCCAGCTACTCAATCTCTGATCGGTCATCTGATTACCAGAGAATACTGGGTATTACTGTTACTGAGTTGCTGATTGGTACCGATTGGTAAATAAATACATTAGTAAAGCAAGTGGGATAGCAAGTAGAAAAATCAGTACCAGAAGTCAGAGGATCACCCTAGTACCTGCTGGTGCGGGCTGTGGGTGGGCGGTGGAGGCCCAGAGCCCGCACTAGTAGCAGGGACTTAGGGTAAAAATATATTTTAAAAAAAATCAAGGCTGGGCAGGGTGGGTGAGGGGTCCCCTCCTTCCACCCGCACAGCCTGGGAGGGGGAGGGGGAAGGTATTGTTTTTTTTCCCCATTGATTTCAATGGGGACAGTTCCCCATTGAAATCAATGGAATAAATCCGGTACCAATATACCGGTTTTAATCCAGTAAACTGGGGTTTTGTAAACCGATAACCGGTAAAACCGGTAACCATTTTTTTGCCAGATGTCCCACCCCTAGTAATTATTAACCCAAATCCTGGATGTAAAACCCATTGAACTTGGAGAAATTGATAAATTCATGGCCCGGACCCTGCAATGCCATCAGATTGGGATGCAGACAGTCCACTGAATATACCTAGTAAGAATTTTCTTGTGAGATCCGAGGGCTGGCCCCAAATACCTTGAGTATTGTCCTCATTACCACCACTACAAGCTCTAGAGACTTGACCTTGAAGCGCAGATTGCTGGAGAGGGCAGTGAGGCAAGGAGTTCCTTTCTCCACTCCTCAGGCCACATGAAGAGGCTTGCAAGAGGTATGGGGTTCCTGCTGCTACCTGCTGCTCATGGTTTCTTGCTTACTGCAGAGTAGTTCCTTTGAAATCAGTGGGATTACTCTTGAGTCAGCAGTTTCAGGACTGCTGCTTTTGTATGCTCAGTTAATAAATAAATCATCATCATCATCATCATCATCATTTTTATATAGCACCTATTCCCTGTCTGCCCGCCCACCCCCAACCCCCCCAAATCAATGCACTCGGAGCGCTTTACATATAATGAATAAAAGCAACTTTTTAATTCTTACAACAACCCTGTGAGGTATATTAGGCTGAGAGAATATTGTGACTGGCCCAAGGTCACCCAGTGAGTTTCTGGCTAAGACGAGGCTTGAACCGGGGTCCCCTCCTACCTCCTGGTCCAAGTACTCCTTTTCCTGCTATCTTTGAACCAATGTGATGCATTGCTTTAATGTAAATATTTATTCTAAGAGAGAGAGAATCATTGCAATGTTAACTTACCTGCCAAGGAAAAATGCGATATAGAAGATAGAGCTGTTTAAGTTGACAAACTGAAAGAGGAACATTTTCAAGGCAAAACTGTTTTCCCATTCAGAGTCTGTTCTGGGATGTTCTAAAAAAAGGGGGCAAGAGAACACTAATAACAGATTTGCAAACTGATGTAATGAGCAAATGATGGGAACATATCAATTTAACCCTTTAATGTGGAAATTTATTTTCCCCTCAGTACTGTGAGTGGGCCATGCAATTCATATAGCAGTTGGGACCAGGCAGACATTGTGCACAAACCTAAATGAATTATTTGAATCTAGACCGTATTTGGTGAAGCTCCTTGTTGTTATTTCAAGAGATCTCTGGAACTTTTCTAAAGTCCTCAAAAATATATTTGAGATTTCTTGATTCTTCTCAGCAGTTATTTGAAAACAAAAAGCTAGCTATGGACATAAAAGCTATAGCAAATATGGGTTTTTCTACATGGGCTCTGCAGGAATCGTGTGGAGAACATGTGTGAACACCTATGGTAGGAGCCCACCTGTGCTGCCAGGACAAGTGGTGGGACCACTGGCTTGCTCAACAACTGTAGGTTCTTCCAAGCCATGGCTGCTTTGCTTTCAGTCCACCAGCAGCTGTTCTGGCTAGGAAGGAATGCTTTCATCAGACTGGAAGGGGATTGCTGCTGGGCAGAGACCAGTAGTGATTCTGGCAGGGAGCTCCCTTCTCCTGGTCTGCAAGAGCCCTGGCTCACAACGCCTGCCCTTGGAAAGGCAGGGGATAGTTTCCACATGAGGGACAAACTCCAGGACAGTTACTCTACATTTTTCTTGGAGGCTTGGTACGTATAGACAGCAGACATAGGTCTTTGGAGAGTTCTTTTTCACACCAGCTCTTACAAATGAATTTCCATTTAGACTTTAAGGCTGCAAATTATTGAAGATTTAATGGTGCATGGATTGTAGAGAAAGTGATTGGTGGATTGTGGTCTAAGCTCCATGTGTCAGTGACCGTGTGTTCATGAGATCAATGTTTCAAAATGGCAAATTTCACAAAGAAAAAAAATATATTTTGTGGTGAATTTTTTTTTTAACAGAAACTACAGCCTATTCCGTCCACCCGCAGCCCCAACCACAAAAACTATATTTGTAGCAGATCTGTACAATGCCCAGTACAGCATGGCACCAATTGTGACTGACCTTCTGGGAGCTACTGTAATATAAATATTATATAAATACAATTACCAGCTGTGCAGAGATTTCATTTTGGTGGTTTTGCACCTGTTAACTTTGGGTGATTTCAGACGTTACATGGCTCTGATTCACCACAGTGGATTCCCAGTGGTGGTGAACCGATCAACCACCCCCCCGC
>QEPC01009590.1:917868-928161 GCA_003113815.1 Sphenodon punctatus
CCCCCCTCCTGCAAGCAGCTCAGAGCGGCTAACGTTGTTGCATGTCTTTAGTGCTGAACATATGTCCTGCTGACGTGAATGGGATTGCACTGATGCCAAGAGCTAGCAACCGAAGAAAGGATGAGGTTTCTGAGTAGGGAACTATAACAAGCAAACTTAAGATAGATAAATTATGATCAGTGACTAATTTTAATCAATTAAATTTAACCCCATTTTGTCTTTGTATTGTCTCAAAGCCAAATATGAATTAGTCCCATTGGAACCTGGGTTTATTACAGCTGAAGACTGCAGAGCTAGGAGACACTAGTGGTAATATCTGTCCCAACTTAAGAACCTTGTTGGAGTCTGGAAGGGGTAGGGAACATTTTCCCTCCCATGGGCTGCTTAGCTCTGCAGGTCAGACAGGAATTGGTGGCAGGGGTGTGGCTCAGGATGAGGGAAGGAAGAGGAGGGTCCAAATCATGGATCAATGCCATGGCTTTACCTCTAACCTTGAGTACATGCCCTTATCTAGTCTCCACTCCCTTCCTCTGAGCTCACTCTTTCAGACCTTAAGGGTAGGGGACTGATTCCATGAATCAGATCCAGGAACTGAAAAGGAGCCAGATAAAACCAGGCTAGATTTGGCTTATGGGCTAAAGGTTCCTCACCCCTGTTCCTACATATCTGCAGGACCGCCTTTCTCCTTATCCTTCTTTGTGGCCCTTAACATCTGCCGAGGGAGCCCTCTTGGAGGTTCCATCACTGGCCCAGTTTCATATGATTTTATTATATGTATTTTAAATGTTTTAAATTTTTTTGTATGTGGATTGTGATCTGCCCTGAGCTTTTTGGGAAGGGCAGCATGAAAATTCAATAAATAAAATAAAATAAATAAATACAACTCTGGCCCACAGAGAAGCATTCTTGGTGTCTGGTCCACAGCTTTAGAACTCCCTTCCCTTGGAGGCTCGCCTGAGCCAGATTGAGTGTCTTCCGAGGCAGGGTAAACCCTTTTTATTTGGCCAGGCATTCAATGGGCTGGGATAGATTGGGGAGAGGGTGATGGGGTGTTTTTAATTTTGTGGGGTTTTAATTATTTATTCTACATTTGTATTTTATGTGTGTTGTGAGTCATCCCGAGCCTTTATTGTAACTGTCAACTGGTGGTGCTCAACCCCATCAGTACACAGGAGAAAATAAAATGTAGATCATACTGGGGTAGAAACTCCTACTGTAGCAGAAGTTACACTAGAGAGAAAAATCACGGGGTTGTTGTACAGGCTTTTTCATTTTTAATTATCTGTACAAGCAGAAGTAGGTTATGACTCTCTCTTTTGTATTAATGTAATCACTGTCCCCGCCCTGCTTTTTTACATGCACTTCAGCCTAAGGTGTGGCAGATTTTGAAAAGCAAGCATTTCTGTTTTCTGGAGCGTCTCCATGCTCACAGAAGCTTTGTTTTGCTGGTGCACTTTACTTGTCATGACCAGGAAATAAGATAGCAAATAGCTTTAATAACGGTTGGAGAAAATGTTTTGAAGAACATTCTCTCATTACAATAAATACACACTGTTGCTAAGAAATATAACAGAAAACATTTCTATGAGTTTCACTTAATCCTTTTAACATCATGAAATAGCAATGAAAGAAACCTTTCGGATGCATAATTTGATATGACAATATGTGTTTTAAGCTAAGCAATGCTGTAGAACAGAAGATCCCAAAAGGAAACTGATTTGTAATGCAGGAATAAAAAATGCTGGCAACACAACTGAACTGGATAAGTTTTAAAGATATGAATAAAAAATTAAATGCATATGGGTTCTAGAATTCTTAGTCCTGAAACAAATAATAATGAATGAATTGATTAATCTTTACCTTCCTGCATCTTTGGACTATTAGCAAGTGGGCCAGATTTGCCATCCTTCTAGTCTCATGTAATCCTGCGTATTTGCTAATAAATACTCTATCTTGTTATAATTGGCCCAATGTACCTTCCCCTCAAGGAGTAATTCTAACACTGAATCTCTTGCAGTTTTAGTTAAAAGATAGTGAAACAAATAATCCTCAAGATCTTCCACTTCGTGTAAGTCACACAGGCATTTGTGCAATTCACAAGGAACCGACACTCACCCACCTCCACCCACCATGCTGAAACACCGTGTATTAACAGCCATAGTCTATTCAGCACTGGGGTCCACCAGTTATTATATTCTCTTAACAATTCCCCAGGAACTCCATCCTCTCCTGGAGCTTTGTTTAATGGGGCTTGCAAAATTAATTCCCTCACTATCGAGCTTGTGACTGCTGCCAATGTTGGGAGTGACAACAAATCTGGCTCGTTTTTCTCCATGACACCATTCACTGCCTTATTAAATATATTTGAGAAATACTCTAGCCAGACTGGGCCTGAAATACCTGTCTCCAAGGGGTAAAAATTCTGGCAACTGCCACTATTGACTAACCACCAGAATTTTTTACTATCCTTTTTTGCTACTGCTTCATGAAGACTTGCCCATAAAGATCGCTGGTATAGTGCCGTTTCCCTTTTAATTAGTTTTTTTGTACTTTTTTTTTTTTTGTTCCAGGTAGATATTTAGAGCTTCTGGATACTTATTTACTTTAACACATTTGGCTGCCTTATTTACTGCAGTTTTAGACAAATGACATTCTGTTTCAAACCATGCCAGTTGGCAGGGTTTTCTGGAAGTACTTGGTCTTGTCAATAAATCTTCTTTAACTCTAGTCATTAGCATAGTAAACAATGCTGGAAGGTCACTGCTATAGCTATAAAGGATTATCTAGTAATCATCATCTCCGGCGATTCAAAGAAGGCCTGGCTCTTACCCGCCAACTTGGGACACCATTAAAAATAATAATGGTCTTTCCCTTGTATTCAAGAGGTTGATTTCCTCCCCAAATTTGAAACAGTGGCCCTTTTTACACAGGCAGCACCCACACATGAACACCCAAGGTGTTCATGTGTGGATGCTACCTGTGTAAATCCCACGGCATGTGGGTGAGGGTGTGCATGCATGTGCGCTCCTGTGCACACACATACACACCCATCTCCCATGCACGAAGCAACCAGCAAAAACAGTAGTTGCTCTGTGAGTGTTGATGGGTGAGTGTGAGTATAGATGGGTGTGTGCCTGTCTACACTCTCCACCGGCCCACCGTACATGGACCGCAGCACACACCGATCCCCCCATGCTGTGAACTGTGTAAAAAGGGCCAATGTGTAAAGCATTTTGTAGTATTTTTATTGAATGATTGACTGACTGTAGTGTAGAGAGAGTGTAGTTTCCAGGTTGGTCCCAAATATAAGAGTTATAGAAAAAACCATTCAGGTGGTACCCTTTATTGGACCAACTTTTGTTGGCAATCATGTGGAAGCTTTCACCTGTGAACCAAAAGCTTGCATACTCTCACTCACAGTAGTTGGTCAATAAAAGATATCATCTAAAGTGCTCTTCATTTTTGTTATTCTTTGATGTTATCAAAATTACCCAAGATTTACAGAACTCCCACCACCACCACCACCATTCTTACCAGAGATGACATTGGTATCATGAATTTTAAGGCTAACCCAAATTGCAAAACCATACACACAGCACAGAAGTCATTGGGTAATTATGTTACGATACCATGGTCAACCAAGGTAAACCCCCCTGGTGGCCGCAGTACCGTAACATCTGTTGAGCCCAAAAGAGATTCCCGCCAGATGTTCACCCCCAGCGGGAATCTCTTTGACCACGCTTCCAGAGCTCCGGTCACCCAGAGCTCTGGAAGCGTGGTCAAAGAGATTCCCGCCGGGGGTGAACTCCCGGCGGGAATCTGTTTTGGGCCCAACAGACGTTACTGTACTGTGGCCACCATGGAGGGTTCACCATGGTTGACCGTGGTATCGTAATGTCTGTTACTGCCCCATGACCTGGAATTGGCAGATGGTAACATCTGTTACTGCCGCCGATTCCGGGCTGTGGCCCAGACCCCGGGACATATCAGGCACAGTGGTCAGATTGGCCACTGCACCTGCCCATCTCGCGGAGGGCGGTCGGTCGGGAGAGTGCGGAGGGCAGGGCTGTGCGGTTACATGTCACGCCGTGCAGCCCCGCCCCTCCCCCAATCCCTCTCTGGAATCAGCCAGCACGTATGTTGACTGGCTGGCCTGATTACGGAGGGGAGTTGAAGGACTGATCCCACGCTGTGGCAAGCCTGCCGGCTGGCACATCACAAGTCACCCATTGAAACACCAAGAAATTTTTTTTGATGTAAGATATTGAATGTCTTGTAAAGCACAATGCTGATCTCTGAATAGTTCTTCTCAAAGGTTACTCTAGTGGCTCCTAAGCTTTTTGTTGTATCTTCTAGGAGACCTGTACTCCAAACCAAACCTTTTTTCTGAGGTGCTAACCTATACTTTCCTGAACAAAGGAACTAAGTCAAACTGTCTTTCTTAACTAAGGACTCGAACCAAGATAAAGACACTCCCTAAACTGTTCTTAACTTTCCAATCTTTAGCTCCTTTTAGGCCCTTAACACGTACAGGGAATTGTCACAGGTTGGGCAACACATAATTTGTGATGATAATGAAAGTAAACTAGTCATGTTAATCATCTTGGTAAGTAAAAGTCTAATCTATGTCTGTTTGTTTACACTCTGGAGACAACAAAACACAGAGTGATTGAGAATAATTGACTTGAAAGATACAAAGATTAGAAGCTTGTGTTCATCTCCAGTTAGGTCCCAGGTTTCTGAAGAGACTGAAGTGGTGTACTATGTGTGTGGTATTCTAACAAAAGGAACATGACAACACTATATGCAGGCCTGTCTCCTTGGAGCTGGAACCCAAAGGGAGGGATACTTTTCAGAACCAACACACTTTTGCCTGCCTGATGCCATTTTAAGATGTAAATGTAGTGCTGTGATCCCATGCAGCAATAAAAATATGCAAAGTTTCAAATATTTTTCTGGGATTGTAACCATGTTTGCAGATGGCATGATTCCATTTGGGAACTCACACATAGAAAACCTCCAGTTTAGGTCATCTTTAACATAGGGTTAAAACAATTGAGACAGTAGTCCATAGTAGCCACCAAGTCAGCGGCTCATCAGTTTGGTGGCCACCAGATATTCACCCACTTCCACCTTTATTTATTTATATATTTATTTAATATATACATTGGCATGGGGCAGGCAGCCAACTGCTACCAGATGTGTCATCCAGAGAAGGTCAGCAACACGGTCCTGGTTAATGCTCACCCAGCTGGGCTAATCTGAGCTAATGTTGTACACCTTCCCGTCTGTTAGGTCCTACCCAGACCAACTGCAAGCCAATGTCCAAGAATTGGGACTGAAGGCGCGTGCTTACCCTGACCACCAAACAGCTGTTGGGGTTGTGTGTTTAGGAATGTACTCACCTGGCCTGCAAAACAGCTGATCAGGGGTGCAGAGAAGCTTCTTCACCTGGCCTGCCAAACATCTGGTCAGGGGGGCACAGAGAAGCATGCTCACCCAGTCCACCAAACAACTGAATGGGGGGTGGGGGAGAGGAGGTCAGAGGAGCATACTCACCCAGTCTCCCCGATCAGTTGTTTGGTGCATGCACCTGGGCCGGGTGAATGCCCTCCTCCTCCCATATTTGGTGTGCACACCTCCCCCCCAAACAGCTGTTTGACAGTTTATATGAGCATCCTCCTCCAGCCCCCTCCCCGATCAGTTTTTTGGTGGTAATTCTTCCCGGGGGCTCGATCCTGCTGTGCAGAAGGGGTACAGGAGTACTATCCCATATGAGTGGCTCCTTGGCCCACACATAACCTGAAAGCACCTGTGAGCCCCTGGTAGCCCGCCCCTTCCTGAATTCTCTGGGGGGCTGCTCATTTGAACTGCTCTCCCCACCAACCCATAGTGATCCTGATGACTTCCAGTTTGAAGGAGATACATTTTCCATTAGAATTAGTGATAACAGTAGCATAACCTTCATGTTTAATTTCACCTTTTTGTTTTTGTAAGGGCCTCTTGACTTTAGCACAATGCAAACAATAATTATTGCTACCATTATCTATATAAATTATCCATGTATAGCAAGGTAAGAATGGAGCTTAAATCAGCTATTTGTTATGAAACTGTTCAGCTACAGCCAAAAATTGAAATATGACAATTTTATAAGTTCTTTCTTCTTCCCACTATTTCTTTATTGCTAAAGTTAATTGAACTACAGTTGTATACTGATTTTTAAAATATATATTATTAAAAATATATATTTAGACTAGCCCTCATTAAGAAAAAAATGAATAACTTACAACATTAAGTGACATGATGATCATAAAATTGATACAGACTCCAGTGCCAGAAGTTGCGAACTGCCAGTACTTCTTGATGAAATACCATTGGAAAGATGCAAACTGTTCCATAGCCACCAGGCGATACACCACAACTGCAAATACGGTAGTGAGTACTAAAGAAATCTTCAGGAAGGGAAATTACATGATCAAATGGCATATTAAAAATAAATAGTATCTGAAACAGTTCTCATCAACCCGAGCAAATTAGCAAGTGCTTTTAGAAAGGACAGACCCTAATCTGTTTCTGGAAGCAATACTGTATTTAAGCTAAAATATCAGACTGCTGAAATAAAAGTCCCTGTTTGTCAAAGAGAAATGTCCATTATAGCAAAATTTCCCAATTTTCCAATATTTTTGTGGACAAAAATTGTGAACACTGAGGCCCATGCTAATCTCAATTGATGTCTATTTGGGTAAAGACAGACATCTCCTTGACCTGCTGGGGCCTCTTTGACCTGCTGTAGCCTGGGATGCCCTGCATGTGTGTGCAGATGCTGCCAGAAGTTGGTCCAGGTTTGCCCCGAGCTGTGTTGGTGGCTACCCCAGGCTGTGACATCAGCAAATCTCCAAGGTTACAGCCCAGGATAAGGCCCACCTGATTGGGCCACAGCGGGCCAAAGTAGCCCACAGTGGGCTAACACGTCTGTTGTGGCCTAGCACATGACTATGCCTCATTGGCCATCATGACTGCTCATCATGGTGGGGGGCAGGGCTCTGGGATCACTGCGTGGGCAGAGCTGGCTACTTGTATTTTTGTTGTGGTCCCAGTCCTACCCAGGCTATGTGGCCAATGGAATGGCTGTCCAGCCATGGACACGTCACTTCAGTATCCTGATGTGGGGCATGTCACACGTGATTTTCCAGCCTGTGGGAGCGCGGGGAGCATTTCTGTTTTTACCGTTTGTCACCACTGCAACTCCATGAATTTGAGCGCAGTTAACCCTTAGCTGGTCACTGTTAGAAGAGGATAGGCTAGTTTTTAGTAACATTACAGAATTTACCATGAAGAAGATTCCTGAGACAGACACCATCAGTCGACTTAGCTTGTCAGGGAAGGGTTGAAAAGGTTCAGGTTTTCCTGTGATGGGATTTACTCGTTCCACTTGGGAATACTTTGCTTCAAATTGGGGACGAAGCTCTTCCTGTAATTACACAGATTTACTTCAGTTTAAGTAGCAAAGCATAATGTCAGAATAAATAAGTCTGATTTAAATGTCATCATTTTAAATTGGCATCATTCCATCCTTCACAAATGCTTCATATATTTCTAGCGGTGTGCAGCAGGCACATCATTAATTTTTGTTTTTATTTTTGTTTTTGTTTACAAAACCCCCTTTTTGGGTGGCATTCATAAAGGAGAACATTTTTAAAAAAATTTTTAAAATTATTTTTTTGGTTTATTTTTATTAAAAATAAAAATCACTGTGCATATGCAAAATGGCCACCGGACCATTCTGTGCAGGCGCAGCGCTTTCCAAAAACGGTGCCAGCAGCATCAGTACCATTTTGGAAAAAGGAAATAAGCCTGCACATGCGCAAAATGGCCACTGCACATGTTCAGAATGACTGCCTTTTTCCAAAATGGTGCTGATGCTGCCAGTTGCCATTTTGGGAAAGGATGTGCATGCACAGAATGGATCTGGCAGCCATTTTGCACATTCCCTGGTTTTTTTTTTAGGTTTTATCTTGGTAACGAAAGCAGATGCTTTCCCCCCTTTGTTTTCATCTTTTTCATATTTTTTTACCATGGCCTATCATTTTTCATATTTTAATTACTAAAACGAACGGGCCATTGTTTGTTTTAGTAATCAAAGAAGACCAAAATTAATTGCACATGCCTATATATTTCACGAACCAAGTTGTGAGCGAGACGTGAACTTAGCAATCATATAAAAAACTGAACTAGACAGCTCAGGAGACCACAGAGATTTATCTACTAGCCTACTTGAATTAGGCTCCCAAATACCACTCAACATCAATGTAAGTTGGGCATGTCCCTTTCATACACATTTTTGAAACTCCTAGCCCAATAATACTTGTGAAACTCCTGTGCTGTGTGTGGCCTGCGCTCACTCACAGCACAGGCCACAGCAATTAAAATTTTCCTCTCAACTCCCTGCTACAAATCTATCTCTCTATCTCTCTCCTCTGATGATTGATTCATTTCCCTTTCTGTAGAGATTGCAAGACAGGTTGCAAACTAGCACTTACTGTGATGATCTGGGTTTGTGAACTGGAATCTTGATTATTAGGATCAGGAGGTAGACAACGTAGCATATTTAATATCTTTTCATAGGACAAATCATTATCCAGACTGAAATTATGTTGATTACAAGATTGCCATTGGATTACTCCTTTGTCATCTTACCTCTTCATCTTCCCAGTCTATGAGGTCCCAGTCGTAGGTGAGCACAGCTCTCCGCCTTTTCCAAAACTCTAAAAAGACTGTAGCTGTGGAAACCATTAGCTATGTTTTAATGATGTCATTTCATGAATAATAAAAAATAGCAGGTTTTAAAGATTTTTAGATATAGGCATGGGATTCTTCATTATCTATCTTTTGTTGGTCACATGTGGATTCTGAAAACCATGACTACTTTTACAGTAAATTGACATTAACTTGTAATTTGTTTTCTGATTGGGAATCAGAATTTAACCATCTGTTACATCAGTGTAGAACAGAGCTACCCAACTGCATATGACACAAGCAATCTACTTAGTTGATGATTTTCTTTGGTGTCTTAATCGCACTTGCATTTAAAAAATGTATTTTTTCAAGAAACTTCATATATTTGGATACAATTAAATATTTAGTAATTAAGGCCATTTTAACATGGATCCCCCACCCCCCCTGGGTTGGGTGTGTGGTGGGGTGTGTGTGTCTGTGTAAATGCCATGGTGGTGGGTGGGGGAATGGGCGTGCGCCCATGGGAACACCACGGGCAGTGAGTGGGGGTGCGTGTGTACTCCTGTGCAACACCCACCTCCACCCCTCACCCACCCATGAAGCCATCTGGCAAACCAGAGGAGGTTCTGTGGGTGGAGATGGGTGGAGATAGATGGGCACCCATTCCTATGGGCACACACCCACCTCCACCCACTGCAGCCACACACCCATCCCCCCACCCACAAGGACCATTAAAAATGGCCTAAGTTTAGACAAACAATGGACCTTTTCACACAGATACTCTAACACTGATAAAATGGGTGTTACATTTTATTATACATGTTTCAGGGAACCCACAGAGCACACCTCCAGCTCTGCAACATGTATAATAAAATGTAACACCCATTTTATCAGTGTTAAGAGTGTCTGTGTGAAAAGGGCCAACAATGGGTCTTAACAAATGTGACAATAACCACTCACAAGTGAGTGTTTGCTACACTTGTGAGCATTTGCTTCGTCTGGGAGCATGCCTATTTGTTAGGTGGCACCATAATCAAAGTGCGTAACTGCGATGTTGCCACTATGCACTACTGACTCATGGTGAGTTCTGAGGAGAGCTGATGCTCATCGTGAGCAGCAAGCACTTACTCAGATTCAGTCCACTTCCTGCTGCTGCTTTTTCTGCTGGGGAAAGCACTAAAACAGCAGCAGGGAACAGCTTTGAGTTCATTCCTCATGGAACAAACACACTGAGCTGGGGAATCACCTAGTCCCAGGGAGCAGAGAGAGGTGGCTGAAGAAGCAGTGGCAAGTAAATGCCTTGCCTTCCAAAATCAATGCAAAACATGGCTCTTCTGCCAGGTATTTGGTGGGGGGATGGGTAATTTATTTATTTATTTATTTTATTTAATAAATTTATACCCCGCCCGGGCGGCTTCCAAAAACATTAAAATACAATAAAAACATTAAAACTCTCATAAATATTATAAAATATTAAAACAGGACTAAGTTATCAATATAAAACCAAAGTAGGTGGGGCAGCTAAAACACCCCACCCTACCCACGCTCCCTCCCAAA